>JBAWJQ010000101.1:0-59900 GCA_037783105.1 Bactrocera zonata | reverse complement strand
TTTTCTTGAAAAAATTCATAGTCTGGAGACTTGAAACCATGAAATTTTCTAACGTATGCAGTACATCAAGAAATATTGTTTTTTGTTGAGTTGTGAAGTAAAATTAATAAGCAATATTTTGGGTCAAGAATATACTTCGGTTTACAAATTTCAAGATTAGTGCGTTTATATGTTATTCTATATCCGCTTTATTTAAATTAAGATAGTTAGCAGTCTTAATCAGTAGTCTATGTGGCTAGTATCTTGTTTTATGCCTAGAAGTTTTAGTATCAAAAATAATGATGTTTCAAGTGCCCAAGTGGAAGACGTCATCTTGTTATCTTCATCTCAAGAACCAACCCCAATAGCTAACCTCATCTCAGTTGGAATCTGCAACTAAGTTTCCTCAAAGTTTGAAATTGCGCTTTATTAACAATCATCAGTCATCTCATTTTATTTTTTTGTTTTTCTTTTCTTTTTTTGTGCCGCATTATTTGTCAGGTTCAAAATTCGCTGAAATATAAATTGAACCGTAGGTACAATATATTATCTATAAGTTTTAAATGTTTTTTTCTCTATAATAATTCAAAAGAATTAAGTGTATGGCAATAAAACCCAGCCATAACTAGTATACAAGTACTTATACGACACGAATGAAAAATTTAGTGCAAAACGATGTTGATAAATATAAATACATATATGATTCCTGTATGTGCTGCTGCTCTGGTCGGCATCAAAAGTGGGGTCTTTCATCCAAGGCTGTTGTATTCTTTTCATTGGTAGTAGTTTCTACATGGCAGGTCCCAAATCCAGAGCACAACACCGTCAGACTATCTTAAGTAGGAATAGGGTATGGCTACAAATTAAGAGAAAACGAATTATTCCTGCCATCAAACAAGCATCACTGTTGACGGTCATAACTTTGAAGTCGTCGATAATTTCGACCAACTTGGGACTAGCATCAACACCAACAACAATATTAGCCTTGAAATCCTACGCAGAATCCCTCCTGCCAACAGGTAGTACTTTGGACTGAGTAGGCAATTAGGTAGTAAAGTCCTCTCCCAACGAACAAAGAATAAACTCCACAAGTCCCTCATCATACTCGTCCTGCTGTATGGTGCGGTGGCATGGACAATGACATCATCTTATGAGTTTACCTAAGGGGTGTTCGAGAGAAAAGTTTTGCGGAAGATTTATGGTTCTTTGGGCATTGGCAACGGTGAATACTGCAGTCGATGGAACTGAGAGCTATACAAGTTATACGGGGACATTGACATAATCCAGCGAATCTAGAGACAGCGGCTGCGTTGGCTAGGTCATGTTGTCCGGATGGGAGAGAGCACACCAGCTTTGAAGGCTTTTGATTCAATACCCACCGCGGGAAGCAGAGGAAGAGAAAGATCTCTACTCCTTTGGAGAGATCAGGTAAAAAAGGAACTAGCTGTACTTGGTATCTCGACTGGCGCGCTGCTATTAACTCGACTATAAACGCGTAAGCGGTGTCTACGTAATTAAAACAGAAGAAGAATATGTACTGCTGACATTACATCTAAATGTCGGCAAAAAATTATTTGCGACAAATAGAGGTGAAAATCTTTCATTGGAAAAAAAACCATAAAGCAAGAAAACAGAGAAAGCATAAGTTTAAAATCCAATGAAAGTTCAAAAAAAAAGCACAGTTAATACAAAGCCAAACAAGGTTAAAGCCTTCAATCCACTTTTACCAACAATAAATAGAATATAAGGAGTGAAATATGATTGGTTGTGCTTCCTGTTTAGTTGGTAGCCAAAGGAAAATGGAATAATAATAAGACAACGATGATAAAAATGTATTTAGTTTAACCAACGGCTGCGTAGATCGAGTAAGATGGAATTGCTTATTATGCTCTATGAGAAGAGCAAATACTGAACATGGTTATGGCTACTAATAATGCCTGAGGCAGTTTGCTTCTTAAATATTAGCAGCCATATGGTTATGTGGAATCAACTAACATAACAGCTAATTCAATCATGCAACATACATATGACACTTCTTGACTGAATATTATTTAGATTAAAATTCAATAAAGCGCTTGACTAAATTGACATGAAGACGTGATGTCGCTTTTCTAAATATTTGCAAATTTTCCGTGGCAACTTCGTAAAAGTTTGTCAACAGAAAATTTATCTAACTATATTTTTTTAGTGCTTTGCATAGCGGTCACGTCAAAACCGACACGACATGCAAATAGCCAGCAGCGGAGAAGAACACAGTGGCAAATAAATTCAAATGGACTTGCAACATGCTTCGAGTTTAGTTCTGCTGGGCAATAAAAACTTATTTAGCGTACAAGACAAAACTTGTAGTGTCAGAAAACTATAAAAAAAACTATAAAATAAATGTAACATGTACACATAAACATTCGGCTTGTTGGCTGTCAGTCATAAAGTATGCTTAGAGTGGCAAACAATTATAAAATTTTTGCACGGAAGCAAAAACTATGGGATCAAAACAAAATTGCGGGGCAATGAGAAGTATTCGGCTTAATTAGAAAGCGCAAAAAGTCAAATTAATTTATGGAAATACAAATTCTTATATATGTATTGTAAAATAACGTTATTTCATGAACTTGTGAAACGGCTGCATTAAATATGTAATGCCACTGTAAATGTGATATGCTCTAGAGCTGCCAAAATTTTTTTAATAAACCGAAGCAGATTGAGTGTGCAAACAGAAGCAAGACAGCATAATTAAAAAGAAAACGAAGTGAGAAGTTAGAAAAAAGAAGCAAAGACTGAGTATTAGTTGTTAGTTGAAAACAGAAGGGAAAAAATTAGACTGAGAACAAGCTCCAGCATTTAGCCTTTCCAAGAGCTCATTAAATATATTTTTACACAAATATTGAGCTGAAGATTAGACAGCCTTTTGGTTTGCGATTCAGTCTAAGTGAACAAAGTGAATCTAGTCTCATCTTTACTAATATTATAAAGAGGAAAGATTTGTACCTATTTTTGTATGTTTGTATGTTTGTAATGATTAGGCTCAAAAAGTACTGGGCCGATTTAAAAAATTCTTTCACCAATAGAATGCTACATTCTTCCAATTTGACATAGGTTACATTTCATTTTGAAAAAAATTAGGAATCTTTGGTAAAATTTGAACAATATAACCAAAGGAGTAGAAAAATGAGTCTTAAAATGTCTTTCGTCGAATGCGCTGCTGAAACTATTAGCGATAAAACAAAATAATGTACAACAATATTGAAGAACATCATAATGTCTACAAAAAACTCCACGGTAGCATATGTCCAACTTTTTTTCATTTTAGACATTAATGAAAATGCTAAACAAATTCAAACCATGCTATTTATGTGTTTATATTAATCCTTATCCAAATAAATTATTTTATGGTCAAGACCATTTAACTACCTATAAATAGTTTTTAAATTGGACTTTCCATTCAAAAGATATTACGAATTAAAAAATTCAAAAAGTAAACAAAACCGCCATAGCGCCGTGGCCGTTGTTTGCGATGCATTCTGAAAAGCGCGCCGGGCCAGAGAATGTAAAGTATAGAGAAGGTGCAAATTGAATTCTGTGTGATGTTCGATTTGGGGGCTAACAGAGCCGATAGAATCAAAGTAAGGAATTCGACGTTCGAATTGAGCACGTGCAGTGGCAAAAATATATGTAAAACGACTGAATTCATTATTTATTACTGTTATTTTAATTTTTTTGATTATTATTATTTTTATTTTTTAATTTTTCATAATTAGTATTTTTATTTTATTTTTTTTGTAATTATTACTTTTACTTATAATATTTTTATACACTAATTTTTAAAGAATATTATTATTATCATTATTTAATATATTTATTTAATAATTTATTATTTACTTATATGTAGAACGACTGAATTCATTATTTATTACTGTTATTTTAATTTTTGGAACGAAGTTCCTTACGGCAGGCTTGCAGAAGATAGGATTTTGCTGCGGGAGCTAACTGAAAAAAAAAGTGATAGTAAAAACCGTAAGAAATATCCGTAAGAAATAACCCGTAAGAAATAACCCCTAAGATCGCTAGTTATAGCCTACTTTTAGGTCTTGCTCTATTATAGCTCTATTATGTCATTTGTAATAACAATTGATAATTTAAAACAAAAAAATATTTACCAATTTTTACTTATTTTTTGCATAAAAAAAATTTCTCTTTGAACAAAATATTAAAATTTCATTGAAGTGAAAGGTATTAGTATGGCCACAACGATATTGTGTACATGCAAAATGGACAGCTGTGTTGTCTTGTGTACATGCCGGCCATGCTGCACTAAATACACACGTTTATGGGAAGTTGAATTGTTGCATATTTTTTGGCGCAGGCTTTGAGGAAATAACCCGTAAGAAAAAGACTGTAAGATCGCTAGTTATAGCCTACCTTTAGGTTTTGCAAAATAATTAGGCATGAAAATCTGTAACATTATTGTGTATGCAAATTAGTTTTGAGTGAAATGCGGAACACATAGAGCGCGACAGACTGCAAACTACATCTGCCAAATATTAAAATACAGACGTTCTTATGGACACTGTTATTTTGACAGTTGCACGACTACACGACTGCAGGCCGACAGTTGTCGTTCCCGCTAACTTGAATATTTCCTATATTTGCCAACGGCAGTAGGACGACAGTAGAGTTGACAGTAGAATGGAAGATAGAAAGAGGAGGTAGAGTGGTGATGTCACCTAATATGTAAAATGTAAAATTATTCACAGGTCTAACAAACTTGACGTTATTTTACAAATAAAAGCATAAAAGAGCTCTATTATATCATTTGTAATAACAATTGATAGTTTAAAACAAAAAAATATTTACCAATTTTTATTAAGATATAATTTGAATTATTTTTTTATTTTACGTAATTCATTATTTCTTAAAATACTAAATTTACTTAATACTTATCTGTACTTAAATAACAACTAATCAGGGAAATTTGAGAGAAAAATCAGGACAACCTACATAAAATAAAATTAAGCACAATTTTTTTTTTGCAAATTGTATCGATTCTACATTATCCGAAGGAACTTCGTTCCTGCCTGGTGTCCCACGACAGCGCATTTCTTGTTTTATTATTATTATTTTTATTTTTTAATTTTTCAAAAGTGCCCGCCACTTAAACCATCAAAGAAATTAATTGACTTACATACAAATATAACTGTGGGATTTTTTTTAATACAAATAAAAATATTTGTGAAAAAAAATGTTTTATATCCAAATTTCCAAAAATAAATAATTGTCTACCCCGTGCGATGCCGGGACGGGCTGCTAGTTTTATATAAAGAAGGAGGTATATTCGCATCCTAAATAAAACTCATGGATAACACAACAATCGTTAATTTAACTACTCAATTTTTGAATCATTACTGACTTTCAATAAATTTTGCTTGAGAAGCAACGTTTTCTAGTAGAACTATTTTACTTGGCTAAATATCTAGTCAACACCGAACTCTAAAATCACTCATAAATCACTTAACTAATATTACGGTTAAGTCCTTCTTTTATTTCCCTTAAATGGCAACCGACCTGCTATTAAAAATATCTTTATAACGATTGTTTTCAGCTTGCCAGATATACGCAATAAACAAAAGCGTTCAAACTAGTTTGAAAAGTCGGATCTTTTTTAAAAGAGCATCCAATTCTACTTTCATTTTCACTTGAATTAGCTTCGCAATATCTATTTATAACAAGTACGCCACTTGAAATTAGCTAACCACACGATTGTGCGGATAATTTCAAATAAACATTAAAATAAAAAGTTAAATTCAAATATTTATAAAATTATAACACAATTAAAATCGGCAACTTCAAAGTGGTTCAAAAGCTTGCCAAGAAAAAATGCTTTCAAATAGTATATGTATGTAAAAACATGAAAGACACGGTCGGCATGAGAACAATTGTGAACTGAAATACCACAATGCTTCCGGAAATTGAAATTGAAAGTGAAAGAAAATTAAATACCAAGCATTGCAAACATTTGTTCAAACACACCACGAAAAAGCGCTATAAGAAATTATGATAATTGTACATATAGACACAGGCACCCAAGCAGCCGCTAATGAGTAAACTTTAGCCACTTCAATGAAGTTTTAAAATAAATATTCAAATATGACGTCCAGAATCTTTTTTATACGTTTTTAGTAATTTACTAATGTGCATATATGCGCTATTTTCAAACGGAAAATTTTTCGCGATTTTATTATACTTTCTACGTTAAAACTAAAGGTGAACTTTGTTCAAAATATTATTGTTGCCTTCAGAAATATTATAACAAAAATTAAATTTAGTTTCAGATTTTTTAGCGTAGGCAGGTTTTAATAATAGAATCATAGAAAAATGTTGTACTTATCCCAACGTATTAATTTTGATATGCTATTGTTGGTATCATCAAGTGTAATACTTTCTCCAGTCCCTTGTGTTCCCCTTTGAATAATGACATTGAGAAATCAAGTTTCCACCCCTTTGACTGTATTAGTACAACATTGTTGCCAACTGAAATTATTATATTTCAGATTAACCTTCTCTTAAGTTAGACGCAATTTTGGTTTAGGACTTTCAATACTTGTATATGGACTTATATTCAAGTTTTTTTATTATTATTTTACATTGTACCTAGTATATAAAAGTTAAATACTAACAACAATGCTAGTCTAATTAATAAACAGAGATGCTTAAAAGCTAAATGTTAAGAAATACATTTGCTGCTACTGTTGTCTTACTAGGTCGGAAGGCTTCTTGCGTTTCAACCGGATTTCTCGCCCAGCAGTTTCGATGAGACTGGAGGCTTCCTCATTAACGTGCTGTCTAAGCCTCAGTTCGTGAGACTTTGCTATTTTGGAGATTTCATTTTCCACTGAATTTACGCCTAGATCACGGTGCTGGTCAGCATTGATTTGGTGTCGTATAACTTGATGCGCCACTTAGATGCCCACTTAGTAATTGCATTGACTACTGTTTGCACTCGTCGACTAGATACTGAAGTTGACTCTCCAGCTGCTAACAAAGCCGTGTCATCCGCAAATGTCGCTGTCATATAGCTAGAATCAGACGGGAGTTCACTGGTAAAAAGCAAGTAAAGCATTGGTCCCAACACGCTTCCCTGGAGAACACCGCCTTCTATCGGTTGCAAGTTTGAATATGCATACTCTTGTTTAATGCGGAAGTACTCGTATATATCTTTTAAGTACGAAGCAATTATTTCACAAAATTGTTTGGGTAGCATGTATTCAATTTGATCAGTAGACACGTATGTCAAACTTTGTCAAAAGCTTGAGACACGTCCAAAAAGGCCGCCGTACAAACGTATTCAAAGTGAAAATATAAAAGTATGTACTCTAAAATAATTCGAAATTTCGTTTAGGACCTTCAATTTTCTGACTTTAATTCTGAGTTGAATATGATTTTCAGATACAAATCAATAATTTTGTAATGGACCGTTTAAAGAACAAAATCGCCGAAACATGGCTACATTTGAAGAAAAATAAGATGCTGTTTCACAAGTTAGTGAAAACGATAGCGAAAATTTGTGAATTGGGCTTCGAATTACTTGCGAATACATTGTATTCTCCAGATCTGGCCCCCAGCGACTATTTCCTGCTCACACATCTCAAAAAAGTGCTCGCTAGGAAAAAAGTTTCGTCGAATGAAGTAGTGATCGCCGAAAAAAAATCTTATCGAAATGTTGTATTGTCGCTGTAATCAGTGTAACATCCTTGAAAGAAACTATGTTGAATAACATAACAATGTGTGTTATAGACCGGTGACTTTTCAATAAAACTGTTGTCTCTTACCTGTATTGTACTCACTTCTATCCAACAACAGAAAAATAAAACGCTCTTTTATGAATAATATCGTCTATGTATTTTTTAAACTTGAAAGAGACAGATATATTTCGAATCGAAATTTGTCAATATAATAGATAGGACATCCAAACATTATACTCGTAGATTAACAGGCTTCCAATCAAAATCAGAATAAGGGTACTCCTTTATGCGATTAAAAATGAACCTGTGAAAGTTATTATCGCATCTTTTGCTTGTTCTAATTGTTCTCCATTCTAATACTCACTATAGCTGAAAATCCAACATTGAGCAAAGTTTTTAAAGCAATTATTTTGTTTATTGTTTGTTTTTATAACATGTATATAGTACAACAAGTATGTGTTTGCTTCTATCGATAAAAATGTGCAGCGCAATTTTTCCGTAACAAAATTTCTCTTTAACTAAACTTAAATGCTATGTTCTCTAGCTGCTGTTGTACTTTTATAATTGTCGTTTTTTTTTATATACTTATTTGTGTTGTTATGTCCACTTCTGGTGTGCACACCCATCCCGGTTCGAACCATAGCAAATGTCATGCAATTTAATTTTCACGCTCTATTAATAACTGAATAAATTCCAATAGTGCAAAAGCACTTTCCGTTCTATTTTCCTGCAATTGACTTGCGGTTTTACAAACCAAACAACAAAGACATTACAGTTGCCTGTTTGAGGCTTAGTATTGGGTAGAGGTCAATTAGTTTGGTTTTCGTTTAATCTAACTTTTTTTTTTTGCAATAAATATTGCTTTCTTTTCTTCTTTGTTTCTATTACCACAGATTTTAATTTGATTGTTCGCTTTCACTTAATCTCATGCTATAAAAAGCTTGTCAAAATTTTTACAGTAATTTAAGTCTTCTTCTTCTTCTTTACTGGCGTAGACACCGCTTACGCGATTATAGCCGAGTCAACAACAGCGCGCCAGTCGTTTCTTCTCTTCGCTACGTGGCGCCAATTGGATATTCCAAGCGAAGCCAGGTCCTTCTCCACTTGGTCCTTCCAACGGAGTGGAGGTCTTCCTCTTCCTCTGCTTCCCGCGGCGGGTACTGCGTCGAATACTTTCAGAGCTGGAGTGTTTTCATCCATCCGGACAACATGACCTAGCCAGCGCAGCCGCTGTCTTTTAATTCGCTGAACTATGTCAATGTCGTCGTATATCTCGTACAGCTCATCGTTCCATCGAATGCGATATTCACCGTGGCCAACGCGCAAAGGACCATAAATCTTTCGCAGAACCTTTCTCTCGAAAACTCGCAAAGTCGACTCATCCGTTGTTGACATCGTCCAAGCCTCTGCACCATATAGCAGGACGGGAATTATGAGTGACTTATAGAGTTTGGTTTTTGTTTGTCGAGAGAGGACTTTGCTTCTCAATTGCCTACTTAGTCCAAAGTAGCACCTGTTGGCAAGAGTTATCCTGCGTTGGATTTCTAGGCTGACATTATTGGTGGTGTTTACGCTGGTTCCAAGATAGACGAAATTATCTACAACTTCAAAGTTATGACTGTCAACAGTGACGTGAGTGCCAAGTCGCGAGTGCGACGACTGTTTGTTTGATGACAGGAGATATTTCGTCTTGCCCTCGTTCACTGCCAGACCCATTTCTTTTGCTTCCTTGTCCAGTCTGGAGAAAGCAGAACTAACGGCGCGGGTGTTGAGGCCGATGATATCAATATCACAATGTACACTCTTATAGAAGATGGTACCTTCTCTGTTGAGTTCTGCAGCTCGAACTATTTTCTCCAGAAGCAGGTTGAAAAAGTCGCACGATAGGGAATCGCCTTGTCTGAAACCTCGTTTGGTATCGAACGGCTCGGAGAGGTCCTTCCCGATTCTGACGGAGCTTTTCGTGTTGGTCAACGTCAGCTTACACAGCCGTATTAGTTTTGCGGGGATACCAAATTCAGACATCGCGGCATAAAGGCAGCTCCTTTTCGTGCTGTCGAAAGCAGCTTTAAAATCGACGAAGAGGTGGTGTGTGTCGATTCTCCTTTCACGGGTCTTTTCCAAGATTTGGCGCATCGTGAATATCTGGTCGGTTGTTGATTTACCAGGTCTAAAGCCACACTGATAAGGTCCAATCAGTTTGTTGACGGTGGGCTTTAATCTTTCACACAATACGCTCGACAGAACCTTATATGCGATGTTGAGGAGGCTAATCCCACGGTAGTTGGCGCAGATTGTGGGGTCTCCTTTTTTATGGATTGGGCATAGCACACTTAAATTCCAATCGTTGGGCATACTTTCGTCCGACCATATTTTACAAAGAAGCTGATGCATGCACCTTATCAGCTCTTCGCCGCCGTGTTTGAATAGCTCGGCCGGCAATCCATCGGCCCCTGCCGCTTTGTTGTTTTTCAGACGGGCAATTGCTATTCGAACTTCTTCATGGTCGGGCAATGGAACGTTTGCTCCATCATCATCGATTGGGGTATCGGGTTCGCTTTCTCCTGGTGCTGTACGTGCACTGCCATTCAGCAGGCTGGAGAAGTGTTCCCTCCATAATTTAAGTATGCTCTGGGCATCGGTGGCTAGATCACCTTGGGGGGTTCTACAAGAGTATGCTCCGGTCTTGAAACCTTCTGCAAGCCGCCGCATCTTTTCGTAGAATTTTCGAGCATTACCCCTGTCGGCCAGCTTATCAAGCTCTTCGTACTCACGCATTTCGGCCTCTTTCTTTTTCTGTCTACAAATGCGTCTCGCTTCCCTCTTCAACTCTCGGTATCTATCCCATCCCGCACGTGTTGTGGTCGATCGTAACGTTGCGAGGTAGGCAGCCTGTTTTCTCTCCGCTGCAACACGGCACTCCTCGTCGTACCAGCTGTTCTTTTGCGCTTTCCGAAAACCAATGGTTTCGGTTGCAGCTGTACGTAAGGAGTTTGAAATGCCGTCCCACAGTTCCCTTATACCGAGTTGTTGACGAGTGCTCTCAGAGAGCAGGAGTGCAAGCCGAGTAGAAAAACGTTCGGCTGTCTGTTGTGATTGCAGCTTCTCGACGTCGAACCTTCCTTGTGTTTGTTGGCGTGCGTTTTTGCTGCACAGAGGCGGGTGCGAATCTTGGCTGCAACAATATAGTGGTCCGAGTCGATGTTAGGACCTCGGAGCGCACGCACATCTAAAACACTGGAGACGTGTCTTCCGTCTATCACAACATGATCGATCTGGTTGGTGGTTTTTCGATCCGGAGACAGCCAGGTAGCTTGATGTATCTTCTTATGCTGGAATCTAGTACTACAGATAACCATATTTCGGGCCCCGGCGAAGTCGATCAGCCTCAACCCATTTGGGGATGTTTCCTCGTGGAGGCTGAATTTACCGACCGTAGTGCCAAAGATACCTTCTTTGCCCACCCTGGCATTGAAGTCGCCAAGCACGATTTTGACATCGTGGCGGGGGCATCTCTCATAAGTGCGCTCCAAGCACTCATAAAAGGCATCTTTGGTCACATCGTTCTTCTCTTCCGTCGGGGCGTGGGCGCAAATCAGCGATATGTTGAAGAACCTCGCTTTGATGCGGATTGTGGCTAGACGTTCATTCTCCGGAGTGAATGAAAGTACTCGGCGACGGAGTCTCTCTCCCACCACGAAACCAACACCAAACTTGCGCTCCTTTATATGGCCACTGTAGTAAATGTCACAAGGACCTACTCGTCTCTGTCCTTGTCCCGTCCACCGCATTTCTTGGACGGCGGTGATGTCAGCCTTTATCTTTATCAAAAGGGGGGTCTCTCATCCGAGGCTGTCTAAACTTTTGCATTGGGGGTGTTTTTTTACGTGGCGGGTCCCAAACCCAGCGCACAACCCTATGCAGGGGGTGTTTCGCCTTCTCACTTTAGCTCGCCTTCAAACGGATGTTCTTAGGCTACCCAGAGGATACTTGGTCAAAGACCGGAAGTCGTGAGCTGCTTGAGTCATATGTAAAAGAATCGTTTCTGGCCACTCCCAAGTGAATGGCGATCAGAGAACTTTCCTCACTTGCGTGAACTTCTACACATGACCCCATCCTCCAGTAATTTAAGTATAGATATTAAATCTAAAATTTGAAAAAAAAAAATTAAATATTATTGTTGTTTTTTCTTCGTTTTTTGGTGAATATTTAAAAAACGTTAAAGTATCGTAAATAATATATAACACTGTTAAGGTATAAAAATGTTAGAGAGTTTTTCGTTTGGAACCTTGGGGATGAAACGGGCTCGCATCCTCATTGGAACTTCGACAGATGGTACAGAAAGGTTCCAATGAACCCTTTACTAAAGCTTAGCCTATATTCCAATTTTCTGATCGCATATTACGAGGTTTGACAATTAAGTAATGAAACTGATTTTATTGCCGCGCTTGTGGTAAACCTATGACCTTGAAATTGCTTTTCTCTTTTTTTGGCATCCCTCCCCTTTCCATTGATATCTAACTTGTTTACTTCGCCTGCTGCGTAAAGTTGAGTAGACGTGTGTTTGTAGTGCTCGTAACGAAAATGGAAAAACGAAATCAAGAGCAAAGCGTCGCGATAAAATTTTGCGCCAGATTTGGCGAAACAGCTTCGGAAACGAACGCTAAAATTGTAAGAGTGTATGGGGATTTTCCAATACGACCCGGAAACCAAACGCCAAAGCTCACAATGGTTCTGTCCGCGCGCCCTCCACCGGAAAAAAGCTCGCATGAGCAAGTCGAAGATGAAAACGATGATTATTGCTTTTTTTGATAGCCGTGGAATCGTCCACAAAGAATTCGTTCCTCCGGGGAAAACTGTGAATCAAGTCTACTATTGCCAAGTACTCGAAAGATTGCGAAAACGTGTCAACAGGGTGCGCCCAGACATCGCTCGTAACTGGATCCTTCATCACAACAGCGCGCCGTGCCGCACCGCCCTCAGACTGTCCCAGTATTTGGCCACCCTATGACTTTCTCTTGTTTCCTAAAACAAAATCGGTGGTCAAAGGAACCCATTTTGAGTCGATTATAGACTCCAGGCGGATTCAGATCGAATTACTATTGCGTATAGCTTCCATACAAACTGAACACAGTGTGCACCTGCGAAGGGTATGTTAGCTTCGGTGCAGCTGAAGTTAACGTTTTTTTCTTTTCAGTCAATCCGTTGAAGTTTTCGTAATTTTTGCCATTCCCATTTATTATTGACAACGGAAACGTCAGAGACTTTAAAAATTATATTATATATAAATGACAGGGTGACAAGCTTCGAAGAACTGATAAGCTTCTTTGTAGAATATGGTCGCAGGAAAATATCGACGATTGGAATTTAAGTGTGCGCTGCCTAATCCACAACGAGAGAGACCCCAAAATCCACGCCAACTACCGTGGCATAAGCCTCTGCAACATCGCGTATGCGGTTCTATCGAGCGTATTGTATGGAAGGTTAAAGCCCACCGTCAAAAAACTGATTGAACCTTATCAGTGTGGCTTTAGACCTGGCAAATCAACAACCGATCAGATATTCACCATGCGCCAAATCTTGAAAGAGACTCGTGAAAAGAGAATCGACACACACCATTCGTTGATTTCAAAGCTGATTTAACAGCACGAAAATGAGCTGTGTTTATGCCGCTTTGTCTGAGCTCCGTATCTCCACAAAACTAATACTACTGTGTAAGCTGAGTTGAGGAACATCAAAAACTCCGTCAGGATGAGTAAGGACCACTCCGCGCCGCTTGATACCAAACGAGGTTTTAGACAAAACGACTTCCTATCGTGCACCTTCTTCAATCTACTGCTAGAAAAATAATTCGAGTTACAAAGCTTAATCGAGAAAGTACAATCTTCTAGAAAAGTATACAGCTGCTAGCATACGAATATGCCAATGATACTGATATAATTGCCCTTAATACCCGCGGTGTTAGATCTGCTTTCTCCAGAATGAATAAGGCAGCGAAGCAAATAGGTGTGGTGGTGAACGAAGTCAAGACGAAATATCTCCTGTCATCAAACAGTCGTCGCACTCGCGATTAGGCATTCGCGTCACTGTTGATAGTCATAACTTCGAAGTTGTAGATAATTTCGCTTATTTTGGAACCAGCATCAACACCAACTACAACGTCAGCCTCGAAATCCAACATAGCATATCTCTTTCCAACAGGTGCTACTTCGGACTGAGTAGGCAATTAGAAGTAAAGTCCTCTCTCGACGAACAAAAGCCAAACTCTATAAGTCGCTCAAAATTCCCGTCCTGCTATGTGGAGCAGAAGCTCGACAATGCGAGTTTTCGAGAGGAAAGTTCTGCAAGAGATTTATGATCCTTTGTGCATTGGCCATGTCGAATACCGCATTCAATGGAACGATGAGCTGGATGAGATATATGACGACATTGACATAGTTCAGCGAGTTGAGAGACAGCGGCTACGCCTGCTCTGAAAGTATTCGACGCAATACACGCCGCAAGAAGCAGAGGAAGAGGAAGACCTCCACTCCATTGAAAGGACCAAGTGGAAGAAGCTAGTTTCGCTTGGAATTTCTAATTGGCGTCAAAAAGCGAAAAGGAAGAAAGACTGGTGTGCTGTTGTTAACTCTTGCTATAATCGCGATAGCGGTGTCCGTAAACGCCCGTAAAGAAGATCTTAAGTATGTCACACGTCTGCGATTTATAATGTGTTTTTTTTTCAATTTAGTAGGATTTGATATTAGAAGGTCGATTTGGAATTTTTCCGCCATGATACTATATTAAACTGTATAAAGACTACTACATATATTTAATATAATAATCTTCAAGCTTAAGTAAATATTTATTTCATTTCATCGATCGTGTATTATAGATTCGGTGTAACCGAATCATGTTTCATAATTGGTTTTAATTTTGTATAAAATCACTTAAGAGATGCAAAAAGTATGATGGAGATACTATATCTTAGAAAATAAAGTGAGTTGTAATACATATATATTTAGGCGGAGTAAAGCAAAAAATCTGAAATCCAACCTATTAAAAGTCTACACATACGCCTTTGCAAGTGAATTGATTATTGCCGCCACTTTTTTGTTTAAACCCCTTTGCTCCTTTACATTCTTCAGATCAACTACTTGTGACTAGTAAGTCTCCCTCATGAAGTAGCAAGTAAGCCCAAACTGCACTTCCCATACATTTTGCCTACATTTCAGTCTTAGTACACTACTTGCATATTGGTTAAGTGTAGTTTCACTAGCTTAGCAGCATATGAGAAGAATCGCATATACCATGCATGTTGTAGTTGTTATTGCAATCCTTACTACCCATCTATTGGCACTGTTGCACTTTTAGCAAGTGGCACTAAGCTACGCATATCTCGCCTTTTATTGTGTCAGTGCACATTTATGCCTTAATGTACTTCAACACCCAGGGGCATCGGGCATCTTTTAATTGAAGTATAAGTATGGTATATGCCACCAGTTTGATGTGCAAAGGCGTACATAGGAGGTTACAGGGCCTTCTACATAAATTTTATTACGTAAGCTATATGCTCGTTGGTTACAGGCACCTCGGATGAGCTTTCATTTACATACACACCATATATGTATCTACTTCTATGTTTGTCCTTAGTACTTTTGAATGCATATAATGGTCGTATATGCTTATGTGTGTGAATTGTGTAATTCGTACGTACTTTAGGCACTTTGTCACTTAGTTGCTTTTGGGATTTCGGTCTCTTTGAACCGAGGTAGCTGATTTTAAGTAATGCTCTGATAAGTGGAAATGAACCAAAACTCGTGAAAGCGATAACAGTTTGTCAAGCATATTAGCGCAGTCCTTTTAGTGAGCAATAGCTAACAAAATTGTTTTAATATCTTTTCGTTAATTCATTCTTTTCATCCAGGTTTACTCTCCGTTTTTATTTAAAAATTATACCGAAAATACCTTTAGACGACAGTTAGCAACACGGAATGGTGACCATCTAGCAGGATAGTGGAGCGGCGATGTTAGCCCAGAACTCGCTGACTGTACGCTTGAGACAAATGAAGAACCCAATAATATTCAACTACAGAAGATATTATCTGGTTATTTAATAGTCGAAGTGTGATCTCTCCAACCAAGAGGGCTCAGCCGTGTAATTTAAGCTAACCTACCATAGCATATCAGAGATGACGAATATATCAATTTTATGTATGCTCCGATATTGACATTACCAAGAGAATCGGCTGATGATGTGATGGTTCAACGACTATGAATATAACATTACAAATTTTTCGTCGATTTCGAAACTATAGGGTGATCTATTTCGAGATTTTCTACTTTTTAAGAAAATACACAGAAACTTCAAATTTAATGGGGAATGTTCATTACCATTCGAAATATTATTCTTTGGCATTTATTTTTTCAAGATTATCTTTTCCAAATGTTGGCTGCGGCTACGTCTAAGATGGTTTATCCGTTGAGCCCAATTTTTCGCGAAAAGCCTGAATCAAAGCGTTATTGTCCACATACACGTCAGACTTTACATATTCCTAAAGAACAAAGTATAGCAGGATTATATCACACGATATGTGGGATGTGGCACCGTTTTTTCAAAACAAAAAAACTCCGAGATCACGAGCTTCAATTTCAGGCATTAAATGTTCGATAACGGCTGCCATTAACGGTTACGTTCTCATCGGCATCATTTTTGAAGAATGGCGCCGGATCGACTCTGCTCAATACACTCTCAGTAAGGCAGCTATATTTTCTTCACCCCATGCTGGACGGGGTCTACTCGGTCGAATATTATCCAATAATGAATGTTGGGTCTCAAGATGGGTGATGGGCTTGGGAATAGTACGCTCAGTAGGCCGATTATGTTGACCATAAGTTGAGCGAAGCACGCGAAACACAATCCTTACAGAACGTGAATTTTCGTAATAAGTTTGAAGGATTTGTAATGGTTGTTCAGGCGTAAGTCTTTCCTTGATGAAATGCCCAACAATATTGCACACAAACAACATGACAACTTGACACGTCTCAGGATTCGTCAAAAAAAGGCTATTGAAACTTTAATTACTTGTTAGAACTATGAGCATGGCACCGTGAATCAAGCTAATATCATGAAATATATATTCCGTTTGGTGGAGAACCTAGGAAGATCTGATTGGTTGAATTGTTCGTTGAATCATGTTGAAATCATTTGTCAGATGAAATCGCCAAGATCGAGAAATGGTCTTAAAAGGAATATGCCACTCCGCAATTAGTTGCACAAATATTTTATAAATTTAAACATTACTTCAAACAATGCTATAGTAATATTTTTTTGAATTAATAGCACTGTAGGTTACTGATTATTATATGCCTCCCATATTAAATTATTTTGGCTTCAATAAATTCATATTTAATTTCACAGCGGCTGACTTATTCTTTGACTTTGTTCAAATAAGTCACGTGGAAAAATTCGTATTGATGTGAAATACTCTAAGAGTATTGAAAAGTTTTCCCTCACAGCTTTTTACTTTTGTTGTGATTCGCAAATGCTTTGGCGCAGTTTCCCACAGCGCGATATTTCTAAGAACGTGTGTTTTGACGACGCGCTGTTTGCTGGCGAGCAATTAAATGCATACATCAGTTTGACAAGCACATATGGTTTTAATCAAATTTCATCCCGCTGGGAATAAACCTTATAAATGTAAGCATTGTAATTGAGTGAGTTGATTAAATTCGAAAATTTGATTACCTAACTAATAACCAATCTTAAATGCACTATTCTCTAGCTGCTAATTACCTCAATAATAGTCACAGCGGTTTTAGTGCAGCTTGGCAATGCGATTGATAAGTTAATTTCTATAATATTGGTCTGTACTAGCAATTCGATGACTGCACTGTGTTCGATATATTTAAGAAATGTCTGTGGTGAAGTTTGCTAGATAATAGATTTTGTACAAAAGACAACGGATCTGCTAGCTTGGGATTACGGGCGCAGTGAAACTACATCAACAAAGGCTTTGGAAATTATTCTCAATAGTAGGCCAATAAAAGTGAAGTATGATACTATGTTTACCATCAGCCAACTCTCGATTTTTGGTCACTAGGGCTAACTACGTCACTGTGTTCATGGTACTATACTCAAATTTGCTAAAAAATTCGAAATAAATTTGCAATGCGACCGAGAAAAGGTGACCCATGGCAATCAAACACAACGTTTTCCCCTCAGTAGAGAAGAATGGGACAATTGTTCTGTGACCCACAGTTCCAACAACGAAAACTTCATATTCATTTTCACCGACGGATCAAAACGTGAAATAATCCATACGCAGAAGGCAGCTTCAAACTAAATGACTACAATGCATTCTCTCAGGCCGAATTTGTTGGCATAGCAGTAGATGTCAAGCAGTCTTTTGCTCTAATCAGCAAATCCATAAATTTTCTCCTTTACAAAGTCTCAGTGTGTTAGTAAAAGGAGGCAATAACTAGATTCACTATAGTACTCAGTTAATATCAGCAGAGTACCCAGTCATATATGTAGACATAGAAGGCACAATTCCTCCAAACTGAGCCAGTTTCTCTTATAAGGATTGCTTGAAGTAAAAGTCCTTAGAGGAACGCCCGAAGACTTGGAATACCAGCAACACAAGACATACCAAAAAGCTCTTTGGAATAGTTTAAATGGTGGACAGATCAAAAATCTTCTATTCCTAGCAAATAAAGGGTGATTTTTTTGAGGTTAGGATTTTCATGCAGTAGTATTTGACAGATCACGTGGGATGTCAGACATGGTGTCAAAGAGAAAGATGCTCAGTATGCTTTGACATTTCATCATGAATAGACTTACTAACGAGCAACGCTTGCAAATCATTGAATTTTATTACCAAAATCAGTGTTCGGTTCGAAATGTGTTTCGCGTCCGTGTCCGATGAGCGATGAGGCTCATTTCTGGTTGAATGGCTACGTAAATAAGCAAAATTGCCGCATTTGGGGTGAAGAGCAACCAGAAGCCGTTCAAGAACTGCCCATGCATCCCGAAAAATGCACTGTTTGGTGTGGTTTGTACGCTGGTGGAATCATTGGACCGTATTTTTTCAAAGATGCTGTTGGACGCAACGTTACGGTGAATGGCGATCGCTATCGTTCGATGCTAACAAACTTTTTGTTGCCAAAAATGGAAGAACTGAACTTGGTTGACATGTGGTTTCAACAAGATGGCGCTACATGCCACACAGCTCGCGATTCTATGGCCATTTTGAGGGAAAACTTCGGACAACAATTCATCTCAAGAAATGGACCCGTAAGTTGGCCACCAAGATCATGCGATTTAACGCCTTTAGACTATTTTTTGTGGGGCTACGTCAAGTCTAAAGTCTACAGAAATAAGCCAGCAACTATTCCAGCTTTGGAAGACAACATTTCCGAAGAAATTCGGGCTATTCCGGCCGAAATGCTCGAAAAAGTTGCCCAAAATTGGACTTTCCGAATGGACCACCTAAGACGCAGCCGCGGTCAACATTTAAATGAAATTATCTTCAAAAAGTAAATGTCATGAACCAATCTAACGTTTCAAATAAAGAACCGATGAGATTTTGCAAATTTTATGCGTTTTTTTTTTTTTAAAAAGTTATCAAGCTCTTAAAAAATCACCCTATATAAACTTAATAATACTGTAGGGATTATCATAGGTCATCTACCCTTAAGATCCCACAATCAGAATATTAGAAAAGTGGATTCAAGGGAATGCAGAGCTTGATGAAATGATGGAACATTTTAATGCGAATGTTCAGTCCTCAGCCGACTGAGACGGGATATTTTCCACGTCTACCAATGTGTCAACTTAAGAGACATTGGTTAGCTGGGGTAGGGAAAAAATCAGGTTCTTTAACAAAGCCACTCAGTTCCGGAGAAGGTTTAATTTGGTTACCACCCGTGAGCAAAATGGAACTAATGACGATTTGGCTCATTTTAAATCAACCAATCACTTTAGGTGACTAAATTATAAGTAAATGAGTAAGAAATTAAGTGCCACCTAGAATCCACAATTTCACGAATAACGCACACATCTCCTAAACACCGATTATCATTACCCATACTCCTCAAATAGTAATTAAGTGAAGACCCCAAGAATCTTAAATATTTATTATCTCATTTTCACTCAAATAAGTATTTTCACTTTCCAAACTCTTTAAATAATTTTACTTTCAAAACGCAAATTGCAACTGTTTTCTATATTTCAACGTTGCCATGTAAATTTGCATTTTTATTGCTTACTGTCTCCACGCTTCCACGCCTTCGCCACCGTTGCTACTACCCCCAAGCTTTGTTTATCGACGCGCGCAATGCTTCTGTGGGTGCGTGCAAACTCAGCGAGACCCAAGTCGCATTATTATGGCAGACTAGACAATGAGTGAGTATTGCGAATTACATACATTTTAGCGCAGACCGCAGACGTCTGGCACGGCGTTGCCAGCACTCTTGCGTACATTTGAACGTGTGTGAGTTTTAAGCACATTTATATCCACAGAAAAGGAAAACCAAAAAAATTGAGAAAAAATCAGTTGGTAATAAATATTTGCATATTGAATATTTTGAATGCCGATTAAGCCAAACGCAGTTGAGTAGATTGTGCCTTCGATCTTTGTATTTGTTTTTAGTCGTAATTATCGGCAAATTATGGGCTGTCAAATAACGATTTGCAGAAAATGAAACGTTAAAAAATATTTGAATAGGTTTTGGAAAATTTGCAAAACATATTTTGTATTTGCGTTTCTATTTGCATTGTATAACTAAGCGATTCTGTTTGCGTCAACACTCGCCAGTCATATTTCTTATTTAAATTTCCATTCCATTAGCAAAATTGTTGCATTATTCGTTACTCTTTTCCTTTTAAGTAGTTGTAAATTGCTTTTCATTTTTTAAATTGTTCTACAATTTGCATACTTCTTTATCCGCAATATATTTAATTGGTTAGCATACATAATTTAGCAAAATTAATATGCTACACGATTATGTAATAATATTTTAAAGAAAACTTATAACATTATCTTTATAATTCTATAAGAAATAACTAATAACCACTCAAGTCGCCTTAAGGATGGTAACCTTTACCTTTACTTAACAAACAATAAAATATCAATATTTCAATCACAGCGTCACCTGCTGAACGTTTGTAGTAAGAATTAACCAAAAATTTAATTTCATGCTCCGTCAATCAACATTTTAATCGTATCAAACCCAATTTAAAGGGTGATCCATTTCGAGGTTCATTACTTTTTAAAGAACAAAGACAGAAACTTTAATTTTCAAGGGGAATGTTTAGTATCATTCGAAGAAACATTTTTAGCACTTATTTTTTAAAGATCATCTCTTTAAATGTTGGTCGCGCCTACGTCTCAAGTGTTCTATCCGATACCCCGGTCGAACATTTCGACTGCTAACTGACGTGCCATTGTAATGTTCTGCTGAAGGTCTGAATCGAAGCGGGATTGTCCACATAGACTTTAGACTTTACAGAAAAAAACGATTACGATTACGTTCACACCGTCATTGACCGTTGTTTTTTCTATATGAAATGACAGCTCTTGAATCTCTTCAGGTTGATCTTGAGGTAGATAAAATACGACAAGTCGTTCCATACGTCAGTCCGAATTGTTGCAAACAGCGCCGAATCAACTTTTCACTCTCACTCGCTCTTCGTGTACACTCTCAGCTGCGGCTGCTATAGTTTCTTCACTGCGTGCTGGACGTGGTCTACTTGGTCGAATTTTCTCCTATAATGAATTCTGAGTCTGCGAATAATATGTTCAGTAGGTCATAAACCATTAATCGAGCGAAACGCACGAAAAACATTCTTTACAGAACGTGAATTTTTATAATACAGTTGACCGATTAAGAAACGTTGTTCGGGGGGTAAGTCTCTCCATGATGAAACGCCAAACAAATAACATGACAGTTTGACTCGACTCACGCGCGCCCTTGAACAGTTGAACTGTTGACAGTCATAACTTTGAAGTAGTATGTATGTAATTTTGTCTATCTTGAAACCAGCATCAAATCCAAGACAGTATTAACAACATCTGCTACTTTGGACAGAGTAATCAATAGAAAAGTTAAATCCTCACTCGACGGATACAGACCATGCTCTAGAAGTCCTTCATCATTCTTGCCTTGCTATATAAGTCGGAACCATAGTCGAAATCACCATCTGATAAGTTGGCCTTAAGAGTAAAAGGAAAGGACAAGAAAGATTTTGCGGAAGATTTATAGTCTGCAGACAAAGGCGAATATGAGCGTACGATATATACGACGCGATGACAAAGTCGAATCAAGAGACAGTGGCTACGATGGCTGGGTCATTTTTTCCGGATGGAAAATTATATTTATCACTAATTTTATGTTTGTCACAAATTTTCAAATTAAATAAAAGATGATGTTCTCCCTTTGAATGCCAAAATCGTTCTAACATTTATTCTTAATATTTTATACAACATAACTTAACTGCTAAACTTAAAGCTAGCGTCTCTTGTTACAGCTATATGAAACGTTTATTATTTATATTTGTGCACTTAATGCTGTCAGCAGTTTTGATGAGAATGTTTATACGATATTTCTCAACTTTAACTTGCTGTCAGCAGTTTTGGTGGGAATGTTTATTTGACGATTCTTAACTCCCCACTTTGTTAAATGAATCGCCCCGATTCCAAGATGAGTAATATTTAATTCTTTCATTTATGTATGCGATGTTAACAGGTTGCGTTGGAACTTGTTTAATTTTTATTTCCAACCTATTTTTCCTCTTTTTTAATTTACAAATTATTATAATAGTTGATACTAGTAGTATCAAAGCTATTAAACTGTAATTTATAGCCTTAGATTTGTTAGTCTCATATTTTAATTCTGATATTTGTTTTATGTTTTCAATTTGATCAAAATGGATTTCTTCTTTGTTATATCTTTCATTATTGTTACATTAATAAGCTTCACCGGATTTGGTAGAATTTGAATTGACATTGGCTTATTATGTTTATACAATTTTCGCATTACTTTAATATCGCAATTTTCAAATCGGATTAAATAATTACCATTTATGGTAAAGTTATTTGAATCACAATTGTGATTAACTGTTTCATTTATTGCATTAATTATATATATATATATATGATTTGAGTCTAATTCAATGACATGGTTTTATTATTCATTACATAATTGCTGTGCATTTTTCCTTTAAAAATATTTTCAATGCAATTGTCTTCTTATAGCTGTAAATTTTCCTTAAATTTTGTTTTCTTATAAGTAATGTCATTAATTGACAATACCTCGTTTTCTATAATAAAAATTTCCATTTGTCTTGCATTTGGTATTGGTTGAACATGGATTATTTGATATTTTTCTTTACCAAATCGAGGTAACTTTACCAGTACTACAATATTTTCATCTTTTGCAACTATTACAATTTTTATTTCTTAAAGTTTCTCAAAAGTTACATTATAATTTGTTATATCTTCATCTGTAATAATATCTCTACTTAACAAATTGTTTTGGCTAGTCATAATGATTTTTTTTTATTCTAATTACATTTGTTTCAATGTACATTAGGTTTTCTAATAATTTATTGTCCCATTTTTCTTTCGATACAGCTTTAATTTCTGAGTTGATACTCTTCATGTTTTCAATTAATTCTTTATAATGGGTGTTTAAACTATTAGTTATAGTTTCTATTTCATTGCCAAATTTTTCATTAATATTTTGTTGTTTATTAATTTGTTCAATTGCATTATATGCATTTTGAGTATTAACATTTAATTTTCTTTCAATTTCTACACGATCTTCTTCGTCCATAGTTCCATAGATATATTTGAGTCCTGTTCCCAAAAAGTTAAATAATCCCCTTTTTGCCTTTGGTGATACGGAGTTAAAGTATCTATTTGAATTCTAATGTGCTTGAGTTTAGCAATAAGTAAAGGGTTAGGATTTTCTTCTTTCAAAATTAATTTTTCCAAATTATTTACTTGACCTTTGTACATTGTTGTATTTACTAAGTATGATATTCTGTCTTACGAGGTTTGTTTGTAAAAAAGTATCGCGAATTTTGTGTTTTTTCAAAAATTATTTGTTTATTCATGAATATCTATTTTGTCCCCTTCAAAGTAATCCTCATGAGATATTATACACTGGTGCCAACGGTTTTTCCAATCTTCGAAGCACTTCAAAAAATCATTTTTTTTTATCTTCTTCAGCTCTTCCTTCGATGCCGTCTTTATCTCATCAAGAGAAGCGTAACGTCGTCCTTTCATGGGCCTCTTCAGTTTAGGGAACAAGAAAAAGTCACAGGGGGCCACATCTGGGGATTACGGTGACTGCGGCATCATTAGTGTGTTGTTTTTGGCCAAAAAGTCGCGCACAAGCAACGATGTGTGTGAGCAGGGGCGTTATCGTGGTGCAAAAGCCAATTTTTGTTCTTCTACAAATCAGGGCGTTTCTGGTGGATTGCTTCGCGCAAATTGCGCATAACTTGCCGGTAATATTCTTTATTGACCGTTCTTCCCTGTGGCAAGAACTCATGATGCACCACGCCCCTGTAATCCAAGAAAACTGTCAGTTACGATTCGCGATACTTTTGAAACACACCTCGTATTTGTACATATTAGACATTATATTATATTTTCATGAATTTTCTGAGCAACAGATTTTGATAGTTGACGTTGATGCATCAATAAACAATAGATGTCTCCAATACTCTTTTTTTTTTGTAGTTTGGATAAATTTTGCTTTGTAAATAATTCAAATGTTAAATTTTCTCACGTATTTTTCAAATTTAAGACTTAACATCAATAATAACATACAGGCAAGAAATATAAGGCATTTCTGCAATGTTTTCTAACGCGAAAAAATTAAAGAATCATAACACTATTTCGAGTTCGTCAGAAGACATGTTAGTGGCACTATAACTTCTGCCTGTTTGTTTGAACATTAGCATAAGGTTGTGCGATTTGCAACTCTCCAACACTTCGCGATTCGAAGACAGCTAATGTAACTGTCGACTCTTAACTACAGATTGGGTTTGAGAGATTGTGAACTGCTCATGCTATACTTTGTGTGTTCCTTGAGAAAATTTTTTCAACTCTTGCAGGCTTAATTACATTATAAATATAAGATGATTTCGAAATATGCGAAATTGTCCAAAAACTAGAATGAGCTAAATCAAAAAACAAAAAAAAAACACCTCCGGAAAATGTGATGTTTATGTCAAAGCTGGAGCAATCTTGAATAAAAAATAAAATAAATTTATAAGTATAGTCTAGTCTAGTCTAATTATAAGAGAAATTCCATATTAAATTTGAACAAAAATTTGCTCATTTCAAACAAAAGCAAAATTGAAAAACTTTAAATGTTTGAACTTGAAACAAATCAAATTAAAAATAACAAAAAGAGCATTCACTTTTGTCTTCTAAATTCTTCCTTTTACTTTTAAACACCGAGCCAAAAAAGGTTTCTATCATTCTTTTGGCTGAATAAATTTGAGACGTCTGCAACTAATTAGAAACAAATTTCATGTTAATTGAACTGTCAAAGAGTATCAAGCAATCAGTCGTAAATTCCTTGCACTCGAGAAACTCGCCAAGAAAGTTGCAAATGCTAACAAAATGGCGCTAATTAAAATTTTTCACTATAGCTTGGTCAATATGGTAACGCAGCAGTGAAGAAGAGTAGTGTAAGCGGCAGCCGTGCAGTAGAACAGGAAATTGTAGAAAAGTTTTGCTGAAGTTGATGACTAAATTATGCAGAAAATCGAAAATATGTGATAAAGGCTTTAAAAGCGAAATATCTCATTGAACCTTTTTCAACGGAACTCCTCTTTTTTTCTGTTTGTTTTTTCTCCTTTCAATAGTTTAATGGATACAATTCGGGACCCTATCGAATAGAATTTGAAGTGTAATCTGAATAATGCTTTAATAAATTGTTAAGCGGTGCCAACTTTAGGAGTTCTTGAACAAAGTGGTTTCTAAAAATGATAATGTTTTTATTCCATTTATTCTTTTTCAATCGCGAGAATTTTCACTTCTTATAATAAAACTGTCCCAGTTTTAAATAAATAAGATCACAAGTAATAAACAGTTGATCTTTTGGCAACCTTCCACTGATATTTTGACAGTTCATTTATTGGAAATAAAATATTTTTTGAGTATCCGAATTAAGGGGGTATTCTTATCTACAAATAAAATTTTGGGCATTTTTTTGAATTTTATTAAAAAAAAAAACCGAAAATATTTTTGCTATCCATTTTTGTATGGTGTTTTTATTGATATCTTAAGAATACTGAAAAAAAAATTTACAAAAAAATATTAAAAATAAAAATAATTAAAAGGGGAAGAGGGACAGGTGTATAAAAAAATGGCGCATCCTGGTGACCTTGATCCTAACTCTCCTGGTGGTCTGAAAAAAAAAATCAAAAGAAATTCCTAATCAGTAAAAATGCTGTTATAGTCCGGGAACACGAAATTTTTTTTTTTTTTAAATGGCGACTACCTGAAAATAAAAATAATTTTTTACGCTTTTTTTTGAAATTCCTGAAATTTTTTAAAATATTAAAAATAAAATTTTTGACACGATGCTGGTAGGAACGATAAAGGATTATATAATGAAGGTTCACACAAAATTTCAAGTAATTTGGTTGAGATAATGCCGTACCGTGCGGAAAAAAGTAGTTTCGAGAAAAACTTGTTTAAAGTTTAGGAGACAATTCTAGTGAACACGGACGCCTCCTCGCAAAATCGGCTGTATCTCCGAAAATAAGTCGAATTTTGAAAAAAAATCCTGCCAAGGTCATATTTTTGAAAGTCTAAACTTTAAATATATGAAAAAAAATCGAATTTTTCAAAAATCTAGAGAAGAATACCCGCTTAAAATATCAAACAAATTCTAAATAATTACAAATAAATACAAAATACTTATCAGTTCTTTGCCGCCGCTTTGTTGTTCTTCAGAAGTTCCACTCCGTATTCTTAAAATACTTCCAGGAATGGTACTGTTATGTAGTATATCAATAAAGGTATTAAAAAGTATAATTAAAATAATATATGCTTTACCGAAAAAAGGAGTCAAAGTTAACCAGAACTTACCTAATTGATAACTGCTAACCAGATATTGAAAAAACAGTCCTTAATTCTCTCTCATTTCGTTGAAGCCACTTTATTACTGAAATACAACTGCTTGAATACTACGTAAGACCTCCGCTAAAACTTGCAACCTTCTTAAGTGCACCCAGTTACAATTTGATTACATTTTAAGAATTCTTTATTCATTAAAACCAACTTCCATTATAACGGCATTATTGCATTTCGTTGCCACAAAGCAAATGCAGTCAAATTTCATGCCGCAAGCACTTAAGAAAATTGTAGCTCGCTGGCATATAAGCAAATAACTAACGACCGAATACATATATTTACATATATGTATATGTGTGTGTGTGTTGACATTGTAAAATCAAACAGCAGACTTGAATGGCTTGGGCTGCCTAAAAGAAATGCGATCAAGAAGCAAAGGAAAAAATGCATGGAAGCTGCCACACGACGTCATGCGGCACTAAATTAAACACAACACTCACTTGAAAGCGAGCAGCAGTGAAAAGAATTTCACCAACTATATATAAAAATAATAACAAATACCAAGTGCGTCATAAACTTTTTAAGCTCATCCACACACGTTTACAACCAAGCACAGAAACGCTGAAAAGAATGCAAAGAAAATTGTGGCAAAGTAGAAAATTCTCTGCAAGCCGCAGGTAAGTAATGCAATTTTAATTTTTCGCATAACGCAGACACACACCCACACACATGCAGCGCTGTGGTGTACACTTTTCTTCCTAAGGTACTATATGTATGTATGTGTTAAAGTGCGATATATTACAATTTGCTGTACCTAAGTGACAAAGTTGCAAGTAGCGGTTTAAAAAGATTACAAGTAGTTTATGTAGTGTCGTTAATCCCGGATGTGAGGCGTAATTTATGATGGTAGTCCTCCTTACAACTTGTTGCAGTGAGCATGGTAGCTTTGTTCACCTAACGGTTACTTGCAACACCCAAAACAAAGCGATAGATAATACTATAGATGATCAAAATACTACTATAGCTATCTGTACCACAAAAGTATGTAAAACCGCCGACCTTCCATTATATTGTTATATATATATATTTTCTTCGAATGGGCATTCCGAATACCAAGATATCGATTATTAGAACATCAGTGCCTAACAAACTTACCGATTCAAACGAGGTTAGATCTCTGAAAGTATAGTCCTTGGCCGGATTCGGGTTAATTTCGGTAACGTAGAGCCGACTGTAGTGGGAATTGAACAATTTTTCGGCCACTTCTGTGAAAATGTCTGTAAGTGGACAGTTAATTAACTAAGAACAATGTAGCTGAGTGCTAAAAATTAAAAAAAATCAAGCGGCTGTTTCTAATAACAGTCGGTCCTTACGGCTAAATCACATAAAATCGGTTGAGTGCCTTACTTAGCTCCCATATATCAAATATAAAAGTTTCAAACTTACCGATTACTTTTTTTTATATAGGTCAATATAGAGTGCTGTTGTTTAATATCGCAAATAGGCTATGATGGGCTCGTAAATCATATAACAACCAGGCCTACTTTTCATATTTAAACATTGTATATACCAAAAGTATTTTTCACTTTACAAAATACAAATTAAACACGAATAAACTTATAGAAATAAAACCTTGTACAAGTAATGCATCTTAAGAGTGCCATTTCAGTTACAAAATTGTCGACATCGAACCGAAGCATTTCACGTCTCCAGATATAGAATATGTAGACGTCAGTGCTCAGGGCTTCCCCCCTGAAATCTCACCCTGTACACTGCAGTTTACAACACCAACGTCGTCAACTAGCAAGAACACCACACACCAATACATTCAAATATACACCAATCAAGCAGACTCGTCGCACTCTATATCACCCAACGATAAAAATGCACTTTTTCCAAAGAGGAGAGCTCTCTCTTTTTTCTGGATGTCCAAACCGGCAATACAACGCAATATTTTTTTAAAAATATAATTATTTTCAAAACACATCTTAAATATTATTTTCCTATTTTCTTTTTAAATAAAAAACATTTTTAGAAATATATTTTCAAACATGGTTTTGAATCACTTCTCAATATATCGCTTTCTGATTTTTCTTTTTTTTTTTGAAAATATATTTTAATATGTATTATTATTTATATATTTTCAAAAAACTTTTTTTATTTTTTTTTTAAGCATCATTACATTCATTTCTTCTTCCGATCCGCCGCAGATTCCGAATACTGTCGGTCTTAACAAAAAATGTTTAACTCCCGTTTACTAAATATATACAATACTATATAAATTATTTTAAGGACTCAAATATTCATCTCATAAAAAGTTTTATTTAATAAATTCATTGTTTCGTTGGCAGTATAGCATGTGAAGCCGTTTTGCTGGTACAAAAAGCCATCCACATCAACATCCTCCAATTCTGGCACGAGAAGTCAGTAATCATGGCTATATATCGTTCTCTGTTAACAGTAACATTATCATTATAACATAATTATTTTTGCAGAAATATGAAGCAATAATTCCCTGTACTCACCGAGAACACCAAAAAGTGACTTTTTGGATATGTAACCACGTCTAAAGAATGGCTTACGGATTATAATTTTACCAAATGTGACAATTCTCTTTATTATTCAACCAAAAGTGACCTTCATGACTAAAAGAAAAATTTCTTATGAAAATCAGCATCGGTGGCCAACTCCATTCAACTAAAGTGCAACGCGCTTAATGCTCGTTCGACTTCAGTTCTTGCATAAGTACTGCTAGTTGAGTTTCGTAAGCTCACAAACCAATATCCTTCCGCAAAATCTTCTATAAAATATATGTGTATAGCTCCAATTGTTTTGCGCAATGGCGGTTAGACTCATTCGACTCTTCTTCGATACTCTGGTCTACAGCAGCGAACTGTACGACGTCATTGCTGATGTAGTACTGCTTGAATAACCGACTCTGCTAGGCGACTATGTCGACGGAATGTTGGCGAATGCATCGCGTGAATCAAAATATTATTTTGATAATAAATTTGCACGATTTTCAAACGCTGTTCCGGAGTAAGTCTGATAAAATGACAAACCAAACTGAGTCTAAATCATATAACAGCTGTTGAAGAGCAATTCCGAAAATAGCACTGCCTCATTGAAAACCACACGTCTAAAACAAACAACCATCATAATAAAATCAGGTATTATCTAGGCATTAATTCACTTTATACGTAATGTGAGCCTCTATTGAGATTTTCGTTATACTAGTATAAAGTGGATAATCATGTAAATATTAGTAATTACGAATACGAAAGTATATGCTGTATCAGTCAATGTACGAAACTCCAATGCAATTAAGCGCGCATGTTTTCCTTTCTCTTTTCTATTAGCGCAATGTTATGCCAAAAGCAAATCTAAATTTAAACAAAAAATTTCAAAATACTTTAAACCGATTTGACGATTATACAGAAATATTATCCAGTAAACTCATCAAATACACGAGCATTACATTGTTAAATCCGAAAAATCCATCAATGCCTCTTGTATAGCTCGTATATTGAGTAATAGATGTGGCGAAAAATACTTAGAAAAGCAAACAAAACAAATATGAAATGTGTAATGAGCAAAGGCCAAGTATTTCTGCAACAACTGTTGCATTGTTGCCAATGCACAAGAATGAAAACTAATTACGAAACAGTGATTGCACACGTTACGTGCAGCTGCTATAGGATGAGTAGGGAGGCAAGATTTTAAGTTAGAAAATGTTGTCAACATGCTGTTGTCAGTTAGTGGACAGCTTGACGAGCGGCATATTACGTAGACAAGCAACATAAGGCACACAAATGACAGTTCAACAAATTTGCAAACTGATGTCTTAACTCTGCTACGCCACACAGAAAATCCAAGCTTAGGCAGTGTGATGAGGCATGAAATTATATAATTGCAGCATGCGAGTCATATGAGGAAGTAGAATGATTGTGATAGTTGTAAAAATAGCACAGAAAGCACAGTGATTATGTGAAATGTGGCAGGGAGGACTTTCAGATTTGTTTTTTTTTTTTTTTTTTTTTTTTTGTTGTTTTGGGAGAAGGTTTTATAGTTTATATATTTTGTATGAATTTCTACTTTAATCACCAGCTGCTGTGCTGTGTGTAACCATATTATATAGTATAACAGTCATTTCTTATTTCAGCTTTAAGCTCGAAAAGTTTATATACATATTTGTATAGGTGACTATTGCGTAAATCAATGTCAGTAACAGTACTGTTTATACAATAGTTCCTATATGGTGTTAAAATGGGGACATACTATATAAGGGTCTTCCTTTTAGTCGTAAAATTTCTTGGAGGGATAGTTGCCAAACTGGCTGTCAAATGGGCTATCAAAGTGAGCATGTGTTTTTGACATTTGCATACTTTTACAAATTATTATGCGAGGATCTATACCGAACAAAAACTTTAAATTGCGGAAATGTTTTCATCGTCGGGTCATCTTAAGATATGAAGAACATTACTGCTTACCAACTTACCAACACATAAATATACACAATTATTGTATTTTGTGGAAACAATATTGAAAAGACCCTCCAGATTCCTTTTGAAAGCAGAAGTCAACTGATATGATTTACATGCCGAAAGCTTTTTATTACTGGTCTAAACTTTCGTAAAATCGAGGATAAGCTCTACAATATTCTTTAGAACACCAATAAGAGTAATGCAAGCTCTAAATAGTTTCCAAAAGATGGTACAGTAAGCATTGAAATTTATATTGGGACGAACTTTTGATTACTGGAATATATCAAGAAATTCAAGCATATAAATTGAACACCTAACTCACCTAGATGAGACCACGTCAGTCTAACTTTTGTTATGTTACATTAAGATAAGAGCCTATGCTGATAAATCAGTTATGATAAACTAGTTGAAGAACTCTTAAAATATACATATAATCGTTTTAGTCAACCGCCGGTCTCTACGATGGACTAGGCTTTTGAGATATCGTTCTAAACTTTTCACGTGGCCTTTTTTAACATTTCTCTCTCACCAAGAAATATACACACCTTTAGATATATTAGATATGTACATATGTCTCACACCACCAATTAAGCTATCACATTGCACTTACGGCATTACCTTACTTAACTATTTTAATGGCGTTGATTGCCGGTCTAGTGTGCGTGAAAAGCGCCACAATAAAAGCGAAAAGCGGCAGAGGGTTATTTAGTACCAGTAGTAGTGCAGTGTGCCATGTTAGCTACACAGGCGCGCAATGCTAACTGTGGCTTCTGTGTGCAACATGGTTACGGCTTATACAATACAGTTGCTTGTATAAGTGTGTGCCACCACAATTGTGGGAGTATTGGTTACCGTTGCAAATGCACTTTCCTATTATTCATTCATTTTACACAAATACCTTACATTTGGCTTGCTGTTGCTATCCATCAACATATCTAGTAAACATGTGATAGAAAGCAATCATATACAGATCCAACGATGCATATATAAATATATATATTTTCGCATATATTCAAAGCTTTTAATTATTGCATTCAACATGTGGCAACTGATGGATGTGTAAATGGAATTTCTGAGTGGATAGTGTGTGCTTTATTGTCTCATATTTTATATCTCTTTATTGTGTGCTTAATAGCATGCAAGGTGGGTTGTGTAAGTAAAATGTATTTAAATGCATACAATATTTGAAAATATTTCCACAAACATACATATGTTGGTGCAGCTTCAACACGTGGATTTGATTATATTAATTTACAGGTGTACGAATAAAAATGGTTATTAAAAATTCGAAATATTTTCAATTTTACGCGCGCATGTTGTATTCAAAGCTTATTTCTAAATCTTGTTTAACATTAATTTGCTTACCAGATACTTATATTTTGCGTTTTCTACTTAGTTTTATTGAATATTTTTAATTCCATTCTACCGTATATTCAAATCCATGCGCTTAAAAAAATTTAGATCATAGAAATATATACTTCAAATTAAGTGGCAACATCACAAAAATAATTTCTTTGTAAAAATATTTTAGAAATACTTATTACAAAAATTTAGATCATAAAAATATATACTTGAAATTAAGTGGCAACACCACAAAAATAATTTTTTTGTAAAAATATTTTAAAAATACTTATTTTACATTATCTTTTTTTACGTTTTCTGAAAATTATGTGATTAAGCAGTAAAGGTGGCAACCCTGTTCCATTATTTTGTAAAACAGCAACTTCGCGTAAATATTTTTGCAAATACTCTAATTACAATTTCCAACTTTTCAGCTATTTCCAAACAGTTTTTATTTACTACTAGGTGGCAACTCCATAAACCAATATAAAAAATTTAACTCCATTCCTCCATGTATTCAAATGTATGCCTTTATAACACTTATTCCAAATACAAAAATATTTGTTTGCACTTCAAATTAGGTGGCAAGGCCACAAATTTTTTTTTTTTTTTTTTTTTTTTGCAGAAACATTTTGAAAGTACTTATTCTACATACACCGTTTCTTACATTTCTAAAGTTGTTTATAACTAATCAGTACAGGTGGCAACCCTGTGCATCTTTTACTTAAATAGCAACATCATAAAAATATTTTTGTCCGCATTCTACTTTCAATTTTCAACTTTTTACCATATTCCAAACTATTTATATTTAAAATCAGGTGGCAACTCCAAAATACAATGTTAAGTATTGATTTTTCAAAGGCAGTGTCAAGTTAAGCTTACCTAAAATTAATTTTGAAACCTACATTCTAAACATACTGTTAAATACTCCGAGAAATATATTTAGGAACCTTCATTTAAACTCAAAAGAGAAGATGCAAAAAGCCGATCCCAACTCATTTTTAGGGAGATTAATATATGCTTTAATCGCGAAAATCAGGGTCAATCAAATATGTATGATGTCCATAAATCATAACAGCGTAACCGGATAGAGTCAATGACCGGACTGAATCGGATATGGCCATATACATACATTTAGGAATACACTTTTTACGTTCCAAGAGCAGTCCGATCCTCATAACCGGAACGAACCCGGAATTTTATCCAGTCAAAGGCCTTCAACTCGGCAGCATTCCTCCAAATTACTTTAGGGATATTTTCTGACGCTACAACAACAACAACAACACAGCAACAATCGAGTTCCTCGAATTCATTAAATAACTATCAAAACGTCCAAAATATATATGTTTTACGGACTCTTGAGAACAGATTTAGAGTAACCGACACGAATAAGGGCACATCTTATAAATAGAAAATAAGCTCGCTTAATCTCAGACGGTTACTTAAGACTAAACAACTTATGTATTAAAGAAGTCAGAAATTTTGAATCAGACAGAATCGAGACCCGACTGTCATTCAGAGAGCGCCAAAGTCTGCACTAATTTTAATATATGCTTAGCTGCAATGACATCACAATTTCTATTAACTTGCAACAGTTCCTTTCAAAATCAATTTAAAAATCACTCAATCAGCTGCAAATCACTCCCAGTAAGTGGGTTTGAAATGTCATTGAATTTTTGTTTGCGAATTTTAAGAGTGCCACAAGGAGCCACATTTTTTTACTAAAAGAAATATATCTTTAACCGAGGTGTCAGTATTTTCAAATTTCTGGGTCTTCTTTATAAATATAAATTAACTGCTGTTGTAAGCAACACTCTCTTCTCACTTCTCAGAACTCAATTACTTCACAATTACTAAGCTGAGAACCAGCCATACTTATAGGCATCTTGAGTTACCTTGAATGGTACATTATTGCCACAACTATATGAAAGCAAGTCAAAGTAATGGTTTTACGAGTTAACGAAAATAAAATTATAAAATCTCGCCGACGTAAGGGCGTCTGCAATCTTGCATTACCTTCAATATAAGTATGTATGTATGTAAAATAAATCAGTACGAATACACTAGCGTTAAGTAAACAGAAGATACTTTTTCTCACAAGAAAACCTGCACTAGGTCAAGGCTGGTCGATTCATGGAGGATAAGCACATATTGAAATGTATGTTAAATATTTATAAGGACAGAGGAAAATGTACAAAACACAAAGTAATCAACAGCTTAGCTGTAATTTCTTAACACGAGTGAAATGAACAGATATATTTTTATTTGAGGTTGACGGTTGATAAGAGAAAGAAACATTTTTTATAGTTTTAAAAATATTGTTTCATAATTATCCTTTAAAAGCCAATGTTCTGTAAATATATATACTAAACTGTACTATACTTTACTATAATATATATGTACTAGTAGACCCGGCAAACGTTGTTTTGCCATATAAATAATTTCCTAGTAATTTTTAGCGTAGACAAAATATAGCTTACTTATTGCAAGTATGTATGTATGTTAGAATGTGTATATTGTATGTATGTAAGAATGTGGTATATGCGTGAAATAAGCATGGAGCGCTGTGAACGATGAAGGAATATAAAAATAACAAAATGCAAACATTATTTTTAAGTTATTATAATTTATTCCTTAAAATAAATTATATATCATTAATTAAACAATTACGACAGTAACAATATTAAACAATATTAATCTCTTAATGCTATAGCGTGAACAATATTTTTTGTTAGTCACATTAGTATTTTCCACTCTAAACACAGCCATATCACTTCCTTTATGGACATACTTGCAAATGTATTTGATGCTCTTTACAGAACTGCATAACTCAACATTAATATGAGCATTATATGTCTTGCTCAGCAGAGGCGAATATGGCACCACCCAACGATTGTCAATATCAATGTCTGTGTTGATGATATTTTTAATAAATGATTGTCCGCCATTTTCAGGATTTCTTCGACGATATATTGGGTATCCGTCCGTATCATTGGTAAAATCTTTAGGGAAATTTTTAGTACATTTTCCATCAGCCATGCAAGGCGATGAACTATTAAGAGTACCACATGGACCATGAATCATGTTTGTTGTAACAATATCAAACAGCAGTTGGTCAGTGGATGGATCTGGAATTTCGGCAGAAATGATACTATCGATTTCTTCAGGACGGATTTTGTCGATGAACCAAACCAAAATGTGTGCATGAGGTAATCCTCGCTTTTGCCACTCAACCGAATACATCCAGCAACGTGTGGGACCAAATACATTTAATTTAGTAATGAAACTTATTAAAGACTTCAACTTTTGTCTGACACACTGCTGTAATGTCATGGCGATGTATTGCATTTTGGCCAGGTAGTAGCAAAGATGTAATCTCTGGCCATTTTGGATTACATGTGAACGTGATAAATAAACATGGTCGTCCATATTCGCGCACGAAAGTCAGAGCATCCTGTATATATTCTTGCATATGACGTGGACTGCCTACGTACGATGATGGTAAAATGACATGGTTACCAATTTCGGCGACGTCGTCGTTGTTGTTGATAGCGTCTCGCAAATGAATGTACTCTTCCGCGCGCAGCTTTTGTTGATTATATCGTAAGTATAGTAGTCGTTCGCTTTCAATATTCGCATACATGTCGACCATGAATTGTTGACAAAGCTCTCGACATCGTAAAATGACGTTGTCCAGGCCACGTCTAATCATTAATCGGTACGCATAATAATCCTTTGAGCTAACGTTCTTGTTTGTTTCAGCTCCTGTAATATTTGTTCATAAAAATTAATTTTAATTTATTACGTTCAATAATTTAATTGTTTTTTTAAATGATTAATGATCAAATTATTAATGAATGAAGTACCTGATACGGGATCTCGTTGTTTTATGTTTATGCAATATCCATCTTGTCCCTTCCAGAATATTAGCGGATATTGTAGAGCGTCATATGAACGATGTGTGTCAGCAATGAACTGAAGATTATTATTTCTTCTACGAATCACAATTTCTCGTGCAGTTGTACAATCGCCAACCATGATTACAGCAACATCATCAACAGCGGGTGCATTGAATCTACGAATATGCTCTCCAGCTGGTGTTTTATCAGGATTAATGACAATAGCGTGATTATCGCTTTGTAATTGGTGCATATGTGATTTGAATATTTTCAACAACTCGTTGTGCTCGTTCAAAATAGCATCTAGCTCGCTGACGATGCGCCTGGCATAAAATGAATCAAGGTTATTATAATCACAACGTGCATTCACGCGATCGGCAAGTGCGCTTCCGGAATCCTCTCCGCCCATAAAGTATATTTGTAAGAATTTATGTTGTTCGTTTGGCATTGGCAGCAGTGAGCCCATTTTATGATAAACTTGGCCTCTGATTTTGAATGTAGAATTGAATTGTTGACCATTTGCATTAGTATTTCGAACTATTTCTGTTGCTCCGAACGATGTCATTTGAAAGCATGAATTGAATCTTCGAATTGACTTCAGGAACACGTTAGAATCTGGATCCGTGCCGATAAGTAAGCCGTTCAATGGTTCAGGTGGTGTTTCAATTTCAGGTAGTTGCACTTTTCCTGACCCGCAACACATCCCAGCTGGCTCATTTTTGAATTTCAGAGCATGACAATGCGGACATTCCTTGTCCATAGCACCAATTACCACTTTTGAATGAGCATAATATTCAATATCGGGCTCATACTGAAATGCTAGACGCAGGAATGAATCAGATATAAATGCTCGATGTACCTGTTGTCGTTGTTGGTCGTTTGTTCTTCGTCTATTGACTGTGAAACGGCGTGATTGTCGTTGTTCTAATCTTCTGACTTCATTGCGTTCAGCTCGTGTATCTTCTGGCTCTTCTTGATGCAATTGCGCCATTCTGACACGTACATCAGTATTTTGTTGCTGGATTTGTTCTTCTGTTCTTTCGGATCTGCTATTTCGCAAGTTTCGAGCTTTACTTGTACTGTGGCTCAAATCAGCCCCTTTGCGTTTTCTTGGCATTATTTAATGATGAAAAATAGTTTTGCAATGATTAGTTTTAATTTATGAAATTATAACAAAAATATAATTTTTATTGAAAAATTTTTCAAACAAAATTATAAAATTAAATTTTATGAAAACATTGTCTCTTATAATTTTTTCATACAACCAGTATTTTCATTGACATTTCAAAATAAAGATTCATAATGATTGATTTTTTGGAAACTATGAAAATCTTAATTGTTCTATTACATCTATATATATAAAATTCTCGTGTCACAGTTTTTGTTGCCATACTCCTCCGAAACGGCTTGACCGATTTTGATGAAATTTTGTGTGCTTATCCGGTATCTATGAGAATCGGCCAACATCTATTTTTCATCCCATAGTCCATCCCAAATTTTTTTTTTTTATTCTTTAGACAAAATTTTTAATTTCTATTTTTTTATGATACAACATACAAAAATACATACAATCCTCAATTTTCACCCTTCTACAATCAACCATTATTTTTTAATAGCCATTTTAGTAATTTAATCATTTTTCCTCTCCGGTCGATAACTGATCAATCGTCATTTAATTAGTTATCCCCGCAAGATGTCTACAGGTGTCACTTCTGAACCAGTAAATAGCACGGAGTAGGGATGAGAACGAAGCAGGTCTCCTTTCTTTCTCACTACCTATACAGTTGTCGGCCATCATTACAGTTTATGCATCAAGTGTAGTAGTAACGTTGACAATTATTATTTTGCTAACAACGGATTTTGTGTTGTAAGTATACTTTTTTTATTTATATCAACGCTTGCTTAAAATCATCTCCATTGTGGAGTAATGTTGAAAAATTACAGCTAAAAAAAAATATGCGCGTTCAAATGCTTCAAGATCCATACGCTGAAACATTTTCAAAACAACTCTTAGATATCGGTGATGGAAAAGTTGCTATAGATGAAACTGGATACGTAAAATTACCGACCGATTTCTGCACAATCGCTGATTCGCAAGATACTCTCATTGAACAAATATTTCCCGATATACACACACAGTACATAAATCATGAGTGGCTTGCAGAAAGAGCGATTTTAGCGGCAAAAAATGTAGACGTTGACAATTTAAATCTGAAGATACAAATGTTGTTGCCAGGGAACTTGGTATCATATAAATCCATTGATACAGTTTGCGACGACAGCGAAGCAGTAAATTTTCCCACAGAGTTTTTGAACTCACTGGATTTGCCAGGCATGCCACCGCATAATTTACAATTAAAGGTTGGATCTCCAATTATCTTGCTTCGTAATTTGAACCCGCCCCGGTTGTGCAACGGTACGCGATGAGTCATTCAAAAATTAATGAAAAACGTGATCGAAGCCAGGATTTTAAATGGCAAGTTCAGAGGTGAAAATATACTCATACCACGGATTCCTATTATACCTACAGATGTGCCAATTCAATTCAAACGTATTCAGTTTCCAATTAGATTGGCATTTGCAATGACTATCAACAAATCCCAAGGTCAAACGATGTCTGTTTGTGGATTAGATTTGAGAACACCATGTTTTTCACACGGACAATTATACGTGGCATGCTCTCGAGTGGGTAAACCATCAAGTTTGTTTGTGTTAGCTAAAGATGGACTAACAAAAAATATTGTTCACGCTATAGCATTAAGAGATTAATATTGTTTAATAGTGTTACTGTCGTAATTGTTTAATTAATGATATAAAATTTATTTTAAGGAATAAATTATAATAACTTAAAAATAATGTTTGCATTTTGTTATTTTTATATTCCTTCATCGTTCACAGCGCTCCATGCTTATTTCACGCATATACCACATTCTTACATACATACAATATACACATTCTAACATACATACATACTTGCAATAAGCTATATTTTGTCTACACTAAAAATCACTAGGAAATTATTTATATGGCAAAACAACGTTTGCCGGGTCTACTAGTTTTTTTAATAAAATTAAATTAAAATTACATTTTTATAAGATCAAAACAACATTTTCGATATAAATAAAAAAAGTATACTTACAACACAAAATCCGTTGTTATTGGAAGCTCGTGTCACGTGTTTAGTACTTTTGAGGTTATAAAATCACTTGATTAACTAATCGTGCAAAATACTCTCAAAATAGATCATTTAATTATTATTTATAAAATAGGAATGATTAAAAGTTAATATGAGAGTTACACTGAGATAGCAAAATAATAATTGTCAACGTTACTACTACACTTGATGCATAAACTATAATGATGGCCGACAACTGTGTAGGTAGTGAGAAAGAAAGGAGACCTGCTTCGTTCTCATCCCTACTCCGTGCTATTTACTGGTTCAGAAGTGACACCTGTAGACATCTTGCGGGGATAACTAATTAAATGACGATTGATCAGTTATCGACCGGAGAGGAAAAATGATTAAATTACTAAAATGGCTATTAAAAAATAATGGTTGATTGTAGAAGGGTGAAAATTGAGGATTGTATGTATTTTTGTATGTTGTATCATAAAAAAATAGAAATTAAAAATTTTGTCTAAAGAATAAAAAAAAAATTTTGGGATGGACTACCCCTAACATTTAGAGAGATGAAAAATAGATGTTGGCCGATTCTCATAGATACCGGATAAGCACACAAAATTTCATCAAAATCGGTCAAGCCGTTTCGGAGGAGTATGGCAACAAAAACTGTGACACGAGAATTTTATATATATAGATTTTAAAAAGAGTGCAAGATTTAAAAGAAAATATGGGCGAATAAGTCGATCTTCCCCGCAAAAATCTACTATGAGAAGTTTTCCCTTTTATTCTACCAAATTTATTGACTCAGCTATAATCTACAAACCAACCAACGACTTATCGGATCCCTAGACAACCTCCTCACCTCCCGTCAGTATAAAGAGAACTATCGAATGTACCAGCCAGAGTAGTGACAGCAGCAAAAACAGAGGATACCAACCAAAACGCAAATCTGAGCTGACGAAGAGGAGATGAAGAACGAAGCACACAAAAGTTTCTTGGAAAGGAAGCAATCGTAACTTTCTGCGAAAACCGACAAAAAGCAATTTAAAGGCAGCAACTAGGTGTTCAATTAAATGAAAACTACTCTTAACGAAACACCATTCAGCAGATAGTCCAGTGTTAAGCTGTGTACTATCCGAAGTTTGAATCTTTATTTTCTACAGCGGCAGACCGGATCCAATTGGAATTCCTGACGGGTAGCCTTTGCAAACTTAGCTACCAAGTAGACCTCGTGCTTGCATTTGGTTATCCATCCAGAAGAGCCAGGCGAAAAAGTACTCTGGCGTGAAAAACTAAACAAGTCTGCACCCGATATAAAGTACTAGCATTTAGTTGAGGAGCCGCTCCAATCTAGCAGACCGATACTAGTGGCGATCAACGAGCAGTGAAGAATGAACAGAGGCTCTATAAAGCGGACAATATCATCTTTAGTAACCTCAAGGACAGAATGAATAAATTCCAGCCGAGAGGTCCAATTTTCGACCACTGATGGACAGCAATAGGGGCCGTATATTAGCAATAACGATCCGAATATTATCTTCCAAGGAGTCAATTATCACGGATGTTAAATGGCACGGATGTTAAACGGATATTAAATGGCTTGGAGGGTACGTCACAGGCTCACGAGGGGGGCATTATCGCTTACCAAGAGTTTACTTCAACACATTGAATAATACGATGCTGTATGTCATGTAACACCATAATATAGGAACTAAAGGTCATCCACTAACTTCTAATTCATACACGAAAAAGTTATGAATCACGACTCTATAGCACTCCCTATTGGCTGTAATATTATGGCAGCTTTATTTTCAAAGACATGCATATGTATTGGTCCCTCAGCATTCAAGCACTTCGAGAGTATACGAGCACCGAAGGCATAAAATTATATGAAACCCTGAATAAAAAATATGGGTTACAGAAGGAACCAGAAGTGATATTATTTTATATTTAATAACATTCAATTAGACCTTCAAATACAAAAAATATTTGTTTTTAAGGAAGGACTAAACAAATCAGATGAAAAAAGTGTAAGCTCAAAGTCAAGTAAAAGCGTAAAAAGCCCAATGAATCGGTTCTAAGAACATCTGGCTCTTCAGTGGCTAATATCTAACCTCCACGAAAATAATAGCAAAACGAAAGTATTAAGAGGGTTGGAACTCTTCATACTTACCAAACCTTAAGCGACAAAGCCATTGAACTATCTCATCAAAATCTCTGCTCCCCCCTTTCTTCGCGTCAACAACAAAATTGTAAACCAAATATCAGAAAATAAATTCAATTCGAATACAAAGTTCAAGGTGCGTTTCATATTCCTCGGCAAAAACACTTAAATCTAGCTATTGATGTAAATGTTGCCGGAAATCAGGGCAACAATAATACTTGGAAATTTACGAGACAATGTCAAGCTGAAGCTTGTTGGAACAAGCAAAATTTATTTACTCGTGCAATTTTGAAAAGAAAGCGAATGAAGCCATAATTTTCGACACACATACAAAAATTTTATCGCTACAACAACAGACTCAAATACACACACTAACATTTACACACAAAATCAAAACACAACCACACAACGCTTACGATGACGTTATAATTACAATTGAAGCACTTAAAAATCACAAAAAGAAAAATGAAAAATCAAAAGTCTGCTTTATATTCCATTCTAAGTGAAATGTTTTTGCCATAAAATCAAAGAAATACACCCACACTCCTACACACACACACACAACCATAAGTAAGTTGTAATGCAGCAACAACGCCTCTGTAATCATAAGCACTCGTTGATTTACAGCTTTGATAAATAGTAGTTCTGAAATATTTATGAGGGAAAATTACAAGATTGCACTTACACAACTGTATTTGTGTATGTGAGCTTATGAATTTGTACGCTTGTGTACGTAAATAGTGGAAAATTTCGGTAATTTACACAGTTGTTTTCGCTTCAAAATTAATTATGCTCAATTACTTCATGAATGCCATCGTAAACGTTGTGAATTTTCAAGTTATGAAATATGAAACATTCAAATATTGAACTATTTCGATTTGTGAGCCGATGTGTAGGAGATAATCGCTTTATATTTGTAAATTGGTTCATAATGTCTGCAATAAGGGGCTTTAAGATGGAGCAGAAAATAATTAGAAAATCATGTGGTAACTTTTAAAGAATTTGGGTATTTTAAGTACATTTGCAAGAGCAAATTATTCACAATTAAAATCCCCGTAAAATTATGGATCGATCTGGAAAATGTTTCGATTATCGAAAAATATATCGTTGTCTTGGCCAATACTTCATGAAGAATTAAGTGGATAAACCTTGATAAAACAAAATGGTTTCCATACACAAACTTGATTTTGATTTTGATCCATGAGCTTCTATGCTACAGTGGTCCGGTCAGAATAGTTTTTTCAGATATAATAATACATAGCGAGTTTCATGGAGATATATTGTCAAATCAAAACCATTTCCGTACAAGTACTTACTTGACTTCAATTTTTTCAGTTTATATGTCAGCTCTGAGCTATAGTAGTCCGATATCGGTTGTTTTCAAAAATAAGCAGCTTCATGACGAAACAAAACTTCAGCGAAATTTCAGAACGATATCTCAACACTGAGAAACTAGTTTGCGATGATAACTCTAACTATGGCATATAAATGCTCGTTCATATTTTCTGTAGAAACTTCGACCTTTCCTTTTAGGTAAGGCAAACTTCGTGCCAACCTAATATACCCTAACATAGTGAAGGAAAAATTATTTTATATTTTCAATAATAACACATATTAAATACTATCTAAGTCCTCCTGTTACAAGGAACATAAATTCGACTGATTTGATAGAGGTACCCCTATGGAATTCTATATTTCAAGTATTTACTCGACTTAATAGTTCGTTAAAAATGAGATAGATTTTGAGCTTCGAAAATATCTAATATATTATTAATATTATATATTACTAATCGGACTTCAAAATATAAGAAAAAATGACTGGCAACCTTAAACAAAAAATTATGACTCCATACAATGGAATGTAAGCATTTTTATACCACTGCAACATGTTGCTAAAGAGTATAATAGTTTTGGTCAGCTAAATGTTGTATGTATCACTTAAAACTAATCTAGTTAGATGTAAGATTATATATATATAAGTATAAGCGATCAGGATGATGAGACGAGTTGAAATCCGAATGGCTGTCTGCCGATTCGTCCGTAAAATTGAGATCTCTTGATGAAACTTGGTACATACATACATACATATGTCATTTGTCAAAAAAGTAAGGCGGAGTTCGTAGATGGGCGTAATCTCAAATGGTTCCCAAAACACCATTAAAGGAAAACGTATAAAGGGTCATAACTAAACGCTACATTAAGATATAGAACTGTAGTTTGGTACAGAGGATTGCAGTAGTAAGGAACTGGAGGAAAAAAAAGTTTGATGAACATATTTCATAAACCCTTCAAATTAAAATAACCAAATTCTTCAAAATAAATACTATAAAAGCTCCTGCTGACAGTGTGAAAGTGAACGAAAGCGGACCATAATCCAGCTCACTCCCCGTATAACGATATTGTTAGAAACTATGAGAAGGCTTTATGGGAGTCGGACATCGGTCAATGTATGAAATATATAAATTAAATTCAGAAATAATCCTTCTCTAACAATGGTTTGTTTGCGTGTCAAAAATGGGTTGAATCGGGTCAATTTCAAACTTCCTGGCTACCGCATATATCGGCCAGAAAGTGGGTTATCTAAATGGAATTGAGAGAATCGGGTCGATGCTACCCCCAATTCCCATATAATACATATGTATGTATGGAATAATGATTTTCGCTTTTATAACAAACCTTAAGCAGAATATGTTGGTCAGTGTATGAGTTATATAGATATACATATATATACAGTTCTACTTCTATCGATCCTCTGAATTAACAGCAGAAGTCAAATTTCATAAAAATTTCCTTCCATAACTCGAAATTTTGGTGTAGATTATGGTGATTTTAATCAGGGAAGTCCAACTATATGTATAATTCCGATTCTCTGATTGATGTTTTGCACCTTAAGATATTTGCCTGATTTGATTCTTCTAATTTGTAAGGGTATAAAATGTTCGGTTGGACGCGAACTTAGCTCTTTCTTACTTGTTTAACAACCAGTTTAACATGCTTATTTACAAAACTTCGGAATATTAATCGAAAAAAGTTTATTCCAACAAAAATTTCTGAACTTTTGAAATAAAAACTAATATTTTACTAAACCAATAGATCAACAGCGTTGCAGTAGGAGCCATGTACAACTTTTAAATGATGTAGCCAATCCTTATGGGATAACAAATTCTATTATATGAAACCTGTTATTGAAATATGGAAGTCAAGGAGCCTTGTTAACAGGTAATTTTAGAAAGCAGAAAAAAATTTTGACCTACGACAGTTGTTTTTCATTGACAGAATCTTCTTGAGATGAAATACTGCTGATTAAATATTATGTTATCCGTTAACAGTAAGTCATGTTTAGTTTTACAAACTCAACTTGCTCTTTTATATGAATTAAAGGGTATAACCCCAAGTCATATGGTAACTGCTGTGTTATGTAAGAGTTTTTCATACATGTAAAGTTAGGAATTTTCAAAAATATTCTGTTGTTAAAACAGCAGCAATTTTTCATGTTATCTTATAGACCGCTCACTGCACTTAACATTATCATTTAACATTTATGTTGTTGCGCATGTTTTTATAACATAATGTAATTTTTTAACATATTCATGAATATACTCGTACAAGTATTCAGGTACGAAAATGACGTATTGTTTCTAAGAAAAAAGTTTACTAACTAGAAAAATAAAAATGCGTAATTATTTTCACGAATTTTATAATAATATCCAAGATATAAAAACTAAAATATGTATATATAGAAAGAGATTTATTTCAACTGACACAAAGAATTTATTCAGCAAACAAAAATCTATTACCACGAAAAAAGATAACATTATTCAAAATAAGCATCATTCTTTTCAAATAACCAACGATTTATAATAAATATCAAGCAATAACTGGCAAAAAAGCTTTTCCGAAAGCTTTCTGCATTTAACAGTTACAGCTATGTACGTTAACATTACATATTTTTCAGCAGTAGATAAGTAATTATTTCCAATAATTCCAAACTTATCTCCACGTACTTAAGCCTTTCTCTCGATTGTGTACAGCATATAACTTTCTAGGCGGGAATGTTTTTATTCCCATTGAAACCGAGTTAGGGAGACATGAAACTCATATTTTCCACAGCTAAAAATCTTAAAAACTAATATTTAGGTTTATGTATATGCAGTTAGCATACATTTCTGATATTTTATTCAATAGGTATCACACAGTTTTAAGCATTTTCTGATTGTTTGAGAGCACTCTTTCAGGGCCAAATAATCAAAGATTTCTTATAAAAACTGAAAATTCCATATAAAAAGAAAATCCTGGTGTCCATATAGGATAGGATATCTGAAAAAAACGCTTGTTATACATTTTTCTGGGAGATTCTTTAATCCTTTGTTTTTTTTTTTTTTTTGTACGAAAAATATTGGATTAAATTTTTGGAATTTGAATTCTTGAAACTTCCCTAGAAGTAATATCCGAGCTGAAATTAAATTATTCTCAAAATAGCACATTATAATGGATAGGTTTGAAATTTTTGGATTATTTTGATCCCCTAACCGCTCCCCAGTCCATTATCCAAAGTAATTTTAAGAAGTTTACATTTTAGAGTGAATTAAAAAATCGCAATAATGAAAACTTTTATTCATTCATGAATTAAAAAATATATCAAAGAAAATCATGTGCAAATTTCAAGTCATCGGTAAAGTCGGCTTGCAGAACTCGCTTAATATTCATATTGTTTGTTTTTTAATATTATTGTTCTTAATTTTTTTTTTTTCAAATTAATAGTATTTTGTTTTTTCAAAATATATTTTGTTTTCAAAAAATTGTTTTTTTTTTCGAAATATTTTTTTTTTAATTTTTTTTATTTTAATTTTTTTCGAAATGTATTTAGAGATATCAAAAAAATTACAAAAAAATGTTTGTTTTAATTTTTTTCAAACTTTATTTAGAGATTTCAAAAAAATGTTCTAAAAAAAATATTCAGTATTTCAATATAAACCAAATTATAAAGCCTTTTTTCCACACAAAACCTTGTCTTGTAGGGATTTCCTTAAATAATTACAATTTATTTACAATTTATAATCACGCATTCCATTAATATATTTACACACCCTCAAAGTAAATGTAAACAATAACTCAACGCATCTGATTGCCAAATTTGATTACAAAATGTAAACAGCTGGAAAGCTCGCCACACAACAATTTGTCATGCACCCGTGAACACTCACACCGCCCTCAATTAAACGGCCTTTGAGTAAAGGGTTGCTCAATGTAATCACTAATGATTACTCAGCGAATATCCAACAGACAACAGAAAAGTAAATAAAAACACAAAAATATATTTCGCAAACACAAAAGCTTTTTAAAAACTTTCGAAAAGCTGTACAGCATGGAAAAATTCATTGAAATTCCAGTGGCTTTGCAGAGCACAGCCTTTTTTTGCCTCTTGTGAATGGCCTTGCAGCCCATGTAAGCATTATTGTTTTTGTTATAATTTATTTATTTATGCGCTTATTTATACGCATGGTGTTGTTATTGTTTTTGTGTGTACTACCGCTGTCATTGACAGCAGAATCAGCTGTGCGGCGGACAACAAACACAACGTTTGCTGGCAACAAGCGCATGTGCCGGTTAACCGTTACTCGTTACTACGCCGACATTCAGAAATTCACTCGCCAAAAAATGCCGACACTGCTCGCCATTTGCCACCGACACACAATGGCAGTGTATTGTTATTGTGGCTGAAACATTTTTGGTTTCTTATCGGCGATTCGTTTTGTATGTGAGTGCATGTGTGTGTAGGTGCGTTTATGCCTGTTATCTCTGCATTTTCAACGTTTACACTTTTGTCCGTTTTTCCTTTTGTCTGTATGTGTTGGTGTGCGCCTGTGCTTTGTACTTCCTCTTTGCTTGCTTCACTTCTTTGGCTTTGGCTGCGTGCGAGATTTTCGTATTTGCGGCTTTCGCGCCTTTGGCACAAATCAGTCGTTTGCTAACAACACAACTTGCCAAACGTGGCCTAGAAAAGCGGTCAAAAAACACATTCTCGACCTTTATCGCCAACAAATAACTTACAATGCGTGCGTTCGCCCTCAACCATTGTTGCTGTTTAATTAATTTATTGGCTATAAAAGTGAAATAATTGCCACTGTTGTGGCGTTTGCACAAGCAAAGTGTGATTAGTTTCGAAAATAAAATTTATTTCATTTCTAATTTATCAGTGCTGTGTGGAGTTCTAAAAAAATAATAAATTAGTGTTGAAATGCCTTTGAAAAACGGTTTGAAAAATAACAAAAATACTGAATTAGATTTAAATTGAAAAAAGTTCGAAAAAACACAGTGGCAACACTTTGAAAATATTTAAAAAACCCAAGAAAAAGTATGAATAGATTCAATAAATTACAATAACAAAAGCAACATTTTGAAAGTTTTCTACAAATGAAGACGTTTTCAGTTTCTAAAAACACACAAAAATACGAAATTAGAGTCAAATTGAAAAAATTCGAGAAAATACAACAACAAAAAAAGGTTTGAACATTTTTTGTAAATAAATGAAGCCGTTTTGAATTTCTTAAAAAACATAAAAATATTAAATTAAAGTCAACTTTAAAAAATTTGAGAAATTACAACAACAAAAGCAACATTTTGAATGGTTTTTATAAATAAACGAAGAATTTTTGAAATCAAAACAAAAACAAACACAAAAATGCGAAATTAAAATTAAATTGAAAAAACTACAACAACAAGAGCAACATTTAAAAAAATTTTTATAAATAAAGGAAAACGTTTTCAATTTAACAAAAAAAAAAGCTAAATTAGAAACAAATTAAAAAGCGTTAGAGTATTTACAACAACATAAGTAACATTTAAAAATAGTTTAAAAAATCTAGAAGAAAATAGAAAAATAAGTTTGAGTAATTACAACAACACAAGTAATATTTTGGAAAAATTGTTACAAACAATTGGTAAACTGTTAAGCTTCTTCAAAAAAGATCAGAAAAAACTGAATTGAATTTAAATATTTAAATTAAATAAAGCAAAAGTTGGAAAAAATGCAATAACAAAAACAACATTTTTAAAATATTTCTCATACGAAAAAAAATGCAAAAAATTATTATAAATTACAACAACAAAAGCAACATTTAAAATAACTATTTTCAAAACTTCTTTTAAAATAAATAACATTCATATTTTTAAGTCAGAGAAACTAAGAATATAATAACTCAAATAAATGAAATCTTCTTCTTACGTCTTGCCAACAATTACAGTTAAAATAATTTGTTAATACATTTTTAAACTAAATGTATAAATTTAAAAAAGGTGTTACTAAATAAAATATCTCACAAAAGATGCAATTAAAGTACGACCTAAAAGGAGAAACCAAAAATATGAAACTTCGAAACTTTAATTAAGTGTTTAAAGTCTACATTAAATGTAAAAAACTGCGAAAGAAAAAAAATTAAAATTAAAAAAATATTTGAAAGTAAAAAAAAGTTAATTTAAAAAAATAAAAAATTTTAAAAAAGGAAGAAATTAAAAAAAAATAATAAATTTACAAAAGACAAAAAAAAAACTATTAAAGCTTCAATTATCGTCGACTTAAAAAATCAAAACGAAAAAATAATTGTACTCAAAAACTATGCTGATTGTTTCAAAATCTCAGTGTTAAAAACACATAATTATTTGTACAATTTCGGTGTAAAAAATTTATTGTCAAAAGTTACTTTTTTATATATTTTATTAAAATTATTCGCACACAACGTTAGACAAATTTACAATAGTGTTGACAGTTATTTTAAACTTGAAAAATTTGTAACTAAATATTATAAAATAATTTGTTCTATTTGAATTTCAAAACTTTATTAAAAATAAACAAAAAACAAAAAGCGAACTTAACATCAATAACGGATTTTTCATTTTTTTACCCTTGATCATAACCATAAATATATAGACGCCTCTATATATGGTACATAAAGCATCAGCGCGGCAAACCACATAAAGTGAGTACCTAGAAAGGAAACTATTTTAAATTAAAATAAATCTAAACAAGAAAAACTGTTAGCTTAATTGCACATAATTTTCACAAGTAAAAAAGTTTCTAATAAAGAAAAAGATTTTCATCAATCGGTTTGTATGGCAGTTATACCCTATAGTGGTTCGACCTGAAAAATTTCTTCAGTTATTGTAGCTTTGATTTAGTAAATAATATAATGAAAATTTCATGAAGAAATAAAATGAAAAAGTTTTCCATACAAGTTCTTGAGTGTGATCAGTAATTTGTACAGCATATTATGAGCAAAAAATAGTTAGACTTGGTCACGACACGAGTTTGGTTGAAAATTTGGCGAAAAACTTATAATTAATCAATACAGAAGGCGACATTGCATTAACGTGGTGAAGAAACCAGAAGTGGTCGGCCCATTATTCCGGCCTATTTTTAGGAATACCTTCACGCAAATAGCGCATAACGCTCAAATAGTTTCTTTGTTGACAGAAAGGAATTCGGAGTTCACCACATTTCGATAATCAAATAAAACTTTCAAGATAATCTTGATTTTTAACCTGCTTTGACGTGTTTTTTTCGGTTTCGGTTCACTTTTGCCACGATATTCCGCCGATTGATCGTCTGCTTCGTCGTCGTATGCCTAGATCCAAGACTCATCGCCTATACATTTCATGACATCCTGGTAGTCCGAAAACTTAGTTTCACAGACGTTAACGCGACGCCATTTTTCGAAAAAATTTAGTGACCAATTGTTTTTTCACTTTTCTAAATGATATTTCAAAAGGGTTTTCACTAATCCTTCTGATGTTCCAGTGATGCCGGTAAGATCTCTGAGTGTTAATAGTCGATTCTCTTGCACTATTTTCGTTATTTTATTGATGTATTGATCAACAATTGATGTAGATGGCCGTCGTAGACGTGGTCCATCGTCAACGTATTCTGAAACCTCTTTGAATAATTTGAACCAATCGAAAACAATGACCTACCACCTACGCAAACGGCGGTTGTCGCCAGGACTGATGATCAAAAATGTTTTGTCGTGCGTTTGGTAGGACTAACAGGGTATCATACATACTATATTCTATATATCTCTCTATGCTCTCCTATGCCTTAACTTTTAATTGCGGCTTGTACAATCAACAATTAGACCCTCCGAAGGAAGTAAGAAATAAATCGATACATATAGTATAGTTTCTAGTATACTGACAATAGGTAAGTCTATAATTGTCCAACCCTAGTTTATCTAACAGGTAAAAATTTGAAACTTGGTGATTATATTCGTAAATTAAGTCTAAAATTGAGAATATTATATCATAAAATTGTTAAATTATATTTTTTATATGATAGAAATAAAGTTTACGGAAAATTTTTTTTTTAATTTTTGAAAATTTGACAATTTTTTTTTAAATAAATGTGGTGTGTCTTCTTTCACACACACCGTCTTTCACTAACACTCTGTCTTTCCTTTTTAAATAAAATACACTTTGTTCGTATATAATTTAAGTCTATTTATTTCAAATTCATTTCACTTATATGCACATTATCCACTTAGTTTAACATTGGTTATATAGGCGACTGTCTTCTACGATAGTTTACGGTCAACTGTGTCGTACCATAGGTCGTGATCAACTGTGCTTCCTTTTAGTTTCATTTCTGTCTTTCGTTTTACCAGTGTTGTAATGTCACTGTCGCGTCATTGTCACAGGGTCGTATTTTAATGTCCTTAAGTACGTCTGGTTTGGGTCCGTGGTACATTTACCACATTCGGCCGTCCTGCGGCTTCATTCGTCCCGAATGAAGGGTTCCACTTCTTCATGAACTCGGCAACAGTCGTGGTGCGTCTTGGGCCTTCATGGTCCCCGACTTTTACCACTTCGTGGCGATCGTGCTCCATCTTCTTCACAACTCTGTACGGCCCGAAATATTTGGGCTTCAATTTCAAACCCGTTCCATATTGGGTACGCTTAATGGCTACCAGTTCGTCGATGTCGTAGTTGGTTGCTGTTCGGCGGCGTGAATTATAACAATTCCGATTCTCCTGCTGAATTTCGACGATGTTTTCCTTCGCTTGTTGGCGCACTGCATCTCGATCCGCATTAAGTTCATCGATTGCGGCTTCATTTAGCATTTCCTGTAGTTCTGGAATACCCGGAACACGCATCTCCAAGCCCGTCAGTATTTTGAATGGGATCGTCTTGGTACTACGAGGCGGAGTGCTGTTTATGAATTGTTGCACTCTTTCGACGTGTTTGTACCAGCTACTCGGGGTTTCGTGGCATAGTTTTGACACCATGGGTACTACGATTTTGTGAATCCGCTCCACTTGGCCGTTTCCTCTTGGAATTCCAGTCGCTATTAGTAGATGCTGGATACCTTCGCCTTCACAGTAGTCTTTGAAGAGATTTGATGTGAATGCGGCGCCTCTATCGGTGATTACACGCTTTGGATTACCAAATATCGCAGCTTGCTTCTTCAGGCGTTCTACAACCGCCTCTGCTCCAGTGTTTTTCGTGGGATAAAGCCACACGAATTTCGAAAAGGCGTCAATAACAACAAGTATGTAGTTGTATGACTTATTTGTCGTCTCCATCGGACCAACATGATCAAGATGGAAAGTTCCCAATGGTTTGTCCTCTTTATTGATAGGATTCAGCAATCCTTCTTTCTTTCCAGACTTCGCATCAGTGACTATACACTCAATGCAGCTTCTCACGATTCTCGTTACTTTTGAATTTAATTGCGGGATAAAGAATGATTTCTCGACAGCGTCTTGCGTTTTCTTAATGGAAAAATGACCTTGCCGATGTGCTATCTTGATGATTTCATCTTCCATTGACAACGGTACGACTATCAGCTCTTTATCCGGGTCTTTATACAACACATCGTGTTTTATGTAGAAGTCTTCATAGTCATCCTTCTCCAACACTTTTCGTACGGCTCGCGTCCAATCGTCGCTTTGCTGGGCCTTCTTGAGTCGGTGATTTAGTGAGTCTTCCAACATCAAGCACGAGACACGGCTCAAAGCGTCGACATGTCGCATTCTGGTTCCTTTCCTATGCTCGATTACATAATCGAAGTCTTGCAGGAAAATCGCCCAACGGGACACACGTAGTGGCACATCGCGTTTCTTCATTGTCATTGCAAATGCGTTGCAGTCAGTGACAATTTTAAACTTCATGCCCAACAGGTACACTCGCCATTTCTTCAACGATTCCACAATCGCTAGCACTTCTAGCTCGTACGAATGATACCGCTCTTCCGCAGGTTTAGTCTTGCGACTCATGTATTGGACCGGGTGGAAATCTTGATCGTCGTTATCTTTCTGCAGCATCACAGCTCCGTAGCCAAACATGCAAGCGTCCGTGTGCACTTCGGTTACCGCTCTTGGATTATACAGCTTTAAAATCGGAGGATTCATTAACGCTGTCTTTAACTGTTGATAAGCTGCTAGATGCTCCTCTTCCATCCTGAACTTTACGTCCTTTCGCAGTAGATCGGAGAGTGGTTTGGCAATCACAGCGTAACCTTCAACGAATCTTCTGAAATATGACGTCAATCCCAGGAAACGTTGCATTTCTGTACGATTTCGCGGTATCGGAAAGTCTTTTATAGCGATTGTTTTCGCCTCAGAGGGTTTTATTGAACCGTCTTCGATGACATATCCGAGAAATTCGACTCTTCGTACCAGAAATTGGCATTTACTCCATTTTATCTGCAATCCTTTTGATGCTGTTTTCAGTAAAACGCGCTTCAACTTCAGGATACCTTCTTCTTCGTCCGTGGAGGGAATGATTAGGTCATCCATGTAGGCTACCACTGTTCCATCTTGGATTAGTTCCCTCAGTACAGCCACAACGAATCTGGTGAACACTGCTGGCGAGTTTGAGATTCCAAATGGCACGTATTGGAACTCATACTGCCCGTTGTATGTTACAAACGACGTGTATTTCTGCGAATCCGCCTGGACTGGAACATGGAAAAATCCATTTCTTAAGTCCAATGTTGTAAAAACGTTTGCTCCACTCAGTCGTTCGATGACATCATCCATCATTGGCATAGGGAAATTATCTCGGACTATCTTTTCATTCAGTCGTCGATAATCACAGCAGAGTCGTTTTCTTCCATCCTTCTTGGATACAAGTACTACTGGTGACGCATAGTTGGAAATACTGGGTTTAATGATCCCTTCTGCCAGCCACTGCGCCACTTGCTCGTCCACTACGCATCAATCAGCGTAGGACATCCGTCTCGGTCTCTCGAACACAGGATTATCGTCTATCAACAAAATCTTCATTTCGACTGGTGACTCGAAATTTCTCACAGGGGTATATGCGCTAACCATTTCTTTTACCGCATCTGCCTGTTCTACCTTTAGGTGGGATACGTTCACTTCAACGTCGGCCTTCTCGTTTATGCTTCCGACCAGACATAATTCACCGAACTCCTTCATCAGCTGGACAACTCGATTTTCGCCCACAACTGCCACTGATTTCCCTGCTATAACAGCGCTCTCGCTCGCGCCTTCGTTATACAGCTTCTCCATAGCTTTCCACATTGGTGTATGCTCACGTGGCTCCTCAGCCACAGCAGCGCGCTCGCTCACGCACTCGCTGTGCTCTATAGCCACCGCCTTTTGCATACCACTGTTCCGGCTCACAGTCTTTTGCACCTCCTTGTGCTCACCCATGACCTTAGTCTCCAGCCCGACGGCTTCGGCTGCATGCTCCTTAGCATCAGCACCATCCGAGCTTTCCTCGCTATGCTTATCAGCCAGTTGTTGCACCTTATGTTGTCGTTTCCCTGCTTCCTTTTGTCTGAACTCCGCACCATCCTCGGTTACAATCAGATCGACATCCTTCAAAATATTGTTCCCAATTACTAGAGCATACTTCAAATCAGTCTCTTTGGCAACATGGAATTTCATTTCCAACCATATGCCATCAACTTCAATGCGGATGGAGAAGCTACCTATTGTTGTAAGTTCACTGTCCCCAATTCCGACCAAGCATACTCTCTCCTTTGTCAGCTTCACGTCCAAATTCAACATCAACAGTGTATCGTATCGCATCAAACATACATCTGCACCCGTATCGATTAATGCCGAAACACATACTCCATTCAACCAAATGTCCTTGAACGTTAAACTACTTCTCCTGTTCGGCTTTACTGCCGCTTTCCTCTTCATCATGTTTGCGTTTTTCTCCTTCTTGACTAATTTTTCAACTGTGGCGCACTCTGTTGCTCGGTGACCTTCTACACCGCATTTGAAACATTTCACCTTCTTGCGTGGACAATCTCTAACAAAATGTGACTCATCTCCGCAATTGTAGCATTTTTTCGCTGAACTGCCTGAACTCGACGAAGCTATGTTTGATGACGTAGACGACGTTTTGTTTGCGTTGACGAATTGAGATTTTGAAACGGGAACTTTGATTTTTTCATAAACCTTCACCTGCTCCTTTAGGTCTTTTACGGTTTTAGCCTGGTACAAATTTGCTTTACCCGCCTTGGAATCCGGAATCCCCTCAATGAAATACTCTATCAAGCTGGTGTCGTCCAAGTTTATCGACTTGCCGATCTCCATCAAGCTATAGAGATATTCCATGAAATCTTCCCCTTGACGTTTGCGACGATTTCGTAGTGTGCGATGAATTTCTATTGCCGATACAACAACTCCAAATTCAGCTTTTAACGCCTGCTTCAGTGAACTCCAACTGTTGATACCGCGCTGACTTCGAACAAACATTTTTGCTGCACCCTTCAAAAGCTGCTTTGCATAAATGAATTTCTGCAACTCGTTCCAGCTCACCGCTTCTGCATTCTCCTCGAACTCTTCCAGCCATTGCTCGATACTTGGTTGCCCTGAACCGGAGAATGATGTCAGCGAATCTTCAATATCTCGCAAGGTAAACACTGATCGCTCAATCATTCGCACGCTCGAGACAGCACTACGTTGACTTGCAGCATCGTTACCATCGCTGTCTTCATTGTCGCTCACATTCAGGCCGAAGTGTTCAAGTAACCGGTCCTGCAATGTCGGTTTTCGTCCAGTGGTCGCTAATCCCAACCCACCCAATTTCTCTTTCAGTTCCTGTATGTTCAAACCTAAAATTTGGTCACGGTCCATTTCGTCTTACAATATTTATTAAATACAAAAATATTCCAAAAGCCGTATAAAATTATTATATAATAATAATTGATTAAATTTTAAAATTTGCTGCTCCGTAAACAAGGGTATCTGTAGCTTTAATTTAATTCAATCCAAATTTTCTTAAAACTTTTCTCAAAATTATTCCATTTACTTTAATTTTATTTAAAATTTTCCAAAGTGTAATTTCTCAACGCAAAAATTAATCAGTTAGAGCAAAATTCATCAATACACATACAAAATTTATCGATATACAAATACTTAGCTCTAACGCTACAACCAGCTTCAGCTACGATTGTTCAAATTTCATCCCTCGCTGCCGTCAATTTTCGAACGTTCTCTTGTTCTCCCGCGCAGCCGTCACAATTCACACAGCATTTGAATCTCCAACGCAGCCGTCAACATGAACACAGATTTGAATCTCCCACGCAGCCGTCAACTCTTGTGAATACTCTTCACCGTTCTCTCACGTAGCCAATTTCGCATGCGCTCGCACTCAGCGCTACCGCAGTCGACGCCTCTCTGCTGTCGACAATACCACACTTGCTGTGTGACGTCACTCACACACAACGCAACTTTTGCCCGCTGTCTCGCTCCGTTCTGTACCTAACTGAACGGCCGTTACTCTCTGCTACAAAACTGTTGACGCCGCCTTGTTGCCTGCGTACTTATCGTGATAACTGGATTTTTAAACTGTTGGCGTCGGTCGCCTGATTGTCTATAGGCCTAAATTATAGTTAGGCCTTATCCCGTTGCAAAAATCCGTTTTCTCGTAACGGTTTTTACTTTCACTTGTCCTTCTACTTATGTTTAAAGAAACATATTTACACAATTTTGCCACCGTTTGAATTGTTTTTTTTTTTTTTCGTTTTAAAGAACGTTTATACCGATTTTAGCGCATTGGCTTTGATTTAATGATCAATCGGTTTTAATTCAGCGTAGTGGTCTTTTATACCACTTCTGACACCATTTCTGTGGTGTGTCTTCTTTCACACACACCGTCTTTCACTAACACTCTGTCTTTCCTTTTTAAATAAAATACACTTTGTTCGTATATAATTTAAGTCTATTTATTTCAAATTCATTTCACTTATATGCACATTATCCACTTAGTTTAACATTGGTTATATAGGCGACTGTCTTCTACGATAGTTTACGGTCAACTGTGTCGTACCATAGGTCGTGATCAACTGTGCTTCCTTTTAGTTTCATTTCTGTCTTTCGTTTTACCAGTGTTGTAATGTCACTGTCGCGTCATTGTCACAGGGTCGTATTTTAATGTCCTTAAGTACGTCTGGTTTGGGTCCGTGGTACATTTACCACATAAATAAAAAAAAATATAAAAAAAAATCGGCCCACTCCGGGATTAGCAGGGATAGTTGTCAAATTAATTGAAGTTTAAAAAAAAAAAAATGGCGAGCTTCCAAAAAATGGCGAAATTCCAAAAAATTACGATTTTACTTAAAAAAACCGATTATTTTTTATAATTGATCGTGTTAAATTTTTTTCGTGTATTTTTTCGAAAAGTTCATTCAAAAACAAAAATTTTTTAAAAAAAAAGGTCCCCAAAAGTCAACTTCTACAAAAGTTATGGCTATTTGAAAATAAAAAAGCCATTTTTTTGAAAAAATATCAAAATTCATAACTTTTTTGAAGTTGCACAAAAAATTTTGAAAAAACTCTCAAAAATGTTTTTCAAAGGGTAGAAAAGGATGGATAAGTTTCAGCAAAATCTAAAGGGGTCGGGTTCAAAAGTGGTCGATTTGGTATGGAATACCCCATATACAATAACTCCCTATATACCTCGATAGTTGTAGGTGACACAGAGAAATCGCCGAGACAGGTTCTTTTTACAAGCAAACGACAAATAATACTAAAAACATTTTATTACAAACTTGGAATATTGCTATCCAACTATTGATGTCAATCGGTTACTGTCGTTGAGAGCCAAGTTTCTATTATTCTAGCGACCAAAAAAAAAAAATCGGAGTCCTGATTATTTTAGTTCCTGAAGGTCAACTAAAGTAATATTTTCCTTCAGTTTCCTAAGAAATTTTTACAAGTCAAAGAAACTGCAAGTTTAAGTATGAATACGCCAATTTTATATTTACTTTACTTATTTCTCTTCTTTGGTTCTTTTCGGCGCTTCGCACAAGCTTCACTTTGAAATTCACTTTTTCACTTGTAATATTTCCAAAAAATCAGGAATTTAATTTACCTGACAATCTTTACAGTACTGAGTTATTGGTATTGTTCAGCCAATCGCTACTCACAGCTCAAATTTCATTGCGTTGTCAAGTTGGAGCGAATTTTTTTAAATTTTCCTTCACTGATTTCGTGTTTACATACTTGACTTGCAACATAAAACTCAATTGGTTACCAAGGCGGCCGACGACACACCCATCGGGCCAAATGTTGAACGAAATTGGCAAACAACTACAAAGTAAACCAAAGTCAATTGCAAACGAAGTCGCCGATCAGCGAGCGAACGAAGAAGCAGCGGCTGGCTAACGCCTTAACGCCGCTTGCGGTCTGAGACAAGCAACTACCAAACGTCACGCACAAACATACACACATTATAATACATATACACATATATAATACAACAACCAGTATGCACAGCACACCACAAATCGCCTTTCGAGGCAGTCAAATTCCGTGCGAGTCCTTTACGCCCTCCCACTGCCGCGCACTCACCTTGAGCTGAGCGCGCAATTTACTTACACCGTTAGCTGCTTGCTGCTTTCTCATTATATTCTCAGGCAGTGCGGTGTTTATTACCGTTGCAGCTGTCACCGCAGAGTCATCAGCGTTGAAGTTGTTGTCATTTGAGAGCTCTTACCAGCCAAGCACTCGTAAAATCACACACACAAAGCACACTTCGCATCGACACCACTCACCCACGCTTTCACCGATTCGCTCACCAACTCACTTAGAAATCGTTTATAAAGTTTACGTACAACGCTGCGCAAACCTGTTGCCCATAATTGCGTACAGTGGTGTGGTAAGTATTACGACTGAACGAGTGGAAGACATAAAAAGAGGCACGCAAGCGAAATATTATTTAAACGCGCGCGAGTTACGAGCGCCTTAATGTGGAAATTCGTATGTATTTGTGAATATGGATGTACTTCGTTTCGTTTTTTCGATAATGACAGAGCATGAAATGTACCGCCACACCTGGTGATAGGCGTGTTAAGCCGTTGCCGTTGTCCATGGCTATAGTGGCAGCCATTGTCATTGTCAATGTCAATGCGCCACTAAGCTGTCATACTTCACGCCACATGCCACACGCTTTCGCTCAATGATATTAGTTATGATTTCATTCAGCTATAACCACATAACGACACAAATAAAGATATCAAGGAGTTTTAATGCATAATTCTATTCAAATATTTATCTGTGTCATTTGGAAACTAAACAAATAATGGGGATATATGATATTCACTTCAACCATAATAAACATAAATATATGAATAATCTTCGATGGGCGTCAGCTATAGACTTTAATGAATATTTATGTATTATAATCATGGTATCCACAGACAATAACTCTCATCCTTTCGTTGGCCATGTTTCACAATTTCGAGTTGCATTAACAACTCCCTTGATCCCAGTGAACCGTAGTTACTTACTACTTATCTGTCTAAACATGGTATGATTGACACTGACGAGCCCAAAGCCGAATATTATCCAAAGCAATTCCAGTGCCGTAAAACCGGCAGACGTAGAGACGAACGAGTGATCCAAGTAAGGAAACATTTTCTTTTTTGACAGATCACCCGTGAGTCGTGTCAAGCTGGCATACCAATTTTGTTCTGAATTGTTTGGCATTTAATCGTGAGAAGATTTCCGCCTAACAACGCTTCCTTCTATGGGCTCTTGAGAATTTCCAAAAAGATCTGACGTTTTCGAGCCAAATTTTAGTCCGACAACGCCCACCAAGTATATGGTAGTAT
>JBAWJQ010000094.1:1200000-1552098 GCA_037783105.1 Bactrocera zonata | reverse complement strand
TTTCCAATAGTTGATGGCTGACGGTTTACTATTTGATTTTAAAGGCTTTTCTGCTGGTCTTAGAAAGGACTAAAATATGTATCAGCAGTGGAAACTACTTATGAATTAGCTTTTAAAATTACTTATCGCTTGTGACTTCACATAAAATACGTCGCCTCAAACTTATTTCTCTTAGTCTTAGGACTTCTCGCGTGGAGAAAGTATGTTATTTCTGAACTTAAGAATGAGTTTTCGAAACAGCCGAAAGCCCACTGACCAATCCTTTTACTGCCAGTGTATATTTCTAAAACCTCATTGAGTCTACAACTCGAGCTGATATTCAAAGAAACGCTCCATAACGCTCGACATATTTAACACGACCTGAGCCTCAGCTGCACGTGCTTCATAATCAATGGCGTATACGTAGCGCACTTTAACACGCCCAGCACACCGGCACATTAACACTTTCCACCTGAAGACCCCACACCCCAAACGGCATGAATTAATTATTTCACTTTTTTTCTAATTCAACTCTTTTCACGCCTGTCTTTCGAATTCAATGATGCATGCAACCCCTGCACACCATATTAGCACCAGTTTTTTCAACGCAAGCTGGGTGCGCTAAGTTCAGTTCAGCTTTGGCGCTTTTTCTGTATCAATGCAACACTTTCCGCCAAGCGCTGGGTGTGGCACCCACGCATTCGCTTTTGCTCGCTTTACTGCCAAAGCCTGCATTGTTGCATACAAATTACTAACAAATTCTAATGAAAGATCGCGTCACACAGTCATGCGCTTTAGAATGCGCTCCGCTTTGCATTTTAATATTAATAGTTTGTGGGTTGCGCCGGCTTTGTTTGGTCGCTCATGCCGACGACGATGCACTGGGCAAGCTTAATGAGGCATGAGAACAGCCGAAAACCGTAGCGCTTCGAAGCGCTGCCATTGCAAGCGTTGTTATGCTTAATTAATATTGTTGTTGTTGCTCAAGCAGTGCATTGGGCGCGCGGCAGCAAGCGGCAATAGGCATTTGCTACACTTCATTGACGCTGCCGCCACAGTTGTTTGCTTGCGCGGTCTTTTTCTGTTGTGGTTCCTGTTATTTTTATTGTTGTTGTTGTTGCACACATTGGATAATTGAATTAAATGGTATTTGTTTCCACTGCGCGGCAGGCGTGTTGATATGAGACAGTGACTCTTCGCAAACATGCAATTATGTGTGGTGCTTATAAATATAAGCTTGTGTTGGTTGATATGTGTATGTGTAACTGTATGTGTATTGTAAATTTGAAATACATATAAGCTTTTGGTTCTTTCTCTTCGTTGTAGGTGGGCTCGCATGTACGCCAATCATTTGCAAGTGTCTAAGTGCTGCGCGCACTCTCTTCTTGGCCTCCAAATACTCAGAGTTGCAATTGCTTGTGTATCACACTACCAATTTACTTAAATTTTAGAAAATATAATTTTTATACTTTGGAGTTCTTGGTTGAATTGTATATACCATCTTTGTCCAGCTGCAATGACCAGTGTTTGATTCGCTTTGTATTAACCCTCTGGTGTTCCATATTTCCTTTCAAAAATAATTTTTAGATCAAGTCACGGAAGACTGTATAAAACCTCTATTCTCATTATGAAACAAACTCATTTCTAATAAGGGAAGATTAGGTTAAGTTAGGTTAGGTTAATCTGGTAGGCCTATGAGCCACGCATAGACCAGTTTTGGTCCTTTGCGATACCAGATGGAGTTTAGTTGCTAAGTCCAAGAATTTTGCTAGACTCTGCTGCCTCACTATCGATAGCTCGTCCAGTACACAAGAGATACTCCATTGTTTCCCTGGTGCCCTACTCTAGACATTTTCTGAAGTATTCTCGATCTGTCAGCCCCATCTTGCGTGCGTGTGTCGCCACCAGACATTGACAAGGAAGTATTCTCATCATGTTCCTACAGTCACTTCCATCGATTGCCAATTAGAATTTTGCGTACTTCCGATCTACCGTTTTGTACATGACTATTGTAGTTTTGCAACCAGTTAGATCGTTCTATCGGGTTTTGATTTTTGTATACCATGCTTCTGTCGAGATCGTCGTATAGACAATGCAGGGGTTTGTCGATGTTGATCACGTTCCAATGTTAGCCGTGGACCATTCTTGGCAATCTTGCCCACTATTTCATTACCCTCGATGTTTTTGTGGCCTGACACCCAGTAGAAGTGAAGTTGCTTGTTTTCGCCAACACTGACTACTGATTTCCAAGGTACTTTTGGCCGATATGCGATATGAGGTTACTGCCTTGATTGCAGCTTGGCTGTCTACATAGATGATGGCTCTGGATTTGGCTCCAGGTGAATTATAGACCAGTTCCGCGGCTTTCGCAATAGTAAATACCTCAGCTTAAAATATACTGCTGTGATCCGGCGACTAAAAGGCTAAGATCAAAGTGTAGATGAAAATTAGGTCAAAGATTTTATGGAACAAACATTAAGCTCATTAACAACAGGCCAATTGATTTTTCTTCATATGGAGTCTATAATAATTATCTTATAATGTGAAAGACAAGGCGACCATTTTTTTTGTCAAAAATGCTGTAAACTTAACCTCCATAATTAAGATTCTTTACTAGAGCGAAAGCCGATTATAACTGTTATCAACTGGGATAGCTTTATGAGTTCACCCCATATTCCTAAGAACATTTTTTATTCAAGAAGAGAACCTTTACATTTCATATAAGGTTATGTTAGGTGGTAAAGTTAATTTAAAACCGATGGATCACATTTGGGCAGATATTTGACCTTTGTCTTATCAATAGAAGTGGATCTCCAGATCCTAATAGACCGATGAAGCGTTGTCACTAATTTGGGCTATTAATATCAATCCCAGCAACCTAACTAGGGTTTCCAAAGGTGTGTCTACATAGCAATATAGAAAGAAGTGACAAGTGATTCTATCTCACTATTTTCCATACAGCTTGGCAAAAAGCGTCCGACAAAAAATTTGTTTGCCACGCCTGTGATCTTTTTGAACAGGGTGCTTTCAGTCGAGCCTATTAATGTACCTGTAAATGAGTTCCAATATTTCATCCAAATAAGTTCAAATTAATTCAAGCATAGAAGCTTACGAAAGTTTACATAAAAGGGTTATGTCCGTATCTATCTCTCGTTTAGTGATGTAGCTTTTCACCAAAGTGGTATTTCAATCCTCAAAATATTTAAAAAAATATACAAAACAACCAATGAATAGGTTTCTCAGAGAACAAAACATATTCCTTATTAAACACTTCTCAAATACTTCCTTTCTTATATATATTCACTATAGTCAATCTTTCGGGGAATAATATCATCAGCTTGAAATCCAAGTGACCAAATCAAACCTTATCCTCAAGAAACTCACATTAACATTGCGGCATCGTGTACAGTATGGTACGCCAGCGGGTTAATGAATTTTTCGCCGGTCTTCTTGTAGCTAACACTCGCATGGCTCTCTTTGAATTCGTAATTATTCTTGTAGCTAATTATTATTTATGATTGTGTGGGTACTACCAATTGATATTTCGTATTGTTGTTTATGTCACTTTTATTATTACCGCTGTTGTTTTTGTATTTCATATGTGTGATTTATGTTGCTTTTGTTTTCTCTTGGTTCGCTCGCAATGCCTGTCTCGCTTGAATTATTGCCTTTGACAGCTAAACTGCCACTTTTAATTTCTGGTTTTACTTTTTTAAATTAATTAACTTTTCTCTTTTGAGTTTGGTTTATTAATTTGTTGCATTTTGGCGTGTCTGCAGTTCATAACAATTACATATTAATTAAGTCTTGCGAGTTAACGATAATTCGGTTGGGGTTTTTTACAGGCTTCGAACCTTAACAAAACAATACTTAAAATTATTAATTAGTGGGTGTTTTAAAAGCGCAAATTAGAAGCATTTAAAGTAAATTGAAATATTTTATTTCTTTTTAAGCAATCAATTCCTTAATACTCTCGAAAAAAAAAATATTTGGAACCGAATTAGACAGATTAAACTTGCCACTTGAAATCTCTAGTAAAGATAAAAATAATTATAATAATAATAATTGGAGCCCTCGTTGATGCGATCAACCCGATGGTTTGATGGGTACATATCAAATTATTGTAGGGTTGCCTTGTTTATGAAATGATCTTTAAAAGAGCACTCAACATATCAAGCTTATTTTCGAAAAGTGGGTAATTCTGAAATGGACTACCCTTAAAGCGATGGATTTTGTTTACTCTATTGAGGGGTTACCGAACACAATGATCTTGAGACATTAAGGCGACGAAAAAGCCTGAACTGGATCAAATTAGATATCAGAATAAAGCACATCTTCGTTTTTTTGTCAACTTTCTAAATATGTATTTAGATAGAGCTTTGTACTGATCCTGGTAAGTACCAACAAAAAGAGCATATAAAATATTAAAGATCTTATAATCTATTTTCAGATATGTTTATTTAGTAATAATAGACCGCTAATAAAATGTCATGTGATAGTTAGAGCCTATGCTTTTTAAATATAGCTCATTAAAATGCTAAAAAATAGAAAAATTTTGATGAAACTTTCCAGAGCTAAAGGATATAGTCAATAATAAAAGGAACACGTTTTTAAATATAACTAAAAATAATAAAATTTATGGTCCATAATCTTCAAGAAGAAAATTTATCTTTCATACCATAAGTCTATACGAAATTTCTTTAGTTTTTAACTTTAGGGCTCAAGCTAGACTGATCAAGGCTTTCAAGATGTATGTTATGGACCGAAGTGACAAACAGCAGTTCTTCTACGAATGAGAGTTAAATCGTTCTTAAACAATTAGTGCTGGGCATGCTTATGTCAAATAGCAATCTATCCAAGTTGTCTTTCAATAAAGAATAATATTACAATAATTTTATCCCAAAACCATAAAACTCTAAAAAAAATGATATGAATTAGTATATCGATCAACTAACCGGAAGACACGCAAACTATTGAAGGGAACAGTACTGCCTCCTTAAATACAAAATCTTGCCCACTGAGGAGGTGTTACTATTAAGCTTTTGCTACCAATATAATTAAGAAGAGGAGATAAAATAAACTGGAGATAGTACAAATTATATACTGATGGTAATGATTATAAAAGCGCAGCCAATAAATTTTTGAAACCCCAAATAAGTGCAGCCTGGACCGATCATGCATCCAATGGAGCGTTCCTTTTCATCTAATCACTTAAGATTACGCAGCCAATTGCTAAAATTGGGGCAGATAGGCTTTCTTTTTGTCTAAATTAATATAGCCTTCACCATGGCGTTGAAACATAAATGTTCTTAGGATAGCCTCAGCTATAGGGTGATTCTTTCGAGGTTCCCTACTTTTTTAAAGAAAAAGCTCAAAAATTCAAATTTAATGATGAAGAAAAATTTTTCGGCATTTATTTTTGAAGATTATCTGCGCGTGATGTTTTGCTTCAAGACCTGAATCGAAGCGGGATTGCACAGATTTTAGACCTTTATATTCCCACAGAAAAAGTCTAACGATGTGATATCACACGATCTGGAGGCCAATCGACTGGCCCAAAATGAGAAATTATCTGCTCACCGAAGTGTTCTCTCAAAAAAGCCATTGATTGACGTGATGTGTGGGAAGTGGCGCCGTCTAGCTGAATCCAAATGTCACCGAGATCACGAGCTACAATTTCAGGCATCAAATAGTGGGTTATCATGGCGCGATAACGGTAACCATTGACGGTTACGATCTCATCGGCATAATTTTTGAAGAAATATGAACCGATGATTCCACCGGCCCACAAACCGTTATTTTTTTTTTTTTTAATGAAACCTCTTCCAGTTGTTTTTCGTCTCAAATGTGGCAATTTCGCTTGCTTACATAACCATTGAGCCAGAAATGGGTCTCATCACCTTACAAAATTTAGCTCGAAAAGGTCGGAGTTTCTTGGAATTTTTCAATTCTAATAGAGCGAAGCGATGGATCTCAAGATGGGTGATGGTGTTGCGAATAGTACGCTCAGTAGGCCGATTATGTTGACCATAAGTCACGAAACACATTCTTTACAGAATGTTAATTTTCATATAAAGTTGAACTATTTGTAAACGATGTTCAGGCGTAAGTCTTTCCATGATGAAATGTCAAACAATATTAAAAAAAAATAGCATGACAGTTTGGCACAACTCACGTGTCATTTGTCAAAAAAAAAAAAAACTATTGAAAAAAGTACCTCTACTTGAATCCCCCGTTATAACTAATTTTCTTAAACGACATGATTGTGCTTTGAACTGAAAAGCCTTTTGAAATACAATTGTATTAATTGACGTCTAGGGTTTCTGTCAGGGATTGGCAACAATCATTCATCCACAGTTTAGTCTTGACACTCGTTAAGGTATCGTCAGTAAAGAGTATATACAGATGTTTCATCAAAATGATGACAGATGCCTTTAAAAAGATGTGTTATAGTTCTGAGGACTTAGGTTGGACCACCGAAGCCAGGGAGAAATAAAAGGCGAATAGTAAATAATACCTCCTGCTTACGAATCTGTGTGTGCTGAGTTTTTCCGAGCGAGAAAAATGTTGGCCTGCCGAAAGGAGCTCCAAAGTTTCTCAATAATTTCTCATTTCTATTTAAAGTTTGCAGTTATAGTAAAAGATGTGTTCGTTCATTATATTGGCTCACTTGGCTTTCTCCCCCTCATTTTATTACTATTCCTTTAACAGAATGCAGCAATTATGGCTAAATCTAAACTGCACGAATTTAACAAAATAAAACAAAAACAAAAATTTGAATTTAGAAAAATTAAAGCAGAAAATAAATTCAATGCCTGCAATGTAATTTAGTGGCACTTTAAAAACTTTTTAAAATAAAATTGCTAATGCAAAACATAAAAATAAGACATTTGCGCCAGAGGGTGCTGTGTTCGGAGCAAAGCAAAGTCAAGTGAGAAAGAAGACAGCCCCCAATGGCGACAAGCTTTCGCTTTCATACGACCGAATATATAAACATTTTTTCTGTCGCTTTTGCCCTGCAGCGTTGCACACGGACAGCAATCAATGTGTTACTGAAGTGTCTGTCTCCCGACTTCCCTCTCCTCGCCCCGTTACTCACACCCTTGCCAGCCGAAATAAAAAGGTCAACTTAAAGTAAGCATGAAATTAAAGTCGTGGCCGATTTACATATTTATGCGCAATGATATCCTTCTTAGCATACATTTGTTGTTGTTTTTTGTTATTTGTCCTGTGTTTGTTTTTGCATTCAACACGCAGCTTTAGCGTCGGCAATAAGGATAAGCCGGCAAATTGTAATGCAAAATTTTTGGTTACAGCAAACGACAAAAATAACAAGAAAAAAACAAGCAACAACAAACATTTTACAACAACACAGAAAGTTCTGAACAAGAATTGTACAACTTTATTTCACTTTCGGCAATTTTTTGCTGCTTAAAAGTGGAATAAAGGGCGCCAAATGCCCTGCAACATTGATATCCTTATTTTGATGACACTCGCAACCGGCAAACACACAGACACACTCAAGAACAAAACACATTCTCAGTTGTTGTATGAATATAAATTGAAGAGAAAAACTTTTACATTGAGAAAACCTTTTTTTTTTTGTTTTTTGAATACAAAGGATTCTTCTGATTTTGCTTTCCATTAAAGTAACCTAATTTGCTTTACTGTTGTTGTGTTATTTTGTACAAAATCCCGTACTTACCGTTATTACTACATTTCGTTTGCATTGCTGTTGTGCATTGTTGATAGTAAGGTCCAGCAGGTTTTCCTGTTGCCTTTGGCACTTTGTTGGAAACTGACATTGATAACTGTAGCATTACATAATTACAAGTGAGAATGCAGATCATGCTGCGAATATAATTACGAAAAACTCTTCAATATATTGATATATTTTAAAAGCGACCTTGACTCCACACAGAGCGAAAATGTAAAGTATTTTGGAAACATCTTGTGAAGTTACTTTTCTTAAAAAATTACTTATAACGGGTGATCGAATTAGAGTTATTTTTCAATAGCTTGTTTTTTGACAGATTACGCATGAGTCGCGTCAAGCTATCATGTTAGAATAGACCACGTCCGGTAGGTAGTGAAGAAAATATAGTAGCTGTAGCTGAGAGTATAGACGAAAATCGTGGAGAGTCGATTCGGCGCCGTTCGCAGCAACTCAGACTGACGTATTGAACGACTTGGCACATTTTACGTCGAGATCTCAAATTGAAAGCTTACAAAATACAGCTTGTACAATAATTGAAGCCATTTGAGCCAAGCATCATCACTTTGCTCTATAGGAATCGAAACGTTTCAAGAAAATCCGACGTTTTCGAATTGTTCAGCAGTGATGCCCATTTCTGTCTCAACTGGTATGACAACAAGCAAAGCTTCCGTATTTGGGACGAAGACTTGAATAAATCCAAAAACTGTCATTCCGTCCAGAAAACCCAATGGTTTGGTGTGGTTTGTGGGCCGATGGAATAATCGGTCCTTATTTCTTCAAAACTGATGCCGGTGAGAACGTAACCGTCAACGGCAACCATTATCGCGCCATCATAACGACTATTTGTTGCCTGAGATTGGAGCTCGTGATCTCGGCGATATTTAGTTTCAACAAGACTGCGGCACTTCCCACACAACGCACCAAACAATGGATTTGTTGAGAGAATGCTGCAGTGAGCAGATAATTTCACGTTTTGGACTGGTAGATTGGTCACCAAGGTCTTGTGATATCACACAGTTAAACTTTTGCCTGTTGAAATTTTTAAACTCTCAAGTCTATGCGAGTCTAAAGTCATGGGGCAAAATATAACTCGTGTCATTCCCCACTATCCAATCGAAATGCTCGAACTAGTCATCGAAAATTGGAGTCAACGGAAGGATCATCTGAGACATTGACGCGGCTTATATTTTAAATAGATAATCTTCAAAAACTAAATGTTCTTTCGTATGATTACCAAAATTCCTTATTAAATTTGAATATTATGTGTTTTTTCTTCGAACAAGTAGGGAATCTTGAAATAGTTCACCTTTTTCAGTGAAATTTAGTTCAGTCAATATTGCAAATAAGCTGGCTCAACGAATGTGTATAGTTGTCTCTGTCGTACGATATTTCACATGATTAATTAAGGTTTTTGGTTGGGATGAATGTTTTCAGTTACTGTAAGCAACAGAAATAGCCCTTGCATACGTATAGCATCAAAAATATCAATCTTTGCGATGGAGTTGTGAGTTGTCAATGAAGAAACAAAAGGCAACCTTTGGCTCTATTCGCGTTTATTACATTAATTTAGCTTTGAAAGGGAACCGAGAATTGATAATGAAAATTTTATGTGGAAGTTTTACTGTGTAAAATATAGTTTGAGAGTTAAGAGTTAAGTGCATATTGAGAAGCAGAAAATTCAAACGTAAAGCATCCACCATTTTGGAAGTGTCCTAGATAAACTCCCTATAAATTGAGTCCGTCAGTAAAAGTTGGGATGAGCTTTGCTCTTTGAAACCGGTTTGAAGAGGTTGCCTTAGACATACTTTTGGATCATTTTGGTGACTAAATTAAACTTCTAACGCTAACATTCTAACACTCAGTTACTCAATGACCTAGCGTAGCTATACACAATCTGAAATAAAGCGAATAAGTACACATATAAGTAGCATTATAATACTATAAGCGTTAAAATTTCAAATACTTATATTTAGCACACAAACACTAAATTAATTTTCTTTCGACACCAAATCCACTAAATGTCATAAAATTGAAACTTGGATAAACATAAAGGCCTTTAAGGCGCAAAACCCAATTCATATATCAAAAAAAAAAAGTTTGACAAATTTGACTTCACATTGCCGTTGTTGTTGTTGCACAAGCGTGGCTGTGAATGCACGTACGCGTGACGCAGATATGAAAAATAAAAAGAAAATGTAATTCTCAGTGAAAAAATAATAAAATCACATTAAGCACACAAACACAGAAGGAATTCAAACTGTGTGTATGTAAATCGTGAAATGTGGCATATAGCCGCCACTAAGCCCCAAAGCCATACAAAGATCTGCATTATGGATGGACGTCCGCCGCCAAAGCGACATTCGCTAAGGGAGGGAAGTGTTTTATTGGTGGAGGAGTATGTAGGTGTTGCTGCCGCGCCTCAGGGATAATATAAAATTTATGCCACCAACAAATGATTAACACCCGCAAACGCTAATTGCTTGACGTGTGCGCCGCACCGCAAACGCCAAAGCGGTGAGCGTCTACCAGCGAGCGGCGAATGCCGTTGAATGGACTTGTGTGCATTGGGATAGCTGTAGCTGCTCATAAGCTGGTAAGCATGCCGGCGATATGCCACATATGGTTGCATTTGTCCTGAGCACATTAACCAGAGTCTTTTTTCCCCTATTTTTATTTTTATTTCTTTTTCTATTTAAGTTGTGGGCTGAGCAACTACTTTAGTGGCTTTTTAAAGTGTCATTAAAGCGATTTCGGCTTTGTTGCTCAATTTTAGTTTTATGTGAATCAAAATTCCTCATAAAAAATAATTATTTTAAAATAGAAAGTAAACACGAAATATGTTCTTCATTACTTAATTATTAAGGCATAAAGCTCGAGAACTAAGATGAGCAGTAAAATTATCAAATTTTAAAAATTCATTACACCTTTTAAGATGCGAATTCTTTCCCAAACTAGACAAGATACATAAAAATATTTTTTTTTACTTTAGCACTAATTTCTGCGAAATATGACGAGACTCTCAAATCTCATACATAAAAAGCACAGTTGGACTTGCCATAGCCGAACCACCCACTAGAAGTATTTGTATTGTTCGACGTGATCTGAAAATAAAAAAACTCATTAAGTTGCCTCAAATGAGCAAATATTTCATGTAGTTTGACTTATAAATCGCCACGTGCACCACATATTCGATCTTGTTTTCAAAACTCAACTCAAATCATCGTATATCTTGTTAAAGTTTTTGAAACTCCAATGAAATTTTCGAACTCTGAATATCTATCTCATTTAAACAGCCTAAAACCCGGTCAGATCGGGAAAGTGCTTTGAGCCTATCACAAATATCAACGTAGGCTATTTATCCTGATTCGCTGAAGCTAAAGCTGTCGAAATAATATTGCAAAGGCTGAACAGTAACCCTTACCATATGTATGCCTATTGGGAAATGTCCAATAAGAACGCCTACGATTGCGGGAAGATGAGCTTTACTTGGGATAACAGATTTTTCTCTTTGCATGCCTACTGCTACGGTAGCAGCAAACACTTATGCAAAAAAAAAACACCAAACTGGACATTGAGCTTAGGCCAAAGGTTGACGGAGAGCTCCTTATAGAAAATCCCTATCCAACATTCCCTCCAAGCTTCGATCAATTCGTGAAAGAGTTTATACGGCCTCTTCTTCAGTGATTTCTCTTCCTCCTGATGCACTCGACAAGGAACTTAAAGCAAATATTGACGGAGAGCTTCTAATAGAAAACCCCTCTCCGATATTCCCTCTCAGCCCTCGACCAATCAGTGAAAAAGCTAACTCGGCTTCTTCTTTAGTAATTTTTACACATCCAAATATACCTCGTCAGCATGTGAGCAGAGAAAAAACCAACACAAGTAGCCTGTGCTGTACAGTGGTCTAAGTTTTCAAGGGTGCTGAAGGCAACCTGAGCTTTTACAGTTTACCTCTCAGTATTCTGCAGAAACGAAGATAGGCTAACGGAACTGAAACCTTTAGCAATAATGTGAGAGCTCTTTCCGGCCTTCGGTATTAGCGCCACTTTAACCAATCACCAAGACTTAGGTCTTGTACATGGCCTTTTCGAATACAGTTCGCGCAGATAGCCAGCTGCATGACACCTTTAACGTTCGCTGCAGTTGGGCTGGGATGATGACAACTGAAACTGGAAACTTAAAAGGATTGAATAAATTCTACGCTCAGGTGAGAAGGTGAAAACCCTCGTCGGATAGGATCGACGCATTTGCAGATAATATCGAGTTTTTGTCGGTAACGGTAGCATGAGCTCATCAAAGTTGTGATTGTGATCTGTATCACAAATTTATGTATCTGAAGTTCTGATATGTTCTGCTTGCGGAAAAAATCACCGTCTAGGATTCTCTTCTTAAACGAAACAAAAGATCGGCGAAGGTCGCTCCTGCGTTTCACAAATTTGTTCGAAGGACCTCCATCTTCCAAATTATTCTTGAAAAGTATGAGTTCCGCACCATTGACACATTCTGCTAGGTACAAGCAATTGAGATTGACCTAGTCTTCGCCGCGTTCAAGAGGTAAGAGTCGATATCCAATCCCATATGAGTTTCCTTTTCCCTCTGTTCTGGTACCACTAGATGTAGGAGGTCATTCGTCCTGGCTTTTTTTGGAAGTAATCTAAGAACCACCCTCTCGAAATCTCTTGCATTGTAAAGTGTAGAATTAGTGTTGGAAATTAAATATAGAGAGTGCCAATTTAAGCAAGGGGGCCGAAATAAACCTAGTCCAGACGAGCTAAATATAAATTATTGGTTTTGGACACAATTACTTTTATCAATTTAAAAGTATTAGAGATGGTTTCGTACTATTTAGTTTTTTCTTGTCAAATTTTTGCGTGGATGTTAGACTGATAATGGTATATCATTTAAGGTCGTAAAAAATAGATTGCCCAGCCTTCAGCCAAGATGGATAAATTAAAGACCATAATACTGACAATGACACAGAACCTTCATGAACGCAACTAAAATATTTTTCTTTCCTGGGACGATTGAACATTATGAAGAGCTTAACATGAGTTAGTCAAATAGTATATAAGACAAAAATCTGACTTCGTTCAAAACCAGCTGTCATGCGGACAGTAGTTTGAGTCTCAGGATTTGTCAGGAAAGCTATAGGCGAGTGGAAGTCTGCCAAGAAAATTTTAACATGTGTGAAAGTGACCCCCAATTTTTAAACAACATCACAGGTGCCGGTTATGGATCTTTGAGTATGAACCCGAGACAAAGAGGCAATCTTCAGAGTGGTATACGCAGGCGTCTCTTCGCCCAAAAAATAGAACGATGAAAAAATCCACAGTGAAAACGAAGCGTATTGTCTTTTTTGACATCAAATGCATCGTCCTTCACGAATTTGTTCCTCCTGGACAAACCGTCAACGAAAAGTTTTACGTGGAAGTCCCCAATAGACTCGAAAAAAGAGTCAGTCGGGTCCGACAAGACATCGCAGCATTGGAAGTTGCACCACGACAACGCCTTAGCTCACATCGCCTTTCTTGTGAACAGCTCCCTAACCAAAACCGGCATCCCAACGATTCCGCCGCCGTCCTTCAGCCCAGATATGCTTACCTTGGACTTTTTTTGTTTCCTTGCCTTAATAAGCCGAAGAAAGGCAATCATTTTGAGACGAAAGAGGGGATCCAAGCAGCATGCACCTCGGTTCTCATTCCTGGAATGCCTTTCCCGACGCCTTCAATGCTTGAAAATCGCGCTGGTAGCGCTGCATCGATGCAGGAGGAGCCTATTTTGAATGTTTTGAAAGAATTGTAATGATTGGTTCAATAATTTTTTTTAAATCGACTCAGTCCTATTACTTTCCGGACAAACCCTGTAAGTGATGATTGGGCATTATTTAATATTGTTTTACAGCTGATCACTCAAAGTAGTTATTTGGTTGAAAAGCGAGGCGCAGAAGTGTCAGATAGCAGGCGGCCGCATTTCAGCCATCATTACTGCTTTTGTGCTCCCAAGTGGTAGCCAATAAACTCTATGAACTTGATAAAAAAAAATGATTTTTTTGTTTACCCTAGCACACCAATGCCTTTAAGTTCGACCAAGACGAGCCTTGGAATAAATCCTGGCTGAAGACTGGGCACTCGCAAAAGTAATGTTCCAACGGCTGATCATCCGCCAGGCCTGTTCGGAATTCTGTCACGTCCACTTTATCAATTTTCTGAAGGCATGATCTTAGAGGTGGGCGTTCTCTAATAGTCCCTACAATATTACTTAGCTTCTTTTTGCATAAAAGTAGAAGCTTTATCATGTTTTTGAGATGGGATTTAAGAGTTAGAAGCCCTGTGATGGCTCCCACAATATGACTTGGTTAATTTTCGCCTAAAAGTAGATCTGTCCACCACTACCTTAAAGTACTTCGCTTGCAGCAGCTCTTAAAGGGGCTGAACTGGTCTACCTTACTATTTGTAAGCTTGAATAAACTAACCTAATATTATATAAGGTGAAGCTCGTTGATACGCAGAAGAGATGTATTATGAAATGATTTTTCAAAAAATCTGGAAAATTCATCATATAAATATGTAGTAAGAGGTGTAAATAGTCTATAAAAGCTTGGCGCATAGTAAAAAAAAAAAAAAATCTCATTACGTAAACCACTGTTTAGAAGGCCAATTAAGTATGCATAGAAAATATTTTTATGGCTTCCTATTGCTGCTGGATTTTCAAGGCAAAAACGAAAAGCTAGAAATAATAAAATCGAGTCAATTCTTTTGTAGTTTTTCATTATTGCCAACACATACGCACATTCTAAGCAATTATGAAAATTTATATACTTCTCTGAAGTAATTAAATATTATGGCACGGAATACCATAATTTTTCCATATGCTCATACACATGTACATATGTATGTTTGTATGTATTGCTCGTCTTCATTTCCCACCCATCAATGCAACAATTTGACTTTCAAGCACACAGACATACCTACACTTGTATGTATATTGGAGGCGCTTGCAACATCTAAGCAATGCCTGCAATATGTTTATGAGTCTCTGCAATAATAGCAACAAAAAGCTTATTAACAGAGTGGTGTTGCGACAATTCCTTAGAGATTTATGTTAATTTGTTGTGATTTATTGCCACTTTTAGTGGCTGCGTCCGTCGCGACAGCTAACTTGATGAGACAAACCAAAGACCAATGCAGAAGACAAACAGCGCAGGCACACACGCACACACACACACACTTAGCAGGCTATATACTTTGCGGCTTGCACGTATGTATAACGCTTAGAATTTCAACAGTCTACAAAGATGAAAGAGATTTCATTTGCTGCTTGAATATGTTTGGGTGTATTAATGTGTGTGTCGGCAGCTTTTTATGAGCTGCTGCGGCGTCACTTCATAAGCAGAACAATTCATTACAGATGTTTTCCATCCAAATCACTTCAAAATTAATATATTAATATGCGTTGAAATACACAATGAGGCGTCTAAAGTCATTTAGTTGTTGGAATATACATATATGTATATGATATATGTATGTATATAATATGTTACTGTGTGACTTTTGTGCATATAATCATTTGCTTTTTCGGAACTTTTATTACTTAACAGTTCTGGTCCACGATTGTGCTCTTAGCTTCGCATCTTCCCGTTCATAAGGTATAAGTCTCCAGTCGCACCAAGTTTATCTACTGATCTACTGAAGATTAGATGCTTTGAGAAGCAGCTTCAAGTTCTTCGAATACTCTTTCATTTAATAACTGAACTTTAGTGAGCTTTTCTAAACTTTATTTTTAAACACGCCACAAGCAATTCTCAGATAACTCTGTCCGACCACTTGATAAAAAATAAATGAGTCTCAGACCGCCCTCATCGTACAACGCTGCCAAACCACATAATAAAATGAGCTATTTTGAAAATAGGAGATTGTTTTTCGACACGGATGAGAGCATTCACAGTTACACTATCTCGAGTGGAGTACTGCAAGGCTCGGTCTTGAGCCCGCTACTATGGAACTTGATGTAAGGAATGCATCAACAAAAAAGCATGAAAAAATCGCATATGCGTATGACTTCATAGTAGTAGCGCTGGGTAAACATCTGTATGATATCCGTCTCAAAAGCAATGATAGTTCATAGAGTTGGCTGTGAGTGGGAATGTGACATTATCGCACAGCCGCAAATGAAATATCTGGGAATAATTTTGGCCCAAATAAAAATTTAACACCTGGCGTATACTTTGGGTAAAGCAAACAAAAGCAATAACGCTCTGTCAAGAATGATGACCAATAGGGGCTGCGTGCGTTCCAGCTGACGAGCTTTAAAGGGGTATTCTAGTCTAGAAAAAATATTTAAAAACATCGAATTTTTTTTTTTACAGTTTCAAAGTTTAACCATTCAAGTATATGTGTACAAGAGGATTTTTCAAAATTCAAATTATTTTCGGAGATATAAGCATTTTTCTGACCTGGCATCCAAACTGGTTCGTCCGGAACGCGAAACTTTAAACGCGTTTTTCTCAAAACTGACTTTTTAGCAACGATACCCACGATTTCTCAGGTTCTACTGGACCGATTTACTTGAAATTTTTATAGAGTCTTCTTTATAGGCTTGTCTATGGTTGGAACTAGCCCCATCCCCAAATTTTTATTTTTATTATTTTTTAAAAATTCGAAATAGTCAAAAAAAGCGATCCAAAAAAGAACTTTTGTTTAGGCAGTCGCCATTTTGTGAAAGTTTTTTCCCCACTTTTCCGTAGTTCCGGTCATTGCGACATTATTCTAGATTAATTATCTTTTTTAAGTTTGGTTTCAGATAACTAGGAGGGTTGAAATCATGGGTATGATCACGTGGAAATTTTTAGAGACCCCCCACTTCGTCAGCTCTTAGTTTTTGAAATTTTTTACTTTTTTTAGTTTTTAATTTTTTTCTCTACTCTTCTAAAATTAACAAATAACTAATAAAAATATAAAAAAATAAAAATATTAATTGCTTTTTTTTTTACGACACTTTAAAAATTACCTGAAATTCTTGCTTTTTGACTAGAATACCCCCTTAATAGCAAAAGCTATGAGTCCAGTAATATTATGCTCGTACTATATGCAGCACTAATATGGATACAGGCACTAGATATAAAAGCATTCAAAATAACAAATAAACGCTGTTCAAAGGCTCACTGTTATGCGAGTAAGAAGAGCTTTCCGAACGACAGTGGACCTACAGACTAATGCCGGACATCCATTCGTAGAGAGATAGAAAAATAGGGACCTAAATTCCCACTTTAATCAAATAAGAAGCTTTCTGTTCTGATTCCACAACGATCCTAGTACGTACTGTCCGACGTGTACATAGTGCGAAGAAGGCAGCGCTACGCCTTCATCCGGATCCATTTTCGATTTTAATTTTCGCCTTATTATTATGGTAAATATTTAATAAATTATTATCGCAAATATCACTTATACTCTTTGAACTATTCATTTAATACAAGATGAAATACTACTTTTTGATCGAACCTCGCAAACTGTCGAAACAAATTTTATGGAGACATAATGTCTCTGTGAAATTCTGTAGCACTAAAATTAGCCGATGAAGTATTCACCGTGATCAAGTTCTTCTTGGTAAAAAAGTTGAATTCCTATAGAATACTTATGAAGACCTTACCTTTAGAGTGTAAAACTACTAGCTAGTGATAGTTTTATGGAAAAGTAGCTACATGGATGTGTTTGCGACAAAAACTTATTAAATTTAATTTTCTTAAAATAGTACCGAGGTATTCACTAAATTTCTGTAGAAGTGTTTTTATTGATAAGGCTTTGCTGTTGCGAAAGCCGCGGAGTTGGCCTCTAATAAGCAAACAGCCAAGCAGAAATCAACGCAGTAACCTCGTATCATATATGGGCCAGAAGTGGCTTGGTTAGTGTTGCCAGAAGCAACCATCTTCACTTCTACGGGGTGCCAGTCCACACAAAAATCGAGGAAAATAAAATTGTGGACAAGATTGCCAAGAATGGTGTATGGCTAACACCCAAAAACGCGATCAACATTGCGAAAGCCATGCATTGTCTTTACGGCGATCTAGACAGAAGCATGTTAACGAAAATTGAAATCTTATGGAACGAGCTGCCTGGGTGCAAGACTACAAAAGTCATATCTGGTGGCGACATACGCACGCGAGGTGGTGCTGACAGATCGCGCTGACAGATAGAAAATGTCTAGAGCAGGAGACCAGGGAAACAATGGAGTATTTCTACTTCACTTGTCCTGCATGGGTAAGCATTAGGGGTCCCTACGGTTAGATGCACTGACCGAGCTACCGATAGTGAGACTGTAGACTATGTAAAAATTCGCGACAACCACAGGGATCCTAAAGGGTGACTACTCCTCTTGGACCTAGCAACTACACCGCATCTTGTATCGTAACGGACCAAAACTGGTCTATGTGCGGCTTACTGGCCTACCAGATTAACACAACATAACCTTACCCATTGGCAAATTAGAATATAAAACTAGCTTAAGCGCGAATCCGACATCAAAGAAAGTGCTTGGAGCAAAGCTGCTCATAAAAGGCAGTAAAAAATTTCTGAAAACAAAATCCTCTTATTCGAAATCGGAGAACTTAACATCAAGTCAAATGAAGTGAAAAATGGCCCCATAGTGGGAAATATAGTATGTATTTTTAAAGAAAGCTGCTATTATCAAAGAGTTCATTAAGGACCCCAGCAAGTTTGTTGCTGCTGCTGTGCCTATGTTCCAACTGCTGGTGCTAACGCTGATGCTGAAAACAAGGTAGAAGCCAAAAAGGAGGAGTCGGAGTCCGAGGAAGACGACGATATGGGTTTCGATTGATTAATATCTTCGACTAAAAAATTTAACACTAAAGTTAAAAATTAAAAAAAAGAAATATACAACAATTTTACAAATCATAAAACAGATAGCTTGCATAAAGGACACACGATACTTTAATCTTGAGACCATCACCTTGAAGGTGATAGGCGATTAGTTAGAACATCTAAATGAAAAAATTGGACTAGTAGAGTAGAATTTTTATAAATAATTGACAAGTATAGTTTGAAGCATATGCAAGAACTACGATTTGCATTCTCCGTCAGACATTTTTTTATTAAAACTTGAAAGCTACGAGCTCGAGATTATTCTCGAACCCAAGAAAGGATATTGAGTCAGAGCTCTATTAAAGTAGCAGAAGCTTAGACGCTTTTAGCAATATTTTATAGCAAATTCATAACCTATTCAAGTAAATGACTTTAAATGTTTAGCAAGAACGATCAGCGTTAAGTGGTAAACAACACATAACAACCAACAGCACGTGCAACATGCTCACTAGCGTCATAGGCACAACGACAAACCGTTTAAAATACTCGAAGCTGTTGTTAGTCATCGAAGAACTAATGAGAATTCAATAAAAACACATTAAAGAATTATGAAAGTCGCAACAACAGCAACAAGCTCCGGAACTATGAGCAATTGCTTGTGGCAACAATATAAATACACACAAGCGCCGAGTTACTGCACTTTTACGGATCGATGACAATACCGAGAATGAAGTGCGTGCATTTATGCGCTTGACGGAGCTGTTAGCTAAGGACTTTGAGGCCCAAACGGACTTATAGCTTGTCACTAATATGCGCATTTAGCTCACGTCGCAATTACGCCGCGTCCAATAAATGGTTAATGTGGTTGTTGTTGCTGCTGTTGTTGTTGTTATTATGTGCGCTATCATAAGTGCCAGTGTTGGTGTTTTTGTTGCGCATAATTACGCGCGCTTAGAAGGCGCTTGCCACACAAGGCTTGCGGCAAGAGCAACAGCCACCAGCCACCAGCCACCAGCCGCTTATTGCCTTTTTGCTTTGACTTCAACTGCCACTTGAAGTGCCACTGCCTGGCTACAACTGCTGCTCCTTCGATTGCTTGCCATTTTTTTTTATGCCCAACAAGTGCTGTTTCTTGCCAGCGTTCACATTGCTGCTTATTTAATTTAATTCTATTATGTAATTGTTGTTGCAGCAGTAGTTTTTCTTCCACCGCTTTCAAGTGGCACACTGTTGGTGGTCAAATATGGGCTTTTGCGCCGTGCTTCAGATGCCACGCTAACTGCCAGTTGGCTCATTGGCGACTCATTGGCTTGACTAAATGATTGACTGACCACACACACCGACGTACATACATACACATATGTATTTTATATATACTAGCATGACATTGTGGTATCGTTTGATGGACTGCCTGCTGTGTCGTACGGCTAGTGTTTTGGGTGGCTTGGATTTGAAGTGCCGGAACGTCATTGCGACGATTAAATGCCTGGAAGCTTGTTTACTAACTTAACTCTTCAAACTAAATGTTTGTTGTTGTTATTGCGCTTGGTACTCGAGGGTAGTTCAGAAAGACTACTGTAGTACCGTCAACTCTTAAGACAAGGGTACTTAATAGAATGATTCCTTATTACAACACTCGTGTATCACCATCCCTTTAAATTAAAGTTTAGTTCGTGAATAAAAATACGTTTACATAAATCTGTTCTCCATAAAGGCTGAATTTATATTTCGAACTACTGACCAGGCAGTCAGTTAGAGCAATGTGGAGTCGTAATTCAAACTACAGTACAATTGGTTCGATAAAACTTCAAAACTTCGATTGAAAAGTCCCTAATAACAGGTTTTTCAATAAGAGCGCTAGAAAAGTTTTTTTAAATAAAACAAAAATTCTTTATTCCAGTGAAAGTACATTCGATGGCACTATGTATGGAACTCGCTTTCTTTTGAATGGCCACTACGAACACGCTTGACCGCAAGTCCATAAGCTGAACCCAATTTTCGACGCTTTTCACGTTCGATATTCGTACGAAGTTCATCAATCGTCGCATGCTTGTTGGCATAGACCTCGACGTATTCCCACAGGAAATAGTCGAACGGAGTCAAATCGTACAACCGATGAGGCCAATTGACTGGGCCATTTCGTGAGACAACACGTTCTTCAAACTTGGTTTTTAATAAATCGATTGTGACATTCGCTATGCGGCTTGTGCTGTCGTCGTATTGGAAGCATACCTTGTCCAAGTCTATATCAGCCAAATCGGGTCAAAAATATTCGGTTATCATTGAGCAGTAGCGATTCCCATTCACACTAACATGTCGGTCTTGATTATCACAGAAGAAGTACGGCCCAATGACGCTGCCGGCCATTAACCGTACCAAACCGTAATTTTTTCGGGATGCAATGGTGACTCATGGAGTACGTGTGGATTGCTGCCTGACCAATAATGCATATTTTGCCTGAATTGCCTTGACGAAGCCATTCAGCCTCATCGCTGACCACTGGCCACTGACTCCGAATTTTCGTCGTAAATTTTAATAGTTTCGACCCGATGTTGGATCGTATATCTTTCCAAATTGAAATGTCAAAGCTTATTGAAGAGAAAGGTCAAGAAAAGGAGAACAACATGGTCTCAGTTGCTGTCCCTATTGGTCTACGTGTTTAGCGTCCCTATTAAAAAACCTGTTACATTCATTCATTCTTAAGATGTGAGTTTATTTACAAACTGAGAGAACTTGGGACTATAGCTTGAAATAACCCTGAGATTATCTATATATTCCACTGATCAAGGCATTATTTAAGAGCGGCACATTTGGCAATAAATTTTGATATGATTTAGTTTTTGAAAACCTTAAGTGTTTTCTTCTAGGTAAGAGCTAACAACTTTTAGATGAAATGATCTTCACGTGAACTTTGCAGAGGTGTATAATGTCACCCACATGGTTGATTATGGAGACACTTATGGCGTATAGCGAATGACACAGCTTGGGTCTCAACGGGCTTTGGTGGTTGAACTTAATGTAAACAGTATACTTCGCCATTCTATAAAATAGTAAGGTGGTTCCAATCTAAAAGATACTTGAAAAGGAACTCCTCGGACTATGGATCGGTTCTCGCATGATCGATCTCACACATCTCGATCGAATCACTAGCTCGAAGCCTCGTAGAACACCGTTTGCTTCGACTTTGACTTTCCAATATCGTCGATCACCCCATCTGCATGCCTTTCCTAGCAGCGTACCTGCAGCTGATTACCAGCCATTACTTCATGTACTTTAAACACTGTTCAGCTTGTAATACCTTCGCTTAATTACCATTGATGGCGCTGCGTACACAAGCCTTTGACAAATACCCATACATACATACACGCATCATAATTTGCATTATTAAGTAAGCATGGCGACAGAGGTATGACCACTAGTGTATATTTATAGAAAGTGTGTGTATGGTATGACTGATTTTTCTGTTCCCCAACACTCGTTTTATGCAAATCACTTGTTAGTACCTTTGCGGCTCGTCCGCTGTGCTCTTTCCTTGCTGCTCATGTCACAAACTCATTGATGTTGGTTGTTGTTTTGTTTTTGTTGTTTCAAAATTTCCGCTTAATGATTTGTCACTCTTAACGCAACGCTTGTACCTTCCGTGTTCATAATTTCTAATTGCTTTTAAATTTTTTTTTTTCAGTTTCGAGGTGTGTGTTCGGTGAACGGGCTGGGTGTTGGTAAATTTTCAATTTTACGAGTTATTATGCTCCATCACTATGCTGCGTGCGTTTATTGAATACTAATGAGTCTCTGAGTGTGCATACTTTACTTGTAATCGCTTGTTTTATGGCTGATAATTTCTTATTATAGTTGCAAACATATTTTAAGCGCTGATTTGGGTAGTGAGGATCACTGTAATATTACAGGTCAGTAACATTTTTTAGCAAATCATATATAAAGAGTTAAGAATAATAACACCAAAGTACCAGTTAACTTAAAGAGCGTCAAAATTAGTTAAGCAAGATAAGAGGTTTAAAAGAGGATTAAAAGTCTACCAGAAAATAACCAAAAACACTCAAAATTCTTAGAGACCGTAATTCAGACTCTACATTTCGCCAGTTGACTGTTGTCGGAGCTCAAACCGCAGATGGAAATTGATTTAAAAAATGAAGCCATACTGATACTTCTTCCTTTCAGTAGGATGCTCTTGGTTTTAAAATAATCGGTGATTTTATTTTCTTTGACTAGAGTCTACAGATACAAACTGTTCTCTTTTGATTGTTAAATCGTTGTTTCCTGTTTCCAAAATTTCAAGTGGATACTGTTTGGTATTCTATTTTTTGATCAACTCATTAAGTTGCAGTTCAATAAAGAAGTCTCCTTCTAGTGAAATGAAATCTTAAAAAACCAAACAACTAAGTCACATAGATCTTCTGCAGCTGACTTATTGTATATTTGGGAATTTCTTGCGTGGGAGCCTTGACAGAATCTTAACTCTAGACTTTCGTAATTTTTTTTAGACTAGTACAATTCCATTAAACTCTTAACGGGAAAAAGATCATGTAGGCAGCGCAGTTGATGTTTATTAACTCGCTGAATTTTTTAATGTCGTATATCTCGTACAGCTCATCGTTCCATTGACTGCGGTATTCGTCGTTGCCAATAGGCAGGACGGGGATGACGAGTGACTTATAGAATTTGGTCTTTGCTGTTCGCGGTGACTGTTTGTTTGATGACAGGAGATATCTCGCCTTGTCTTCGTTCACAACCAGACCCATACGCTTCGCTTCCTTATCCAGCCCAAAGGAATCAGTACGAGCTGTTCCTTTGCCTTTACCCACAGTTCCCTTGTACCGGAATGCTGTGAGTAAATCGTGTATGTTGAGATTGTAACACTTGACGTAGGTTTTTTGGGGCAAGTGCTTATCTTCGCTGCAAGAAAGTAGTGGTCCGAGTCAATGCGAAGACCTCGGTGCGTGCGCACGTCTAAAAACTGGAGACATGTCTTCCGTCTTTCACAACATGATCGATTTGGTATGCGGCCTTTCGATGCGGAGACAGTTAGGTAACTTGACAAATTTTCCTACGCGGGAATCTAATACCACAGAATCCCTATTTCGGAACGCGGCGAAGTCGATCAGCCTCAAACCATTTGTGGATGTTTCACCGTGGAGGCTGAATTTCTCGACCGTTGTGCCAAAGATACTATCTTTGCTCGCTCTGAGTGCTCATAGGTGTGCTGCTAAAGCTCATAGAAGACATCTTTGGTCGCATAGTTCTTCTCTAACGTCGGGGCGTGGGCGTAATTCAGCGATATGTTGAAGAACTTCGCTTTGATTTGGATTGTGGCTTGACGTCCATCCAATCCCATGGCACACCGAATTTGCGTTCCTTTATGTAACCACTGTAGTAAACTCATCAAGGGCCTACTGAGTGGTTGTCCCGTCCATCGCACTTCTAGGACGCCCGTGATGTCAGCCTTTACTCTAACGAGGGCATCAACTAGCTCTTAAATCGTAGTCCGTTTGCAGTCGACAACCCTGGGGAGAGATGATTCGCCTTTTCACTTTAGATCGCCTTCATATAGATATTCTTTGGCTACCTAGAGGATACTTGATCTAAAACCGGAAGTCGTGAGTTGTTTGAGCCATATGTAAAATAATCGTTTCTGGTCACTCCCATGTAAATGGCACTCAGAGAACTTTCCTTGCCTGCGTGAACTTCTACACATGACTTCATCCTTCTGAGTCTCAGATTAGATCTCCTTGAGATCGAACTTGGCATTACAATACAGAACATATGAGTCCATACCTTTATATTCAAAAATATGATAAGAGAAATAGTTTCATCATTTTACGAGTATAACGAATTACAGCGAATATCTTATGTAAAACAGTGAGTTTACTCGTGTCGCACAACATAAAACTCCACTTAAGGACAAGTCTTCGAAGTGTAACTATAAGTGTAAGAAGATCCAGATTGCTTTTAGCGCATTCTAATTGCTTTACAAGCCGTTCAATAACCACAAGTCGTTATTCATAGCTGCTGCCATAATAAGTGCATTACTTTGCATTATGATTAATAGTTTGCGGACGCGTGCGCTTCATACTATAATCTTACTCCCTAATCGCATGGAGCCTTCTTGCCTTCCGGCGTATAATCAACGCTAACAAGAACACAATGGCTAGTGCCTTTCCAGCGGTCACAAACGCCTACTTCCCTGCCAAGGCAATAGCCGCCGCAACTAGTTGCCAGACTTGGCAGCCAGCCAGTCATTTTGTGCAATTCCATATCTCATTGTCATAATGGACATGCTGACAGTAAATAATCTATCAATAATTGCTTTGGCTGTCATTACGCTAAATGGGTTGAAGGCGCTGATGAAGTCGGTGGTGGTGGGGCGGTGGAATGTAGTTCGATTTGAGCGAAGCGTCAGCAGTCTCCATTAGCTGGGTCCCTTTGGATTTGTGTGCTGTGGAAACGAGTGTCATTGGCGATGCGCGCGAAAACTCCAGTGAATAGCCAGCGCTACCAACATGCACGCTTCCCTACCCTATATGTATTTGTTTGTGTGCCTTTTGTGCACATCAATTTCGCTTGTCCTCACTTCTTAAGCGCTTCCAAATCGTTAAAGGATTACGTGTCAGCGCTGAGTGCTCTGCTTTCAGCTCAACTGTAACTGCATCTACTTTTCGGCCCCCAGTCTCTACTTCAATGACAGCCGTCCGTTTGCCCTGTCCCAAACACTTTTTATTTATTATCCCTTACGTAGAAGAATTCTTTAATTCTTTATGTCAGACGCGTTGACATTTATCATTCGCTGGTCACACAACGGTCGTCTTTCAAAGTCAGCGCTCCTCAGCGTAGCGCTAGCCAGGCATTTGCTATTCTATTGTTACTGCTAGTGTTGCTTTTCACATTTTGTTCCTTTTTATCTGGTTTTTTTACACTGTCTTTTTTGCTTTTTTTACTCACTTCCAGCCGTCAGTGTCATTGTCATGGCCGAGAGCCCGCATTGTGGTGGTCGCCGTATGCCGTTGTGTTCGCGCTTTCAGTCGTTTTGTCAAGGCCACCAATGAAGCTTATTTTGCAGATCATTCATTTTGCTCGCGTCTGACATATCCACTGACCGCCGGACAACGCGAATGCGCTGCAGCTCCTTTTTCCTCGTTGTCATTTCCGTTGGGTTCTTTTCATAAATCTAGTATTTTAAATAGTTTAAAATTCATGAGCGTGTACACGCGCTGTTGGCGAGCATGCATCATCATTTCTAGTCGCGCTGCCATTTTGCAATTATGCATTTCTGAGAAGAACAGCAGACTGAAGGGTCATTGTCGCCCACTGTGAATGCATGATTAATTTCTAATTTATGATTTTTTTTATATATAAAATACTCAATATTACTCTTCTGTGTTCATTGACTCGACCATCTTTAAACTTTCTTATTTGAACCCAAAGTAAGTGAAGGCCCGTATTTTTAAGTCTGATTGAACAATAAATTGTTGCTCTTAACAGCTAATATCAACAGGCCGTAATACCAAAGAGATTTTTAATATCAAAAACTCGAACCGTAAAAAAATTCGTTTGTTTTATTCAAAACCCTGAAGTCGCCTCGTAGAGTTTACCTTAATGATCCAAAGGAGAGCAGGTTTTCCCTTTCTTCTACTTTCCCTGGCAGGTACTGCGTTTAATACTTTGAGAGCTGGAGTGTTTTCATTCATACGGACGACATGACTTAGGCAGCGTAGGCAGGCCGCTGAACTATGTCAATGTCATGGTATAACTCATACAGCTCATCATTCCATCGACTGCTATATTCGCCTAGCCAGAGCGCAAAGGACCATAAATATACCGCAGAAACTTTTTTTTCGAAAATTTGTAACGTCGACTCATCGGATGTTGTCATCGCTCATGACTCTGCACCATTTTGCAGGTCGCGGATGATGAGTGACTTAAAGAGTTTGGTCTTTGCTGGTCGGTAGAGGATTTTACTGTTTAATTGCCTACTCAGTTGGGTATCGAGTTGATGTTAATAATATTTAGTTGTAAGATTGGCGAAATTATCTACGACTTTGAAGTAATGACCGTCAGCAGTGACGAGGGAGTCAAGTCGCGAGTGCGAAGACTGGTTGTTTGATGACAGGACTTACCCTCGTTCACTACCACACCCATTTGGTTCGTATTCTAATCGATTTTGGAGAACCAAAGGTATCAAAATCATCGCCGTACGCCACTCTTATAAAAATTGTGCCTACAAGATTCAGCTCTGCAGCTCGAATTATTTCCTTCACCGACAGATTGTAGAATTCGAGCGATAGGGAGTAGCCTTGTCTGAAACCTCGTTTGGTCTCGAACGGGTGGGAGAAAAAGCACCATTACGGCAGCTCCTTTGCGTGCTGTCAAAAGCAGCTTTGATATCGGCCAAAAAGGTGGTCTGTATCGATCCTCTTTCCAAGATTTGGCGCATGGTGAATATTGGATCAGTTGTTGATTTTCCAGGCCTAAAGCCACACTGATAAGGTCCAATCAGTTTGTTGACCTTATATGTGATGTTAAGGAGGCGTATTCCACGGCATTTAGCGCAGCTTGTGGTGTTTTCCTTTTTGTGGATTGGGCAGAGCACACTTAAATTCCAATCGTGGGGTATGCTTTCGTCCTTATTGCATAAAGAAGCTGATGCATGGTCCTAATCAGCTCTTCGCCGCCGTATTTGTTTAGATCGGCCGGTAAACCATTCGCCCTCGCCGCCTTCTGGTTTTTGAGACGGTAATTTTTATTTGAACTCCTTTTTGGTCGGGCAATGGAACGTCCGCTCCATTATCGTCGATTGGGGGAACAGGTTCACCATCTCCAAGTGTTATGATTTCTCTCCTTTCAGCAGGCTAATGAAGCTTTCTCTTCATCATTTCAGTATACTCTAGGCATCAGTCATTAGATCACCTCTGGCGGTTCTACAAGAGAATAAAATTTTCGGGCTTTATCCCTATCGGCCAGCTTGTAAAGCTCTTCGTACTCATGCATGTCGGCATCTCTCTTTTTCTTGTCTGCAAATTCGACTCGCTTCCCTTTCAGCGCTCGGTATCTTTCCCATCCCGGTTGTGTTGTGGTCGATTGTTGATAGAATTAAAAGCTCTTTTTCTTCACTTTCACGTGCATTCCAGATACCAGCCAACATATGTTCCGACCAGAACTGGGCAATAAATTCTATGAGATTATTTTAGAAGATAAGTAATTGGCAGTACGTATAGGCTATGGGAATATCAGCTTTATGAGTCAATGATAACTATAAAGTGAAGCTGGGTTGAGCTTCGAATGAGATGCCGTAGCTGCCAAACAGAAAATGATTCAAGCTAAGATCTCTTCAGTTTAAATTTGGCACCAAGAAAGTCAATAGGAGCGCTTTTTCATCGGATCGACTAGTATGGAAAGACATATAAATCCGAGTTGACTGAAGGAAGTCATTATGGTCAATTGGTATAGAGGACTATCTCTTCTCATAGTTAGTGAAAGAACTTAGCTAAAAATGTATCTTCGTTTAGAGTAGAGTACCAATTATATTATACTGAAACTACTAATTTCATCATGGACCGAAGATGTGAGTCGATAATATTGATTTGATCTTTCAAGAAATCATCTGCTTCAAAGAATTGGTTATAACCCATTGTTTGGTTATTTGTTGTCAGTAAAATGTTGTCTGTAAATTCGGCTTTATTTCTATTCACACATCCACATGAATACGAAAATCAGCTCTCTCTATCTCTCCGTCACTCAACACTTCGATTGCTTTAAATCGAAATCGTAAAGTAATCTCTGCGGCTTATCAATCTTTTCATATTTTTTTTCCATAAATTTACTATAACTTTATTACCTCTCACACTTTCATAACAAAGCAATAAACATAAAAGAACTGCAATCGCTGGAAATTTCCAAACTGTCCATAATATCACTCGAAACAGCGGCGGCGCGCGGCAGGCAGGGAAACCGCAAGTCATAAACGTAGGAAACTTCAGAGACACAACGCTATCGCGCGTCAATTGCCAGGATTTCATAATCAGCCGCATTGGTTGATCGTTCAATTCGAAAGTGTTGCAGCGTGTTAAATAGTCGTTGTGGCAAGACACGCCTAAAGTGTCGGCGACACGCACGATAAGCGCGCAAACCGCAAGTATCGGAGACAAGTGTTGCATGGCCGACATACATGCGTACGGTCGGCGTTTTATTAAAAATGTTCATATCAACAGTGTGTAAACATGTTGGCGCTGCGTGAAGAGCTGATGTTGCACAAACAAAAAAACAATAATAATCAAATATATAAAAATCGCTTGTGCCCACGCCGCCGCAAAACTGACCGGTGCGCGCTTATCTACTTGAGCTGCTAAAGAAAAAATGAGCAAAAACCAAAACGAATAATAACAACAACAACAATTTGTCCGCAACAAACCGCATAAAGTGACACATGTCAGTGCGTGCGATGCGTGCAACGCATATGCCGCGGTCCGCTATGCAAGCATATGTTCGGATAGGTGTTGCTGCCACTTGTCGCCGCCAAGTGTGGCACGTCCGTTGTGGCTTATCACGCCGCGGCGACGAATTTATCGAAAAATTGCAAAAGTGGAAACTAAATGGGGCTAATGAAGACTTTAAACTTTAATTGCGGTTAAAAGCGGAAACTTTAAGCAGCAAACGAGGCAAAGAGGGAGAAGAAGAAACCGGCGAACGAAACCAAAAACCAAAAAAAAAAATGCTGAAACGTGCGAGGGAAGCGCTGTGTAGGCATAAAAGAGGCGGTTAGGCGTGAAATTGCTGCGATTAAAAAGCGAAACATGTTAGTAGCAACCAACAATAACAAAAACAGCACCAAATGTGGTATGGTGAAAGCAACAACAAGTGCAACATAGGCGTTAAATTGCAGGTAATGTTGCACAATGCGCCTTAGATTGCATGCAAATTATGCGAGAACAGCAAAATCGTGTGTTGCATGCAACACATATGCCTATGTATGCAGCAGCAGCAATATGATTTGCAATAAGCAATGCGTTTATCGGTTGCATGCAACAATAGCAAGCTTGTTTCGCCCAGCAGGACATGCCCAAGTCTTGTACGAGCGCAATCCATATGCGTGCAACATGCTATGCAACAAGCACAATAATATCAAAATTTAATAATAAAAAACAACAATTCGATATGAACCACAAAGAATTATGAGCGAACAACAACAACAACTGCAAAATATAAAATGTTGCAAAATTAAAAGAAAATAAATGTGGCAAGTAACACTGCATAACCACTTACACAAGAACGCTATGATGCCGCCTAGCTGACCTTCACAGTGGCCACAAAAGCAAATTTTCAATTTCTTCAAAAACTTTGAAACACCTCGAACAACTTGTCACACGCTATTCATATAACTGTTAAACATGGCGTACGTGCAACAAAGCAATTGTTGATGCCTTCCTGCCACACAAATACGTAGTTGTTGCATGCGCCTCCGGAAAACACAAACAGCTTGTTGAAACAGTGAAGTACTAGTGTATGTGCCATTGTTGCAACACGCTGTGTTGCATGATTGCTTAAATAGGTGCGGAAATGCAATAGGCAGCACTTTCAATAGGTATGCAAAGCAGAATTGCGAAGATATGAGCGTGTTTCATGTGTGTCAGCATCCTAGACGGGGCAGACAGTTGCCCCCGTGGCGCCACTTTACAAATTATCAATTGCGGCATTCACTGCAATTCAGTTTTAATTTCTACAGTTGAGACCCACTAAGAAAAAACTTGAATGAAGAAGCTCGTATTTGTTCCTAATCTCTTATTGTTGCAAGAAACTCATATTTCCCGTTTGAACTTCTTCAATATGTAGCTCTTTACAAATAATGAGTTACTTTCAAATTGGAGATTGTTCTTTGACACGGACGAGAGCTACACTATCTCCAGTGGAGTACCGCTAGGCTTGGCTTTAGGCCTACTACTATGGAATCTGATGCATAACGGGGTGCTGAGAATACCGCAATCTAAAAATATGCAAACAATCGCATATGCGGATAACCTCATAGTGGTCGCAGGGCCTAGACATCTGGTTGATCTCGGGATCAAAAGCAATGACTACATAAATGACTTGCGCTGATGGTTTGCTACCATGAGTCTAAAGCTGGCTGAGCAGAAAGCAGATGTCTCGCTCATAAACTCCAAGAAAATGTAGGAGAATGTGGGATTATTCCACAGCTACAGTTGAAGTTCCTTGGTGTAACACTGGACTCAAGACTCAAATTCATGGAGCACTTAGAAAATACGACATGTGAGGCAAACAAAACCTCTAATGCTTTATCTAGAATGATGACAAATGAAGGATGTGTACGTTCCAGTCGATGATCTTTAATAACTGGGGTAATGAGATCAGTTATACTGTATGCGGCTCCAATATGGATACAGCGGCGGACATAACATCATATGGTTGACCAATAAATCAATGCATAGCAATAAGCATGTTAAGTGCCTTCCGAACCATATCAAATGACGCCGCTGAGGTATTAGCCAGTATGACGCCGTTTGATATACAGGGAGATGAATTCCTGCGAATATATTATAGGGGTATTCAGACCGAAATTGTTAATCTGGTATTTCGTTAGTTGATACTTCGTTAAAACACTTAACTGTGGACATACTTTTTGCTGTACATCAGTAGTGGGTACAAATACAAGGTAACAAAAAAGCTATCATGCTTGCCAGTCTGGTACTTCGTTACTCGGTAAAACGAAAATCTGTTAATTTTACAAAAACAAACCCACGTAAAAAACTACCGAGTAACGACCAACGAATTAACAAAGCTAGTCTGAATACCCCATATATAACTTACAAAGGACATCTACCGCAGCAAAAAGAGACTAGATAATCAAAATCATCGTAACGCGGCAGCAACGGTGGCAAACTTCATACGAAGGACGGTGGACCCACAGAATGATTCCCCACACACATTCATGGATAGATAGACAACATGGGGACCTGGATTTCTACCTGACCAAAATACTTAATGGACATGGGTGCTTTAGAAGCTACCTATACAAATATCGGCATGACTGTGGTCTATATTGTCTGACGTTTGCAGAGTGTTCCTTTAATGTTTCTTTAATGCCCTCGGTTTTCAAATATAAGGGAAAAGCTGAAAACCACACTTGAAGGTAGCCTCACGGAGGAAATTTCGACTGAACTTATATGCGAGTCCTCTATAAAATGGAAAGCTGTCTGCGAAGCGGCAGCTCTAATTATGACAAAATTGAAACATTTACAACGGATTAGGCATCAGTCAGTCCGTATATATAATAGAGGAGACTCCCATGAAGTAATTTTTTGTCCAGTGGTCTAGTGGGAGAGACATAAGATATGGAAGTAGGTAAGGTTTAGCGGATTAAAGATCCGCGCTCCATCTTTCGTTGCTTCCGCTTACTATAAACAAACGCAAAAAAAATGCTTAAGTGTAGACCGCATTTTTCCAATACTTTTATTTACTAAAGAAACCATGTATCCTCCAAATCTGCTCAAGAAACGATAGTTTCTTCAAGAAAGCTTTTGTTGTGCAAAAAATCCATGATTCTTCAAGGTTTCTTCAAGAAATACAGGTAGGTTTGAAGAACACAGTTTTCTTCAAAGAACACAGGTTTCTTCAGAAAATAAAGGTTTCTTCAAGAAATACAGGTTTCTTCAAAGAATTCAGGTATCTTCAGAGAATACAGGTTTCTTCAAGAAATACAGGTTTCTTCAAGAAATACAGATTTCTTCAAGCAATTCAGGTTTCTTCAAGAAATACAGGTTTCTTCAAGGAATGCAAGGAATTCAAGTTTCTTCAAGGAATACAGGTTTCTTTAAGAAAATCAGGTTTCTTCAGAGAATACATGTTTCTGGTTCCTTCAAAAATTACAGGTCTCTTCAAGAAAATCAGGTTTCTTCAAAAAATACAGGTTTTTTAAAGAATTCAGGTTTCTTCAAGGAATACATGTTTCTTCAAGGAATGCAAGGAATTCAAGTTTCTTCAAGGAATACAAGTTTTTTAAGAAATTTGAATTTCTTCAGAGAATACATGTTCCTTCAAAAAATACAGGTCTCTTGAAGAAAATCAGGTTTCTTCAAAAATACAGATTTCAGGGAATACAGGTTTCTTCAAGGAATACAGGCTTCTTCAAGAATGCAAGGAATTCAAGTTTCTTCAAGGAATACAAGTTTTTTAAGAAATTTGGATTTCTTCAGAGAATACCGATTTTTTCAAAGAATACAGGTTTCTTCAAGGTATTCACTTTTCTGTAGGGTATTTTGCAAAGGATCTACGTTTTCGCAGTAATCAGTATTTTCTCAAGCATCCGGAGCCTTTGCCAAACCATATTAGCACGAAAAAATGGGGATTATTAATATTCTCAAGTGAAAACTGGGAGCCCACCATAATAGATTATTTCACTGAAGATACCATTATTGTGCAAGTGGTTTATCTAACGCTTCAAAGTGGCATAAACATTCAAACAATGCAGCATGGTACCTATTTTGGCTCAGAGCTTACTGACCTTAAGTAAAAACTAGCAGACATTTCTTGAACAAACTAGAGTGTGTGTTAGTTGGACTATTAGTAGACAGAAGAACCTCACATAAGCTCATCGATCTATTTGCAAACTTTATAATCATAAGAGGCCATTCCACTTCTGAGGTGAATCATAAGATACCTCTTTGCGCTCAGTAAGACATCACTTTCTCAATTAATAAAGGTTCCAGGTTCTAGGTCTTTGAGTGATTGGAATGATAAAATCCTTGTGGATTTAACTGGGTCTAGTCCAAAAATTTGGTATAAAGGAAAATGGGGTTATCTCCGCTTTCTTTTCTTTCGGTAGCTGTTCTGTCTCAGTGAAACTATACCTGGAGCAATCGGCTCGGCGTACTCCTACCTTCCCGGGAGGGTAGGTTTTATTAAAATTAGTCACCTTGGCATATTTTATTTGAGGTCTAAACCCCTCATCGTTATGTTGGACATAGGTCTGCAATTTTTTTTTACTGAATAACGCAGGAAGCGCCGCCAGGCATGCGCTCTCTCAAAGCCGTCTGCAGACACGCCACATACTGGCACGCTAACTATTTATTGCGAGCATGTCTTGCCGCCTGCGTGAAAAATGCAAATCAATTCAATTAAATAGAACTTAAAAATGAAAAGAAAAGGTAAAAAAAGAACAAGACACAATGACATACAGAAAAAACTCCCTCCACGATTTCCGATCTTCGCACAGTCAGGCGACCGAAATGTAAAGTGTTGCAAGTACAAGAATTTTAATCAACCGGTTAGCACCGTACAACAAATTCCAAAAGAACAAATCGTCTGACGACGCTCTTGTGTTGCCTTCAACGCGTGCGCGCCACACAATAAACAAATTTCAACGTTTAGTCGGCACAACAACAACAACCAAACAGTAAGTGGCCGCCAAGCAAACAATGACAACCTGACTGCCGCATAGCTGTGACTAGTCGAACGACAGAGCGAAGAAAACATAAAGTTGTGTTGCATAAATTAAGTAGAATGCGTTCGAGTGGAGCAAACGAACGCAGCATGCGAAATGTCGGACGCGTTCGAGCGGCGGAGGCGCATGCGCAGCAGTTGTTGATGCCAAGTATTGTTGTTGTGATTATGTGCATATGCATGCTGCCATCCCGCTCGACCTGGCTTTCTGGCCAGTCACAATTTTGATGGACAAATTTACATTTTCATGCTACGCGCACATTGATCATTCGAGCGTGTACTAACTCAGCGGCAAGCTTCGGGTTCCTGCTGCTGTTGTTGTTGTGCGCCTTCTTCTCATTGCGAAACAGAAACCCACTGCGCAGACGCCCGCCTGGCTGCTTGCTAGCATGCCGTTGGAGGACCACTGCCGCGCTGACTGCCTGGCAAAGCAAACTAAACGGAGCCACAGAGCGAAGGCTTCGTAGAGACAGACTCCGAATTACCATCTGCACATTTATTGCCATTGAATGCTGCCACAAATTAACAAACAACAACACCTCCGCCAAATATTTATGCGCATGTCCAGAAATTAACATAAATTGAATTCAACTGTCCGCCCTCATGCGTGGCTGCTGCCGCTTTACCACTGCACGTAATTAAATATTAAGGGTACGAAGAAACAGGCTTTGCAGGAAGCTCGAACGTCTCCTGGTTTCGTTTACGGTGAACGTTGCATGAAAACTGATATTGGAGCAGAATTTAGACGGTTCTGCTGATATATACGTATACATATACATATATTTATATACATATACATTATGTATTAATGGCTTACTCGTTCCTTTAGGTGACGAACACCAATTTTTCAGCAAAAATCGCCCATTACTTTGGGACTGGAGAATTATCGCCCTGAACTCTGAAATTCTGAATAAAGAAAAAAAGTACCAATCAGAGCTTCCTTAAAATCCCTTAGGTACTATATATCAGCTCTCTGATATATTAGGAAGTTGATGCCATACCTGAAAGTGATAAATGCCAAAGGAAACTGCAAGGATATTTTGTCTTGGATTATGTTTTTTGTCATATTGGATTATGACTTAAATATATAGTAAGTGCTACAAAAAGGATGAAGTCTTGTGTAGAAGTTCACGCAAGTGAGGAAAGTTTTCTGAGTGTCATTCGCTTGGGAGTGACCAGAACCGATTCTTTTACATACGGCTCAAGTTGTTCATAGATTCCGGTCTTAGAACAAGTATCCTCTGGGTAGCTAAACAATATCCGTTTGAAGGCGAGATAAAGTGAGCAGCCGAACCGTCTCTCCCCAGGGTTGTGCGCTAAGTTTGGGATATACCACGTAAAAAATGTCCCCAATGAAAAAGAAACAACAGCCTCGGATAAGAGACTTCTCTTGCACCTGGGATGTCCGATTCCTTAATTGGGAAGGTACTGCTACCCAGCAGATTGATGTCCTCGTTAGAGTAAAAGCTGACATCACCGCCGTCCAAGAAATGCGATGGACGGGACAAGGACTGAGACGAGTAGTTCCTTGTGGATTTTACAACAGTGGCCATATAAAAGAGCCACAATTCGATGTGGGATTCGTGGTGGCAGAGAGACTCCGCCGAGTCCTGGCATTCACCCCTGTGGATGAACGTGTAGCTACAATCCGCATCAAAGCGAAGTTCTTCAACATATCTCGAAAATCGTCTTAGATAGTTATACTTGTATTATAGTTCAGTGATTCAAAATGGGTAGAATGGACTTTTGCAGCATAGCGTTCGACATCGAATACAAATAAGACACCTATAAATTCGATAAGGTTATAGTAGAATTTGTGAAAACCCCTTTGCAGTTTCAAAAAAAGGAAATTTCTTTAAGTGTTGATACTTCAATCTTTTGAAAAAGGCTTTATGCAAGATTTGAAGTCGAATCCGAGAAAAGTACGTTATACTACTGTGCCCAAAAAATAGGGTGACATTGTATTTATTTTGAAAATTCTTTATTTATTCTTCCAAATCAATTTCATCCTCTTCAAAGTAATCCCCTCCCGATGCAATGCACTTATGCCAACGGATTTTCCAATGTTCGAAACACTGATTGTAGTCACTTTCCGCAATGGCCTTCAGTTCCGTCTTCGCTGCGGCTTGAATCTCCTCTATCGTATAAAACCGGTGTCCCCGAAGCTGTTTTTTGAGCTTGGTGAACAGCCAGAAGTCGCACGGCGCCAGGTCAGGTGAATACGGTGGTTGCGGGTTGAGTTTTTGGCGAAATGATCACGAATTACGAGGGCAGTATGGGATGGGTGCATTATCGTGGTGTAAAAACCAAGAATTGTCTTTCCACAATTCCGGCCTTTTTAGGCAGATAGCGTTACGCAAACGACGCATAACGTTCAAATAATATTCATTGTTGACTGTTTGATCGGTTGGAAGGAATTCATAATGCACAACACCACGATAATCGAAGAAAACAGTCAACATGACCTTGATTTTTGAGCGACTTTGGCGCGATTTTTTTGGTCTCGGCTCTCTTTTGGCACGATAGTCCCTCGATTGATCGGTTGTTTCGGGATCGTTAGCATAGATCCAAGTCTCATCGCCAGTTATAATGTATTTCATGACACCCTGGTAGTCGGAAAGCATCCTTTCGCACACTTCAACGCGACGCTTTTTTTTCCAAAAAATTCAATGTTTTCGGTACCAGTCGAGATTTGACGCGCTTGAGGCCCAAAACATCCTTCAAAATGGTATTGGCTGAGCCTTTCGATACACCAACTTCATCAGCAAGGTCTCTAATTGTTAATCGACGGTTTTTCAACACTAAATCTTTGATTTGTTGAACGTGAGCTTCGTCGGTTGAGGCTGATGGTCGCCCAGGACGCTCTTCGTCTTCAACATGTTCACGGCCGGCTTGGAACTCACTATACTACTTATAAACATTTTTTTTTTAGACATAGCCTCATCACCAAAGGCTTTCTGCACCATCCTAAACGTATCCGCAGCAGAAAATTGATTCCGTAAACAAAATTTAATGCAAATTCTTTGCTCAACAAATTTCGACATCGCAAAAAACGAAAAACTCACTTTTAACAGCTCACAAAACGATACGTATCTCAAACACTAATGAATATTTTGACATGAAATTTGACATAAATGTGACTGACAGTACTACCAACCTAAAAAAAATAGTTCTCCAAATCCTTTGACGCGCGCAGTTTAAATTTCAATGTCACCTTATTTATGTCAAAGAAAATTTTTCTAAAAGGCTACCCTTTGTACAAGAGTATGCCAATAGGCCAGTGGAGAAATGGCGTAATATCGTAAGTTCAGATGAATTTAAATGTAATATGTTCTATCTTGACTGTGGTGCACAAAATGACCGAAGATCAATGGACATGAATCGTCTTCGTTTGATTGTTAGCTCTGTAAACGTAGGTGGTTTGTTGCCTTTTTCAGTAGTATCCACTCGTTGTGTTTAGTATAACGCGGAGTGTGGCAGTAAGATCGGATCGCGATCTGTTTGTGCGATATTCTGTTTCTTTCTTCCTCAGTAAACTTCAATATAGACCTGCATTCGGTTAAAAAGAAGTTTGGTGAGCATTTTTGATGAGATGCAGGTCAACCTCATTCCTCTATAATTTTTACAAAAGACTAGATTGTGTTTTTTGGGAAAGTTCACCAGTAAGCCTGTTAAACATTCATCCGTGAGTTGTTATTCGCGACAAATTGCTCCGAAAAGAGGAGCGAAACAGCGTGCGAAGAAGGTTCGGCTTTAAGGGCTTCGGAGTGATTCATGTCAGCAACTTAGGAATTTTCAGCTTTAAGTTGCTTAATAGTAGCCTCTATTCCTTTCACGTTGGACGATGAAAATGCTCTTCATGAACAATGAGGTTCCAGATTTTCATGTTGGAGTTTCAACATGTGTGGAAATAAAATCTGATACAGAGCTTTTAGAACTACAGAAAAATTTTTGAACCATCTAGCTAACTGCTCAGGATCTATTGTAATTACGAGTAAAACCCAATTTTCGTCTTTAATTGGACTATAAGAGTAGCCTTTATTCTAGTGAGCTTCCGGTCCACCGGCTTGTATAATTCATGTAAGTTGTTGTTTAGAGCGGAATTTTCTTCTTCGAACTCTGCTTTGACTGATTTGGCTTTGACTTTTCGTCAGCAATCTATGAGAGTTTCGCTAATTCATGATTGTTTCGTTTTTGGTTCGGCTTTAGTAATGATTCCGAGGCACCGAGCAAAGATGGCTTGACTTGCGCCAAAAGGAGTTTGTGTCTTGTGTTATACGGTTGCTTGGTGGCATATGATCTTTGAAGAAGTCAACATATCTGAAATGGAAATTGTAGTTTAATTTTCGATAAAGACCATAACCGACATCTTATTTTTCATACAGCCAGAAAATGATCAGATCTAATATCGGGGCTTCTAAAAGTGCTAAGTTCTAAAGGGCTACTGCGTCAAGTTTTACTGATGCACAGGCGGTGAATTTGGTTTTCTGTATAATTATTTGGTCAGTGCCAGGTTTAATGCCGAATTTTATAAGGAAAAACTCAACAGCCAATTACAAGCTCGTTGTTCCAAAAGTCCAATAGTGATGACTTTGAAGTCGTTCATCAATAAACCAATTCTATTCTGTGTTCACGAAACCCGCACCACATTCGCTAATGCCTAGTATAACTTGAAACTGGGGCTCGGAGATCTAATCTTGCAGTTTGCCGGTTTCTTCTAGAGGCTGACTGACTATTCCAGTATTCTATTCGAGTAACCATGCTAAACAATGTTGTTTTCGTTTAATGTTCCAGAAGTATTAACAGAAAGATGAACGACTGTTATGTGGATTTTATTATGTGTATTATTTTAACTTCAGTTCTCACCATTGATCTTGCCGGCTTAGGAATCTCTGTCAGTAGTTAAGCTGCCGGCGACATCGCTCTCTAGATCTTTGCTCTCACTGAGCCTACTCAATCCTCGAGGTCATTTTAAAGGAACTTAATTATTTTGTATGATTTTTTTGTGCTTTTAACTCTATCCAGTCAGACAGTGACTAATTCTTACTATCGAAAACTGCAGCTTTACTGGTTACTGATTACAAATTCCTTCATTCCAGCTTGTGGCAAGCAGATACGACCTAAACTTACATTGTCATGTAGGAACTCAAGAGCTTTAGTGGAAGATGAGTCTCCGAAACTCGTTGACGATAAAGCCCCGCTGCGGATAAAAATGTGTCTACTAACTAAATAGGAGTACTAACAAGTTTCGCCATCTTTCATTTTACACACCTTTTTCGACAACCCATCTCTACTTCTCATACCCTCGCATCCTAGATGAGTAATACCGTAATAACATTTGGGCAACACGTTGCGCTAAGTTATAAAACCAAAACTTCGGCCAGCGGGGATGCACTTAAAGACACTCTCACGATTTCAGAGGACGAGCCGCCCAAATCCATCATTTGCGTCATAAAATCGACGCAGCCACTTTACATACCAGCGCAAACAAACAACACTTGAGGATTCCTTCAAGCCAATGGCATTAAAACGCACATAAATCTAAATGCTTCCGATAATATGATGAGAAAATCACACAAAAATGTTGAAAAGAAGGATGTTGCACGATTGCATTATCTACAATTTTATGGCGATCGTAAAAATATTAGCGTCTAAGTGGTGGTAATAAGCACTTAAGTAAAAACAAATGAAGAAGGATTATGATATTGAAAAATTAAAAAAAGTGCCTTTAAAAATAGAAAAAATACTAAAAAAAAAAAAAGAAAAACAAAAATAGCAATAAAAAGTGATAAATCTGAACAGAGCAGACCACAGCAAAGCAGTCTATCAAAGCCTATAAAAGTCAAATAGCTAAATTGTAGGTATTAGAAGCGCTTTGCTTTGCTACCAGCCAACCTGAGGCCAAAGTGGCAACAAGTATCTTTCAGTCAGTACTTCACAAAGCCCGAGATAACCACGACAACAAGTGCGCCGCCGGCAATAAAATAAACTTAATGCAATAAAAGCCTCACAAGAGAGCGGCACTAAAGATAAAACAGAACAAAGGGGGCATTTAGTTTGCAGCAACCAGCATAATAGTATATGTTGTAAGCAACACGCACACACTCGCATGCGAACCTAATAGCGATTGATGCACTAACAGAGCATTTCGTGCCACAAAATGCAGTAAGTAAATATTTCTCAACACCACATTGACTCCTTCGACGAACTGCACACACTGCAGCACCTACACCTCCGCATGCAACAAAGACTTTACACCGACCGCATATATATTTGCCAATGTGCTGATGATGCGGCAAGTAGGAGTGCCTACTAAGTATGCGGTGAGTTGCATGTTTCACGAGTAAAAATAAAAACTAAAAAAAAAATAGAAATCAGTTGCACTTCCAAAGAAGCGTGGCAAGTTGCAACGCATCGTTGCCGTGGCCTGTCGCCACTTGGTGCCTTCAATTCGTCACAGCTAAGTATTTGTAGAGTGCTGCCGCATTGATTGTGGAGCAAATGCGACGAAGAAAATACATGCATGTTGCGTGTGGGTACATATGTGTTGCAAGTGTTAGTATATATGTTTGTACAACTGTTGACTTTTCTATTTCTTCAGGGTTTGTATGTGTTTGTATTAGAGCTCTGCAATCTAATTGTACCTAATTCAATTTATATGAACTCACATTCAGCACAGCGCAGATTATGAATGGGAGCAGAATGCAAAAAAACAACATAAGAATTTTTGTATTATGAACTTAAGGGTCCCATCATATCTCAGTAACGAACAGTAATACCGCGGCTCGGTTCCCACGACAGTAGGGTCTATATAACTGGAACGGTCCTGGATTTTTATGAGACCAAGAATTGCCAACTCGGTAGAATTCTGCCGCTAGGACAACAACAACAACCGCGGTTCGGAAGAAGCTTCTAAAGCCCAAACCGAATCTTAACCGTTTCACGTCTTCAATTACTCCAAAGAGACAAATTGATTTATATATAATACTGGAAGTCCCCCCTAATACTCGAGAATGTTAGGCAGTCAATTGTAGAGTGCATTTCGTACAATATTTTTTATAGTATAAGATTAAGTCTTACAGAGAATATTTTAAATGGAAAAATTCCGCTTTAAGTAAAAAAAAGAAGTTTATTTTATTATGTCCGTTCTCTTTCTTTTAGAACTCTTGCTGCAATTTTTCTTTCGATAATTTTTTTTTTTTGTCAAAATGTTTTTTTTTGTTAATTTTTTCTGGAGAGGCTCTTTATTGAATATATACGTAAAATATATGAACATTTAGCGAATTCAACGTACTCTAAGAATTCATATTTTACTCATAAAATTATTGAGTTCTGCCGTTCCTGTAGAAGAACTCCTGAAAGTCCTCCACAAAAAAGTGTTTGGCAATAAAGAAGATATCTCTGATCCAAATTATCTGAAATAAAAACACCAAAAGGATTACTTTTAGAATAGATAAATACAGGTAATGGTCGAAGAAATAGTCAAAATTTTGATGTTATACAAAATGCCGGCTTCAAAATAAAAAATATATATTTTTTTGCACTAAAATTTACACTTTAAAGTGACTTAAAATCGAAACTTTTTTTCAGAAACTTTATTCCTTCAATCATTATCTGAAAAAAGTAAGAATATCCTGTGAAATTTTAAGTCAATCGGTCAAGTCGTTTCAGAATAATATTCCTCACCAACTTTGAAAACGTCGCTTCGAGAAAAACGCATTTCAGCGCAGCTGCTAGTCCGGGTTACGGTTCCGCCTACTTTCAAACGCTCGAAGACGTCTTTACAAATACGCTCATAACTCCGAAACTATTTACAGACAATATTCTCGAATATATATATACATTCAAAATATGCAAAAAAGTATTTAGATTTTTTTCAAAAGTACATGTAGAGGTAACCCCTTTAGAGAGTGACAAGCTTAGGTATAAAATTAAATTGGTCACATAGCTGCTCCATCTTTCTAGCAAAGTATACAAATACGGTAAAACTATTCATTTTGTGATGTTATCTAAGCATCAAGTAATTTTTCGATGTCGTCTTGTAGGTGGCCCTTCTGCTGTGCCAGACCACGTGCGATCGAACGGACCAAATAATATCTGGGCAATATGGCGGGTTGGGTAAGACTTTAAGCGTTTCCAGGTGGGTTTTGACGGGTTGGACAACGTAAGGCCAAGTATTGTCACGAAGTAAGGTCACTTTTTCGTGACTCTCCTGGTCATTAAGGACTCATGTTTCTTGATTTTGAATCATTCCCAATGCATATAGTCGTTTTAAAAGGGCTTGGCGGCCTACTCTAATACTTGGATCCTCATCGAGCAACTTTTCCAATTTAGCATTTTTGAAGGTTTTGGTCTTACTTCCAGTTTTGTAGAACCGAAACCAATCACGGCACGTTGTTTTACTTGGCGCAACATCTCGGCAAACTTTTTGGAGTTCCTGATGTGCTTCAAAACAATATCTTTGGTTGAAAGAAGAAATTTAGCACTTGCCGCAAATGGCGTTTATATGGGAAAAAGAGGACATATTCACACAATCAAAAAACACATGACACATAAAAAAAGCCCCTTATGTGGAAACGCAGTTTTTTGAATAAGGAAGCGAGGCAAATGGGTGTGGTGGTGAACGAGGGCAAGACGAAATATCTCCTGTCATCAACCAAACACTCGCGACTTGGCTCCAACGTCACTGTTGACAGTCATGTCGATGTCGTAGATAATTCCGTCTGTCTTGGAACCAGTATTAACACCATCAAAAGCGTCTCGAAATCCAACACAGAATAATGCTTGCCAACAGGTGCTACTTCGGACTAAGTAGGCATTTGAGAAGTAAAGTCCTCTCTCGACGAACAAAAACAAACTCTAAAAGTCACTCATTGTCTCTGTGCTGATATATAGACGATGCCAACATCAGATGAATCGACGATACGAGTTTTCGAGAGAAAGGTTCTGCGGAAGGTTTATGGTTCTTTGCGCATTGTCGAGTATCGTATTTGATGGAACGATTAGCTGTTCGAGATATACTTTATGGTGACCCTGATATAATCCACCTAATTAAGAGGCCGCTGTGGCTACGTTGGCTCCAGCTCTGAAAGTTTACAGATTAATTTTTTTTTTTAAATGCTTGTTAGCGTACTTATCAAACCCTGTGGTTTGTGTCTCAGTTATGAACCTTAATTTACCTTAAGTGTGTAAATATATAAATATATAAAATAAGACAAACATCAACTTGGGTTGCACCGTAACCACATAAAATACGCTTCTCAAATACAAAATATTCTCCAAGAGACTTTTGTCTGCCTGTTTGTATGCCAGCAATATTCTATAGTGATCCGATCTGTACACCGGATTATAGTTATTTGTATTACAAACTTCGTGGCAAATACTGTTCAGGGTGTGAACATCGAGAAGTTATTAACTATGTTTAATATTTTGGATTTCATTTGCTAAATTTTTCTCTAAATTTTCTTGTAAAAGCGTGTGGTGTGTGTCTTAGCTAAATATCCACCTAAATGTAGGCAACACTTTGTCACTCACTTAGTATCTTTCTTGGGTAATGTTCGGACTAAAATTGAGTGACTAATCTCACAAGTTTCGTTTGAAGGAAAAGTTTCTCTTAAGTAGGGACAAAGCACGCGAGTCTTAAACATGTCTCTTAACATATTTTTTACATAGCAAATAGTTGATATTTTCGTATTTTTTGTATAGTTTTTTCATTGTAAATACTTTTTTCACTCATATGTTAAGTGTTTTCTACAAGACACTTAGCGAAAGTTAATTACAACACCGACTTTCGCTATTTTTGGGGAACAAGCAGTGTTCGTTTATGCTTGTAAAGCATACAAGGTCTTAGTAGACATTACTAAAAACACTTGAAAACATAAGCTGCACATGTGTGTGTGTGTCTGTATGTAAGGGTATCTGAACTCAAAGGTATTTACTCTTTCACACGAGCATTGTATATCAAAGTCAAAGTGTCAGTTAGTCCGTCGACAGCCGCACTGCATGGTAGGCAACAACAAAACACTTAAGACCAAATCTAATTACAAAAACAAAAACAACTTGAACCATTGTGACTTCCGTTGACAAATTGCTAACGGCTGTGAGGTGAAATGGAGATGAGCAGAGATTTCTTTAATACCAAAATTTGTATTTCAATACTTTCTGAAGTGAAAAATGTGCAACAAGAAATATATGCCACACTCGCTCAATCCTTGCAACGTGCGCACACACAAGGGCATAATAAATTGGCGGTGAAAATTTGAAAAATGTTTTGAAAATCAACAATCAACACAAAACGTAAAAGGGATAATATTACCAATGACGGCCAACAAAAGCAACAACAAAGCGTAAACACCACAGCGGCAGTGGTGAGGTGGGAGGCAATAGTTTTGTGTTTTATAGTTTTCGGAAATTGAAGCGCGTTGAGCGCTACATATGTGACGGTATAAACGACAAACGTGAGCGGGGGTGTGGCTGAGTGAATATACCGTTAGATGGAAATTATGCCACATACGTACATATGTATGTGCAAGGCGCAACAACTCATTGAGTGTCGTGCCACAAATCGTGTAAGTGACAGCCAACATCTGCTCGCTAAACCGGCACACAGAAAATTACAAAAAAAAAACAACAACAACAAGCACAATGCGGCTTTCTCAATGCGCCGGCTCGCCTTTCACCACACAATTCCACAAAACCTATTGAAATTTCTCCAATTTCGAATGCGTGCAACAAATTCGTGTGCGTTTGATTCGGTTACAAATATTGATACTTGTTGTTGTTGTTATATTACCACATCATGTTTTTGTTTTTCGTCATTCGAAAGCCATTGCGAGTGCGCTCAGCCGCTCGTGACTTTCGCTGAGTTATTTTCCAAACATTTGTGGTGGCTGCCGCATGTGGCATGCAGCATGCTGTTGTAATTGTTGTTGTTTTTGTGTGCCAGTAAGTTGTTAATTATCGCAACAAACGATTTTTCAACGCTCAACTGCTCGTAAGCCAGTTGAACCTTATTTCCCGCACTTGCCACATGCACATATGTTGAAAATATCAGCGCCAACCATTCTTGCATGTGTGTGTTGTGAGGCGCGCACTTGAACATTTTCCCCAACAACACAAAAGGAGTCAAAAAATATCGAATTTCATGAAATATTCATTACCGCTGCGAAACATGCAACACGATTCGCTTTGAAACAGCAGTTTGTTGTGGCATAGCCGTGCTAATGTATTGCGGTATTAAAGCCGCATAAATCACCATCACAAACGCTCGTTGCACACACTAATAGCCAACAAAAGTAAATCTACTTTGCTGTGTTTATATGCTAGGCCCAACAGCTGTTGATCTATGGGCGCGTCTAAAGGATTTCATTAGTCTCACAATGTTTTTGTTTAATTCCGCGTTTATCCTACAACTTTTCTTTTTTTTCAAGTAATTCGTTTATTTTTGTTTTCTATTTTCCGCTTGACTTTTGTCGTAGTCGTGCTGTTGTTGGCGCTGTCTAACTTTCTCAATCAGTTGCCGCCACCAATCAAGTCAACAACGATGTTGCAACATCTGTGCGATTACCGGTTTGCATACGTTTCTTGTTATAGTTGTTGGTTTTGTTGTTTTACATTCTGATTCGTGTTTGTTCTGGCGAAGCAGCATTGATTTAGCCAAATCAGCTGTAATGCTCAGTGACGATGATGATGAAGATGTTGATATTTTCACGGAAAAAAAGTAAATGAGTAAGGCCAAAACCAGAATGCCCTTCACAAATAAAGAAGTTTCCATACAAGAACTAGGTTTGGATCGTTCTGTTTGTATGACAGCTACATATAGTACTTATGCATATGCTATAATGATCCGATAATGCTGATTTCGATAAATGAGTTGCTTCTTGCTGAAAAAATGACAAGTGCAAAATATTAAAGCGGTATCTTGAGAGACTAGTTCGAGAATATATAAACAGACGGGCCTCGCTAAATTAACTCAGCTCGTCACGCAGAACAAGCCTACAGTACAACCGCGAGCACTCGAACTAATGAAAGACCATATCTGTTCGAGTTAACGAATTTTTCTAATGCTATGTATTTTAATTTATTTATTCGTTTCATCAGTTTTTGTACTCAGAACTGTTCAGTTCTTCTTGCATAATCTAAAATATTAGAATTCTGGGGTTTGTTGTTTTATGATTCATATTCAGATTAATGAAACATTCGTTTTCACCTTCAGCATCAAATTGGTCTTCAGAATCGAAGATTTGGTGTTGAAAAACCGTCGATTAACAATTAGAGACCTTGCTGATGAAGTTGGCATATCAAAAGACTCAGCCAATAGCATTTTGAAGGATGCTTTGGGCCTCAAGCGCGTCAAATCTCGACTGGTATCGAAAACATAGAATTTTTTGGAAAAAAGCGTCGCGTTGAAGTGTGTGAAACGATGCTTTCCGACTACCAGGGTGTCATGGAACGCATTATAACTGGCGATGAGACTTGGATCTTTGCTTACGACACCGAAACAACTGATCAATCGAGCGAATATCGTGCCAAAAGAGAGCCGAGACCAAAAAAATCGCGCCGAAGTCGCTCAAAAATCAAGGTCATGTTGACTGTTTTCTTCGATTATCGTGGTGTTGTGCATTATGAATTCCTTCCAACCAGTCAAACAGTCAACAAAGAATATTATTTGAAAACTCAACCCATATCGTTCCACAACCACCGTATTCACCTGATCTGGCGCTGTGTGACTTCTGGCTGTTCACCAAGCTCAAAAGACCGCTCCGGGGACACCGTTTTTATACAATAGAGAAGATTCAAGCCGCAGCGAAGACGGAACTGAAGGCAATCCCGGAAAGGGACTACAACCAGTGTTTCGAAGATTGGAAAATCCGTTGGCATAAGTGCATTGCATCGGGAGGGAATTACTTTGAAGGGGATGAAATTGATTTGGAAGAATAAATAAAGAATTTTCAAAATAAATACACTGTCACCTTAATTCCGTAAAAGTAACCTAATAAAAATGTATTGTTGTTAATCAAGAGTTTGTTTTTTATTTGGAATCACTACTGTACCACAGTATTTATTTTTTTATTTATTTATTTAAAAGAGAAATAATTATAAATAATCGTTCCACTTATAGATATAAAGCGTTTGGATGCGAAAGTGCTTTGTAAAGCAGAAGTAAAGATTTTGAGGCTATAAAATCTCTTTTAAATAGGCTTTCGCCTAGTTGCAAGATATATTTGTTAGTTTGTAGTGTAGTAAGCATAGTTGCCTGTGGTAAAAACGAAAAGTGAAACCAATTTTTAAAGAGATTTGATGTCATCCAGGTTGGCTTTGTACTTTAGTACTTCACTGTGGAGCTAAAATATTTAAATACTTTCTCAATCAAAGTAATTTAATCTTCAGTTCAGTAGCACTGACACACGCCAGAATTGAGACGTATTTCATGCCGCTTTTTAAATTTTGAAGCTATCCATCACTGGCAAAAAACATTGAGATATTTTTACTTGACTCCATACATTTTTTTGTGATTAAACTGTTGATCAGGCAATTCTTGTTGCGTTATATTAAAAATTATTTGTAAAATACCTCTAATTGAAAGGTGAATTTTATCCATTTCACCTCCTTCAAAGTAATCCTCTCCCACTAGAATAAACTTAAGCCAACGACTTTTTCAGTCATCATAGCACTTGGAAAAATCCTTCGTCATGGTGGCCATCAGAGCCTTTTTCGATTCAGCTGTAATATCCTCAATTGTCCTCGGAAATCATTTAAAGTTTCACAGTAACGTTCCACAGCGCTCGAGAGCACATTGCTAAGTAACGAATAACTCGAAAAGTATTTGTCGGACTTACTTTAACTTTAAGACAAAATAATTATTGTTTTTCTCATTCCGACTATCCCTAACCCCTTAAGATGTCTCACATATTGACTGATATATACGCTATAAAGTCGATTGAAATTTCGAAAACCTGTATATTAGGTGTATGGCAGCTAATACACATAAGAACACCATAATCAGGAAAATATGCGCTCTAAATTAATATACCTCAAACCTTTACAGATATTTTCGGTAAATAATCACATTTAGGCATTGAGGCCCCAAGGGCTTGAAACTTGACTTTTTTAGCACTATTTGCTAAAAGTTTTGAAAAGCGAAAGTTTCCCATTAAATTTAAATTTTTTTATAGAAAATAGCCATGATTGTTGCCCGATTTGGCCCATTTCCATTAACTACCTCCATTGGGTCCAAATAAAATTTGTACGAACTTCCAATAATGTGATTTAATTTGTACTCAAATTAGCGCTTGCACGGTCGGATAGACAGACAGTCACTCGGAATTCAGCTCGTCTCATTACTCTGATCATTTATGTAGAAATAGGTGTGTATATCGATTAGGTTTTGGTGTTACAAGCAACCGTTAAGTGAACAAAGCTAAAATACTCTAAGACAACATGTTGCGAGAGTATAAAAGTATCTTTTTTCACTAAGGAAGAGCATATCTGTTTAGTATACCCAGCAAACCTCGTTTGTTGTGAACCGAAATCTTTAATATGGAGATGCTTAAGCTATGATTCTGTACTAAAGAGCTCTTCTGAAGGAAATTAAACATACCCAACCATGTATCATGCTTGAAAATACCCAAATATGCCTTTAGAGATATTGCAATGTCATTAAATATATTTAACTGCAAACAAAAAGACGATTCTTATTCATGTTTGAGGTTATACTATATTTTTAAAGTCTCTTAGGAGGTCTAAAATGTCCATTATTCTACAATTTTCCACAAATTGTATCAGTATAACTTAATCTGTGTGTCTGGAGCTGATTGTTTGTTTGAGATCGTTACAATTCTAACAGTATGGATATCTATTTTCTGGGTTCATACATCCAATGTAAGATTCAGAGTTAAGAAATCACTGAATGTGTTAAGGAATGTAATCGACTGAGGAAGGCTCACATATAAAAAAAAATTATTGAGTTATTAGCACAAAAAATATGGCAAATTTGATTCGATTTTTAGATTCAAAGAGCATAGAAAACTGACTTAACAACAAACTAGCTTCTATGCCCTTATCGAAACGTGGTATCTCACTTTAGGAGACTGTAGATAAAATTAAAAGAATATGCATACGAAAACTTGAATGCTTTTGTTTTGGATATTCGCTTCAGTGGTTTCTTTTTTTTTGCACACAAATGGTATTTTATCTGAGGAAACATCGTAGGCGGTTTGAGCATAGGCTGCATCGATTGTGGTATCATGCTTAAGTCGAAGATACTCTACCACCCTTTTCAGAATTCCTGGATCATCTTGTTGATCTCGTTTTGATTAAGCTTTGGCTTTTGTGATGTGTTTCCAGACTAATGAGTCTGACTAATGAGTCTGGAGTTTAGTTCAGAAGATAGAACTTTGAAATAATTTCGGTTTAATATATATTTCTGTCCGCTACAAAGACCTTTCCATAGCTTTAAGGCTATGGTGACATATTCTCGTTTTGGTACTTCGGACGATGTCATAAAATATGTCGTCGTACTGTTCCTTACATTAATATATATAAGCATTTCCTGTAGCTTTTGCGCAACCTGTGCTGAGAAGGCTATCTGTATACGATTCTTCATATTATTATTGCTGATCGTGAGGTTCGCAATTGATGAGCTTGCTGACGATGCCAAAAAAAACCGGTCGCAATCAGGCACACACATGCGACGGCACTTGCTGCACGCTGCCAAGCTAGAAATCGGATACAAACGCTGCAGCTGCTTAACTAAAGGATGCGCAGAAACGGACGGCGACGGAGGTGCAGGCGAGCTGAAAACTTGAAAGACGACCAGCAAGCGGTGGTCAGCAACACTAACAACAACAGCGGCGAAGCTATATGGGCAGCACAGCAATGTGCGTTTATCGAGTTGCAATTGATGCTTGCCAATTTCTATTGGCTGCAACAACCACAGCAAGATAAGCAACTATACGCGCCGATATACTAATGTTGCAACAGAGTTGCACTATTGCAATGGCGATTGCATTAATTTTTAATTACTTTCGCATTTGTGGCCAAGCGGGCCAACAGCGGCCAGTCAGCAGCTATTACAACAATAACAACATCAATTGCAAATACAAGCAGCAGCAGCAGCCCACTCGTTCGTCTTGCGCCACTTGGCGCAGCTTGGCTGCTGCTGCATGTCGCTTAATTAATTACCATTCGACATCGTTAGCTATTCAACTGTTTGCCGCTATTGTTGTTGTTGTTGTTCCACGAATTGTTATTACTATTAGTGTAGTTATATTGGCATGCGAAGGAAGCAGCAGGACAGCATCGCCGCTTCTTGCACCATGCTGCGCCACACTCACCGCTTAGCGTTGGCTTGCAGCCCACACACACATACATATCCATATGCATATGTATATAAATAACCACATGCACGAACACAACACGCTCGACTGGCGTTGACTTGCCACAGTTTGCTTTCAATCGGCAACTTGGCTCTCAGCTGCTGTCCGCTTGGCATGCCTCCACTTCGCCAGTGATTCGATTGCATGCTGAGCATTGGCCAAACCTGCCACACAGGCATACACAGGCACATCATGCAACAAACGCCGCTGATTAATATGTTGAAAGGTTGCATTGGAGTGCAATTGGGCGCCAATTGGGACGCTTGGTTGGCTTTGTGTTGAGTTGTTGTGGCATGCTGCGCGGTAAAAACGTGTACGCGTGTGTGCGGGCAGCATGTTGCACGATGATGAGCGTTTGAAATGATTCGATTTTGGCACACAGCGCTTAAGTTGCAATTGCACTATGCCACACGTGCAACACAACCGCTAATTGTAATACAAGCACAACTCCCAAGACTATATTGATTGCAATTATGCTATTGCTGCAACATGCCACACACTTCAACTATGCACATGCCTATGTATATGGGTAAATGCACTTAGATATCGCCTAAGATCACTGTGGACCACTATAGACGGTGCACGGGGTGGCTGGTGTATGGTGTATTAAGTCCCTTGCAGGCTGCCTGCTGCTTACCAAATTAGGTTGCATGCATAATTTGTGGCATAAACAAAGTGAACTAGCACAAATTAGTATTACATATATGTATATTTTGAAATATGTAGGCGCATTTGCGGTATATTTACATACATAAGGAGTAGATTGATAAGTCAGTGACGTCATGAGAATAAGAAAAATTAAACAAGTCAGAATTGGCTAAGTTAAGACTACTTTCTGAAATTTTCTTAAATGCTTGATCTATATAAATGTATTTTTTTAATGAGATGAGTCACGTCAAAACGTCACATTATTTTTTTTTCAGTTTCTTTGGCTCAAGCAGCACCCTACTTCCGGTCTCAGACTAAATATCCTCTGGATTACCAACGAACATCCGTTTGAAGGCGAGCTTACATGAGAACGCGAACCATACCTCGGCAAGAAAACGTAAAACACAGCCTGGGAAAAGAAACCATCGTTTGATGACGACCAGGGCAAATGCATTAAAGATAGCGATTTAAATGCATGCGCTTGGAATTTCCGTCTTTTTATTGGAAAGGTGACGCTGCCTACGAAAAGATGTGGCGACTAACAGAAGGTTTCAAGACCGGAGCATACTTTTATAGAACCCAAGAAGATGATCTAGTAACCGATGACCAGAGCATACTGAAATTATAGAGAGAACACTTCTCTAGCCTGCTGAATGCGAGTAAAAGACTCCACAATTACCGTGGAATAAGCCTCCTCAACATCGCATGTAAAATTCTATCGAGCGTATTGTGTGAAAGATTAAAACCCACCGTCAACAAACTGATTAGACCTTACCAATGTGGCTTTAAACCTGGAAAATCTATAATTGACCAGATTTTCACTATGCGCCAAATCAATCAAGACCTTTGAAAGGAAAATCGGCATACACCACCTCTTCATTGATCTTAAGCCGCCTTCGACAACATGAAAAGGCACTGAGTCTATGCTGCTAGATGCTCTAATCATGGTATCCCGGCAAATGTATTAGGGCTGTGTAAGCTGACGTTAAGTAACACCAAAAACTTCGTCAATCGGAAAAGATCTGGTCGTTCGATACCAAGAGGTTTCAGACAAAATGACTCCCTATTCTGGATAAGGAAGCGAAGCGTATGGGTCTGCTTGCAAACGAGGCCAAGACGAAATAGTTTACAGACATAACTTTGAAGTCGTAGAAAATTTTAGTTTATCTTGGAACCACCATCAATACCAACAACAATATCAGCCTTGAAATCCAACGCAGAATGACCCTTGTCATCATACGAGTATGCTACTTTGAACTGAGTAGGAAATTAAAAAGTACAGTTCTCTCTCGATGAACAAAGACCAAAGTCCGTTACAAGTATTTATTTGGTAGCAATTGAAACATGGTCATCTTTCCAATTTGACAAATCGGCAATAGCAACCTTTTCATGGTGCCAAGGATACGCGCAGATGGGCGGAAGGACAGACAATCAACCGTATCAACAATCGTCTCGCTATTTTGATCGAGTATATATTACATAACTGTATTTATTTCGATTAATTTTAGGTGTTAGAAATTACCTTTAGGCGAACATAATCACTGTACTGTTTATTATTAGTTATTTTCTTTAGTCATGGCCTTTAAATTTTTTCATCGATTCTCACCGACAGTTGCCACCGTCGGCGAAACTTCACAAGATGCGTAAAAGCCCAGAATAAGTTCAATAAAGACTCAGTTCTTCGAATATATCAAAAATAAGAATTAGGGTTCTTTATGTCTTATTAATGAAATCTTCAAAAAAACTAAGTCTTCAATTAAATTCTTCTGTAATTAGCGATCTTACCGACCAAGGACTGCCGCTATGACATTAACAGGGATCTTGAGGTTCTTCCTGGTTCATTCTTATACTTGTATATGTTATAGTTCCTATTCAATTTAATACTTCGAAATATGCTGTAGATATGGAGTAGGTGGAATCTGAAAACTGAAATGCATTGTGGGGACTAATCTCTTGTTTCGGAAAGACCCTGCTGGCTTTCTTCGCTAGAGAACAGCAGCGCCAGATTCCCAAAGTGTGTATCTTGCGTGGGAGCTGGAGTGTATTGAAAAGCCTTTTTTCGGCAATGGCTAACAATTGTAGTAAGAACTGATCAGAATGAAATTCACTAACTAATTCTCCAAGTAAATTCTCACTTACGCAGATGGTCAAATGGCATTTTCAGCAAATATTGTCTAGCTTAAGGACTTTTATCTCAATCGCTAGAGTGAAGCGTCGTAGAAGTGCGTCTACATTATACGTACGTGGGTTGGTTATCTTCATTAGAGGTGTCCTTTGAGCATATTAAAAACCCACTTTCTATGAATTTGACTGCATATATTTCTAAAGAGACTTTTATGTACCACCTATTTGTCTCAGAGGAGAAAACCGGGCAAGACGTTTAAAGCTTTGAATGGAATTGTTTTAGATTAGGGTTAACGTCTTTATTAGGCCGCATCCAGTGGACTTCATGGCACTTCCGTCTAATAGATACCAGAGGTCAGAGAGCTTCAAGGTTGCGTTTCCAGACGCAAGCAGCCACTGTCTACAAAACCACCCTTGTACTACTTACACGTATACCTAGACCAGCTATTGTTTTCATATTCTGAAAATTCGGTTTCAATAGTCACAAATATCCACCTAGCCAGTTATTAAACTCAAAAGCGTACATTTTATTCGTTGTCTCTTCTAATTCACTTCCTCCACTTTTTCGTGCCAGCGGAAAAGTTGAAAGCCATTGCCTCTTGCAACGCCCACAAATTACAAATTAATTAACGCATTTTATTCGACTGTTAAGAATTTTCAAATTTCCACCAATTAAGTGTGTAAAATGCATTGAACTTTGGCCATAAACGATTTTTCACAGAGGAAATAATAAAATAGTGAAAAAATGCAGGGAAACACGAATATACATATGTGTGTGCTTATCATATGCTCAATGCACATACTTACCTACATATGTATTGTTTATGAACATTTGTATATATGTAGTATGTTGCATCACTGCTGTCTGTCGGAACTTGAAACATGTGTAGCTGAAATATTTCTGTACACGAATGTAGGCAGCACCGGAACACGCCTTCTAGCAACGCCTATAAAAACGTGCTGCGCCAATGCTAAGCAACAGCAACTGCAAATAGTTATAGCAACAACAGCAACGCACTTGCGACCATCATCAAGGGAACACTTATAGGCATTTAGCAGTGAGGTTTCATCTACATTGAAGAGTCAATCATCGGTGAATGCGCGTGAAGAAACTGAAAGAAAAACGAAAATAGAAAAGTTTTTCGCACTAAAAATATGAAGAGACATTTTTATGTCTCACATACAAACATAAATTTACAAAGTTCTCTAGTAATGAATCCAGAAGACTATTTGAATAGAGAAATTTTGTGTTTTTTGTTTTCTGGGAAAGCTGTTCGACCAGTTTTTAGAACCGAAAAGTCTTTTTTATTCGCCTTTCCATACACATAGTTAGTACAATCACTTTGACATATGCTAAATCATTTGCTGATTTATGCTGGATGAGGGAGATCCAGAAAAAGGAGCCCAGCGGATGTGCGCCAACGAAAGATCGATCCAACACTATAAAACCGCTATATTCAAGGTAGAAAAGTTACATCCGGAGCTAGGATGGTGGACAAAAAAGACTTGCCATTAAGGTCAAGGTCAAGGGACTGGATCATTAGGGCTGTAATCCCAATTTGCAAAGGGAGAGGTGGAAATTCGTTAGGGCCTTCGAGGATTTTGCAGCAGAAGGGATTGTATTACGATTCCACCGGCCCACAAGCCACATCAAACTGTTGTATCAGTTGCATGCAGTGGTTCTTGAATCTGTATAAGTTGTTTACATACACTTTGACCCAGAAATGGGCCTCATCGTCGAACAAAATTTGACTCGAAAACTGTGGACCTTCTTGGAACCTTTCAAGAGCTTATAGAGCAAAACGATGTCACTTGGGAAGGCCGAGCGGCTTCAGTTCTTGCAAAAAGCTGTATCTTTTACGTTCCATACGTCAGTCCGGGTGGCTGCGAAGGGCGCCAAATCGACTCTCTAAGGCCTTTGTGTACACTCTCTCCTACGGCAGCTATAATGAATAAACTGTCTTACACAATAAAATTGTCTTATTTAAGTTAGGTTCGATTAGTTTAAGCTGGTAGGCAATAAGCCACGCTTAGACCAGTTTTGGTCTTTTGCGATACCAGAATGAGTTCAGTTTCTAGGTCCAAAAGAAGTAGTCATTATTTTGGATGCCTGCGCTTGACGCGTATTTTAACAGACTCTGCGGCATCACTATCGATACCTCCTACAGTGTATCATACCGTGGGGACCCCAGATGCTTACAGCGTAGTCTTGCAAATGCTTGACAAGTGCTGTAAAAGAGATGGTCCGGTTTTTCTGCTGCCTTGTTCTAAACAATTCCTACAGTCTTCTCGATCTGTCAGTCCCATTCTGCGGGCGTGTGTCGCCACCATAGAGTGACCAGTTAATATTTCGATCATTTCCCTACAGTCTCTTCTATCGAGTGTCAATAGGAATGATCTCTTTTAAAATGCACTAACAAATTAAATTACTTTGTGAACGAATATTTAAGCCAACATTTACGGTCTCAATTAAGAGTGCTCAACCAGTTTAAATCCAGTTGAAAGCTTTCTTAAACCATTAACACTCATCTAAATGGAAGACAATTGAGACGTTAACGGTTTTAAAATGAAGTAAAATGAGATAGTCAAACATAGTTGATCATTAAAGACATATTTACAAGTACAACAAGCAAAAATGTCTTGTTTTCTTTCTCACTCGAGCTCACATCAAGCTATTGACGTCGTTGTCAAAAGCCGACAAGTGCCACAGGTGCGCGATTACAATGCCATTAAAAGATTGTGAAGTCCACGGTGGTATATATGTATGTGTATGTGCACAAGCTTCCAATCATACCACTCAAATCAGTTCCACAAATTTCCAATAAAAATAGAAATTATTTAAATAACAACAATAAACGAGCATACCCGAAATCAATATTCGGAAAACTACATAAGCAATAAAATGACAAAATTCAATAGTCTGCGATGAGCGCGCTGAGATGTATTTGAATTGACTGACAACGGCCAGCAGTTTGTATGACATTTGACAGCTGACACAGCAATGGTCATTAATTACAACACTATGTTTTTGTTTTTATTTGTGTAAAAAATCAGAGATGAGTAAGTGTTAGAGAAAGGGTAAAGAAACACTTGAGAGAGCAGTGAAAAGCGGCTGCGGTGCGATCAAACATGGCATAGAGGGAGGAACTTAAGCAAATAAATTTTGTCAAAAAAATAAATTGTCAAAATGTTAACAAGAAAGATGCTCAAAAAAAGCGAATGAAATTTTGTCATGAAGGGGAAACAAATTCATTGGAACACACTTCGCTTTTTCTCTGGTGTTTTTTTCACAGCTTGTGTTGCTTCACATAAGTCTAACGCTGTAAATCTGTATGCAATAACACCCAACAACAACGACAGTGACACCTGAAGTGCAGGGGATTCTCTACAATGCACCGTGTGAATGACATTCGTCGTTTGCTTAAGTATGTCGTTAATTTGTTTAAATTTGGTGTGTGCGTCTCCGATTTTCATTGCTTTGCTCTTCTTAAATAGTTTTTTCTTTAACTCTTTTTTCTTTTTACGCCTCTTTTTATTCACCTAAAATATGTTGTTATAGTCGTATCTTAAATGCCACTTTGTTGATCTTCAGTGCATGCGTTCGGCGCAGCGGGTTGCAGTGTGGACTATTTTAATTAAATTATTATACACAAGTAAACATAAAACCGCATGAAAGAGCTAAACTGAGCGGCACAGAATCACTTTGCGTTTGTGCTTTCTTTTCGTGTGACCCCAGGTATAATTTAATCTTTTTATCCGGCGGCTGACAGCTAGTCATAATAACTGTTTGTACTGAGTTTATGACTATCAGTTTAGAATATGATTTACTCGACACTTTTGTGATCTCATTATTTACCCTTTTTATGACGCGCACAAACGCTTTTAATTAGCTAGACGATTCTACGATATAAATATACATATATTTATGACTATTCTTGCTTTATTCATTTCCCAAATGTCTCCTTTTTTTATTCTCGAAGTATGTATATTATTTTTTATTTTTTTAATACTTATACTCATTGTTTGTGTATTTGGTTGGATGTTTCAGTGTTCCACATATTCGCTACGGGGTATCAAGTTTTATTTATTAAGCGATCTTTAGTTGCTCTTCATTGTTAACAATTTTCTTTAAGAAGTATAAAGAAGTGATTTATTGTTTAATTTTACTCCAAAAATGAAATGATTTTTTAAGATATACTTGCGGGAAATTTCTTTAGAATATCATAATTGTTTATAAGACCACACCAGTATCAGAGATGAGAGTACATCTTTCCATAAACGGCAAGAAAAGGAAGAAAATGGTCAGATAAAGGAAGAAAAAAGCTGATATTGGAAAACTGCATACGAAAAGCAAGGCCTGAGCGAAGGGGTAAGCTTAAAATTATCTAGAATTTGCTTAAACTTGCAAAGATAACTTTGACCAAATTAACTGTATGTACGTAGGTAGGTAGGAGTGCAGCCCTGTTATCTATCGGGCTCAACTAGCACTCGATGTGCCATTTTGATACACTATCCGTAGAACCTTGTCATTCAAACCATTTTGAGGTTTCGATGAAACTACTTATGTCTGATATGCTTTTAGTGGAAATCCATTCCAGGTTTGGTGCTTGGTGGATTCCAAGTGTTTTGTGTCGGATCTGTGCTAGAGCTGGGCATTTACAGTGAAAGTGGAAAATTATTTCCTTATTCCCTGCATCTCCACAGCCTCGGCAGATGTCGTTGTAGGGCATACGCATTTTGGACGCATGTTCCCCAAATGGCCAGTGCCCTGTTGTGGTAGCTGTTACTCTGTAGATACTTTTTCTTGACTTATTTAATAATTCGTTGGTTCTTTTCCTATCATATGTTGGCCATAATTGTTTAGTTATGACGCATTTTGTAATATTTGCAACTTATTGAAATTGTCTATTGATCTCTCCTTTGATCGATCCTAACGGGCTTGGTATTAGCTCCACCTCGGATTCGTTGAGGAAAGCTCCTGCCTTTGCCAACTCGTCTGCTTTTTCGTTACCAAAAATGTTCCTGTGGCCGGAAACCCAGATCAAGTCTAGTTGGAGCTTGTCTTTTATTGAGCTTAGTACTCTCTTGCAGTTGTGAACTATAATGGAATTTGTCATGGGTGAAGACAAGGCCAGGAGCGCCGTCTGGCTACCCTTAAATACAGTTGCTTTATGTATATCCTCGTGGTTTTCTAATAGAACTTCGCAGGCTTTTTCTATGCCAAGTACTTCTGCTTGGAAAATGCTAGCTGAGTTCGGTAGACGTATAGAGGCAGATATGCCTAGATCAGCGGAGAATACCCCCGTGCCTACTCCGCAGTCCATTTTGGACCCTTCGGTATAGACTGAGATGGTATCCTCCTCTCCTATTAAACCTCTTCTCCATTCACATCTAGGTATCCTCACCTGGAAGTGTCTGTTGAAATCCAGCTTTGGGAAAATGTAGTCCGATTCATTAATGTATGTAGTATTCAGAATTTCTGTTAAGAAGCCCACCATAACTTTATGAATAATGGTTTTGAAGTATTTCGGCGCCGTCATATATAATTTTAATGAATTTATATATTACATAGTCGAAAAATTCTTTTCGTATTTCTTATCTTTTTTATGTTTATACTAATAAACAAACAAATATGGTACATATTGATCGAACACTTTTTGGCATTTTTCTGCTAGAGACACTTCTCCATCAGTTTAAATCGAAATTTCGAAATTTCCAGAGCGATAGCGAGCGAACCATTGTTGTGCTACACGAACTCACACAGCAACGTCTCCGTAAACTTCACAAATTTCATTGGTGGCTTGCATGGCATTCTTCCCTTATCGAATTTAATATTTTTTTCATTTAAATGAAACCTAAAATCTCGCCTTTCCAACACTATATGGTATGACATAATGTGATCGTACGGCATCGGTGTTTTCTGGCACAACGGCTGTTTTTGGACGACCTTCACGGAATTCGTCTTTGAGCGAGCGTCGGCCACGATTGAATTCGTTGTACCAGTTTTTCACAGTGCTATAGGATGGTGCTTCATAGCCATTCAAAGATTTTAGTTCATCGATGCACTCTTGTCGTGATAATCCACGTCGAAAGTTGTAAAAAATGATCACACGAAAATGTTCAAGAGTTAATTCCATTTTTTGGCCGAGATGAATTTTTTAATTCCCTGTAAATGAAACAATTCACGATTAAATGACAAAACGTTCTGAGTGATGTTATGCTAAAAAATGTCACATTTTCCAATGGAAATGTCAGATTGCACCTGGCAACACTTAGTGTTGCCTAGTCCAGAAATATATATAGCAACCTATGTAGTAAGGCATATACATAAGTATTTGTTAGTCATAAAAATAGATCCACTTTATGGCTTATTTACATATTATTTTAAAAAGTATTTTGATGGATACAACTAGAAAATTGTAATAAAAGCCATAAGATGACATGTACGACAAGAGTTAGTAACTGACAGTGGGTCTGAAGACTAACAGACTCATCAATGTACTTTACTAAGTGCGATTATATTTTCTTACTTTTTATAAATGTAAAATTTTAAGCACTATGACTGCTAGAGCAAACTAAAAAAACCGCATAAAAATGAAGAAGAAATAACAGCCACAGCCACAGCTAAGCCGCCAGCAACATAATTCAATTATAAAAAGCTTGTGGCAGTAAAAGTTGCACAAAGAGGTAAAAAAATGCTTTCAGCACACTTCTTTCCACAGAGCGATGCAAATTCAAAATGACTGGGGCGCCATGTACACACGCTTTGTGAGCTTTGAGTTTGAAAAAAATGCGATGAAATTATATAAAAATGTTTGCAGGAGAGCTAGGCACACAAGCAGCGCGTACTATTTAACATAAACTAACGGTGCAATTGCAAAAATACACTGTTATATAATAATGTGCAAAAGTAGCAAATTAGCCGACTTATATAAGCGCGTTCAACAGTTCTGCAGCTTTTCATTAAGCGAGTGTTGCATACTGCTAGGCGCACGAGAGGTCATATGAAGTAGCAGCTTAGTAATGGTAAGCAACAACATTTGTATTAACTTAAGTAGTACACTAACCACACTAAGCACACACCAAGCACATACAAATGCATACAGAACTCTCACTTATACACGTTGATGCTCTATAAGCCCACAAACACACACACACACTTTGGTGAGCATACACTCATTTCCCTAAGTAATTAAATACATTTGTTTCCCTACAGCCGCCTTAATTGTTTATCTCTTTGCATAATAAACTCATAATAGAATCTTAATTAGAAATATGAAATTGTGATAATTGTAGTACCCTTACCTTGTGCGGTTGTAGTATGTGTTAGTGTGCGCTCATTGTGCTGCAGTTTATTGTTATTTGCCACATTGCTGCGGCTATGGATATAACAAGCTTTGAAGAAAATATGAGAGAGAGGCATAATGCAAGTAAAATACGCTTCCGCCGTTATATAAATGAACTAACTAATTTGCAAAAACCATTGCTGCTTCTGAGAAAATTGAGAGTACTCAACGACATAAACCGTTATTTTGTAAATCTACAATTTGGTGAAAAAACTTTTCCTTGAAGATTTAAACAAGAAAAAACGTTAACTTCGGTTGCAACAAAGCTAAATACCCTTCACAGGTGCACTTATGTTAGTGACTATGTGTTCAGTTTGTATGGCAGCTATATGCTATAGTTAACCGATCTAAACAATATTTTCGGATATTACATAATTTTTATAAACAATAACTCATACCAAATTTCGTGAAGATACCACGTCAAATGCAAAAGTTTTCCATACACGAACTTGATTTCGATCATTCAGTTTGTATGGCAGCTATATTCTATAGTGAGCCGATCTGAACAATTTCTTCGGAGATTACATTATTGTCTTAGAAAATAATCTATACCTAATTTCGTGAATATATCTTGTCAAATGTGAAAGTTTTCCATACAAGAAATTGATTCCGATCGTTCAGTTTGTATGGCAGCTATAGTTGTATGTTATAGTAGTTCGATATTGGCAGTTCCGACAAATCAGCAGAATCTTGAAGAGAAAATCACGTTTGCAAAATTTCACAACGATATCTTAAAAACTGAGGGGCTAGTTCGTATATATACAGACAGACGGACATGGCTAAATCGACTCAGCTCAGCATACTGATCATTTATATATATACTTTATAGGCTCTCCGACGCTTCCTTCTGGGTGTTACAAACTTCGTGACAAACTTAATGTACCCCGTTCAGGGCATAAAAAATATAAGGATAGATTAATTAGATAAGAATTACAAGTTTTAGTCAAAAACTAATTGCATTGCACGGCGATCGGTGGTTTCTTCAGTTTCAAAGGTTCTAGTAAACTACAATACCCACAGACCCAAGGCAAAATATGCCTTCCAATAAAGACAAAATTCAACCAAGCCGAACTTGTCAACCAAAACAAACGAAGTTTTAGATTACTTAAACTCTCCTAAGTCAACTTAATCAACAAAACAAACGGTCCTAAAGATATCAACTGTACAGTTATGCATATTTATTCCTTTACAGGCCACTTACTTTAGCCTCCCACGTCTTTTTATTGCTGCTACCTCGGCCCGTTATACACTATAAAAGCTTTAATCGTGAAAAAAACTTAAATCTACGCCATCATCGTCTTTCTCTTCTTCCTGCTGTCACTGACAAATGATGACTTTTGTATGATATATGTATCACACAACTTTGAATTTAAGGTTGTAACGGATTTGTAGTAATATGTTAGAGGTTAAATTAAGAGATCGATCATAACAGGACTTCGACAGCTTAGAACGCCGATCCGTTGTGGTACCAAAACTTCTATATATGGTAGTAGATCATACGATCCTCTAAAAAGACAAAGCGCTTCGGGCCTATCACAAATTTGTTGAAGGTAAGACCGTCGAGATATTTCTTGCAAAGACTTAACAATAAAGGAGAAAGTGCCTAAATGTTTCCACCTCATCCTTTTCTATACAACTTTCACAACTTGAGTCCGACCAAATTTTAAAACTTACAGCATGTAAAATTAAGAACTGGTAACATTGCGGCAAAATGAACTTTGCTAACGGCGAGTAGATCAGTATATCTCTTATATACCACTCTAGCACAATAAAATCTTGCAATCGTATAGGATCGTGTCGTCGAACAGCGTCTACTAAGACTACGCGAGTTCCATTGCCCTAATGCTAGAATGACACCATTTGAGATCCAACTCGGTCGCATGCCGATGCGAGCAAGGTAAGGGTACCTCCATCTGGCTAGCTCATCGGCTTTGCAATTGCCAACGATTTCGTTAAAACCCCCCACCAAAAAGAGTCTAATGATGAAGTCGCTTATTGCTATTTCTAAAGGTGAGATCAAACACTACTTACCTTGAACACATAGTTATCGAGCTTAGTGCTAATATTGCCGCTCTGCTGTTGGAGTGGATGCTCATATCCCTGAAAAAGACTGCACATCATAGCAGTACGTCTACTATCATCTTAAGAGCAGCCACTTCTGCCTGAAAGCTATTACGACGGCCCGGCAGCCTAATGTTAGGGTGGACGAAGAGCATCGTACAGAAAAATGGCCGTCCAACTTTTCTTACTAGCTTCGACCCATCCTCTTCTCAAGCAACTCCTCTCCATCTCTTTCGTTCTTTTCGTAATGATAACAAAGAAAAAATTCCCACATGTAGCCTCTGCGGCGCAGCGAATTCCAACACAGTTATTTGGTTACGTGTGTTTTCTAGATATAAATAAAAAAGTCTTTCCTACATCTTTTATAAATGTACTTCACGGAAAAGAATTGGTCAGATTCTATTATATCGAATACTAGAAATTAAACTCTAGATAACTAAGAACATAATTACTTCCGATTTTTATGATTTAGTTGGATATTTTATATTCCCTCACCAATCCGTTCATTCCTTTTGGCCAATTATAATATTTTTTTTCTCTAGTAGAAGCCGGTGTAGGTACGAAACTTCTTATGTCAAGTTTAACAATAGAATAATAAAATTTTACAGGAGGGACATTATAAACGGTGATCCATTTCGAAGTTCTCTTCTTTAAAAAAAAAAAACAAAAACTACTCTTATCTCTTTCAAACGTTGGCCGCGTCTACGTTAAAGATGGTTCGTTTGTTAAGTCCAATTTTCCTTGACTCCTTCGAGTATTTCGAATGGAAACTGTCAAATAACACGCGTGATGTTATACCCCAAGTTTCGAATTCAAGCGGGATTGTCCGTATAGGATGAAGTGACAACTCTTGAATCTCTTTAGGTTACTTTTCGTCCCAAATGTAGCAATTCGCTTGTTTACATACCTATTTAGCCAGAAATGGGCTTCACCTTTGAGCAACATTTGGCTGGAAAACGTCGGAACTTCTTGAGCCTTTTCAAGAGTTCAGAAGCGAAGCGATGTTTCTTGGGAAAGTCGAACGGCTACAGTTCTTGCACAATCTGCATTTTGTACACTTTCAGTTTAAGATCTCAACGTAAAATGAGCCAAGCCGTTCCATACATGACGAGCTCCTTCGAACAGCGGCGAATTGACTCTTTACGGCCTTCGCGAACACTATTTTTTTATAGTTATATTTAAAAAAAAAGTACCTCTAATAAGAATATAGTGTGGACCCAACAATCCCTCAAACTTGCTTAAAGTAGCGATACAGAGATTACGGCTGCTTTACGATAACAAGGCTTTTGTGAAGGAATCACCCAAACTGATCTCCGCATAATTCTCCTCCTTAAAAAAACCAAAATTTCAGTTATATTTCCAATTAAAATTAATTTTCTTTCTGTGCACCTCACAGCCGATATTGAAACATCACGAAACTGATGAAATGTCAAGCCGTGTTACTTATTTATGTCGACCGAACAAAATATGTTGCTGTCATGCCACCGGCATGCGACCTGCTTACTGCAACCTTCAAATTTTAACAGCTGTCCAGCGCAACAGATTCCCTTGGCAAGATGGCAGGTGGCAGACGAAAGCCGAAGTGCCGAAGTAAAAAGACAAAAATTAATTTCATGTTGTAAAAATCATTTCGCAGCGCGACAATTAAAATGTAAACATGTCCAAGCACGCCTGAGGCCGACAAACGAAAAAACCCAACGGCGCGCGTTGCATGACATGCCGCTTTCCAAAGGGCGGCTGAAGAAAGCAAGCCCAGCCATGGGCTGGTCTACTACAAAACTGTTCTATATACCGATTCAGGTATGCATGTTGGTGTGTGCTCTCACAACTGTCATTTCGGTTGAGTGCTTTTGCTATTGTTTGTCATAAATCAAGTGAATCGCGCCGACGGAATGTAAACGACACCGGTGAATACAACTACAACCAGGCATAATAAAAAGCAGGAAAAACAAACAACAACAATGCGTGTACATACATATTTAAAAACAAGAGGACTTTATAAAGTGTATAAAGTATTCGTATATTTTTGACAACCCTTTTTGGGGGGTTGGCGTGGCATGGCACTTTTTTAAGTTGGTAAAATACGATTTGTATGAGCGAAGTATACGAGGTGGTCGGTTAAAATGGTGATTTTAAGTAGAAAGTGTATAATAATGATATTATTTCTGAGAAGCTGACAGCTGACTTCTTAAGGAGCCAGCTCCTTTGATTTCTCTCATCTCGCTTATCCCATTTTTTATTCTTTCAAAAAGCGATTCGCGACAGTTTCTTAGTAAAACCATTTGTTTCGGATATAATATCTATACAAGGTTTAAAATTCGTACCACTGCGGTCCAGATCTTAAAATCAGTAGTAGTCTTCCTAGGAGATATATACAGCTTGGCGCCAATATATTCTCAGAAAAGTCTCGCACGAAGCTCAGCCTGTTATTGAGTTTAGTTTTACAGTTAGAAGTCTCCGAGGGAAATGGTACAGAATTCTATGGAGACCCTTTTAGATGCAAACTCAGTGAGACCTTACAATTTCTTTGTATAAAAACACTGCTTTCACAAATCTTGGGACATTGGTTAATATTGCCTGTCGATAATATGTTGTTAGTTAGTAACGGTTAGTAAACGGTTCAAAGCTCGTAAGATGGGTTCAAAAGCTCTAAAGATGAGTTCAAATCTCTAACGAAAAACTCCTCCAATATCGATCTCCTCTAAGCTAAACTTTCCAAGTTAGTTACTTATCAAATCAAAGCTGGTAAGTTGGTTTGAAAGCCCAAAGGATGGGCTCAAATCTCTAACGAAAACCTTCTTCAATAGTGATCTCCTCTAAGCAAAACTTTTCGACTTGTGGACTTATCAGTAAACTCTCGTGCACTGCCAGCCAAAAGCCTTTTTACCTGCGTTGCAGAACAATCGCGTTGAGCACTGAAGCAGCGAATATGACGGACAGATATTATGACGCACGTGCCAAGCTGTCAAGAAATCAAAATCAACGCACTTTTTCACTTTGGGTATTTCTGTTTTAAGTCCTACAAACAATCGTTTCGAAGTTTTTGTTTTTACATCTCTTTCCATTTCCTCAAAAGCGGAAAAGATAAAAGCCTTTTAAGGGAGCTGGAGTTGCAGTGGGTGTAGTCCGCGTGTAACGGCATTTTAAATGACATTTACATGAATATTTAATTTACATCCTTTAATCATGCCAATACCAAAAAGGCCATCCACTCAGCCGTTGTAGACGGTGGCTCTAGCTGCGTTGGACGGACAGTGTGTTGCGGCGGTGGCGCTTCACTCCAGGCCGACATACTACAACATGTTGTGTTGACAAGTGGGTGCTGAAAAAAGTAAAGAAAGGGAGAGAATATTACGGTATATATTACAGCAAAAAAAATTACGCATTCATATATTCATACATACAAACATTTGGACGTTTTTTGTGCTTTCAGCGTATGTTGTCGGTAGGGGCGTTACGTTGACGAAAGGGTATCAGCTGGCTGACAAATGTGTAGTCGTTAAATTTATGACCAAAAACATATACGTGATTTGCCAGCCGCAGTCATGGGTGATAAGAAATAAAGAAACGAAAAAAAGGACTCCGTCTAGCGTGCAAAGTCTTACAATACATTTGCTCCATTTAACTGCTCGAACTGCACAGTGCAGTGGGTGAAACCATGAATTCTCGAAAAATTTAAGCTCATTTACTGCCTAGCTTTTCCAACTGCTTAAGCACAATCCTCCTAATATCTCAATAACTTCGATTTTGTTAAAGAAGACTTTAATTCGTACTCTCTATATAGTCGTATGAGTTCTATATGACCATGAACATAGATTTGTTTTTCAATGGAAGTCTAGGCTTTTTGCTATTTTTATTCAAGACTGCACTGATAAAAAATTTCTTGTTAAATTAGGGGTCAGAAGCCTCGGATACTCCTAAACGTACTTTACTTACGTCTATTGTAACGAGTGATCCAAGTAGAGGTACATCTTTTTTTGACAGATCGTGGGAGATTCGTGTCGAGCTATTCTATTACTTTTGTTCTGTATTGTTTGGCGTTTTATCACTGAAAGACTTACGTCTGAACAACGTCTACAAATAGTTCAACTTTATTACGAAAACTCACGATCTGTAAAGAGGTTTTTCTCTCGCTTCGCTCAACTTAGGGTCAACATGATCGATCTACTGCGCGTACTATTCGCAATACTATCATCCATCTCGAGAGCTAACATTCAATATTGTATAATATTAAACAGAAGAGACCACGTTCAGCACGCAGTGGAAAAAATATTGCCGCCGTAGATGAGAATGTTCGCGAAGACCGTGGAGAGTGCATTCGGTGCCGTTCGTAGTAACTCGGACTGACGTATGGAACGACTTGGCGCATTTTACGTCGGGATATTAAATTGAAAGCGTACAAAATACAGTTTGTGTAAGAACTAAAGGCGCTCGATCTACCCAAGCAACATCCCTTGGCTCTATGGGCTCTTGAAATGTTCCAAGAAGATCGGATATTTTCAAGCCAAATTTTGTTCAGCGTTGAGGCTCATTTCTCGTTCAATGGGTAAGCAAACAAGCAAAATTGCCTCATTTGGGACGAAGGCCAACCTGAAGAGATTCAACAGCTGCCATTTCATCCAGACAACACAACGGCCTGGCGTGGTATGTGGGCCGGTGGAACCATTTGTCCATATTTCTTCAAAAATGATTGCGGTGAAGACGTAACCGGCGACTATTTGATGCCTGAAATTGAAGCTCGTGATCTCGGCGACATTTGGTTTCAAGAAGACGGTGCCACCTCCCACACATCGCGTCAATCAATAGATTTATGCAGAGAATACTTCGGTGAACAGATAATTTAACTTTTTGAGCCAGTCGATTGGCCATCAAGATCGTATGATATCGCAGCGTTAGATTTTTTCCTGTGGGGATATGTAAAGTCTAAAGTCTATGCGGACAATCCCGCTTCGGTTCAGCTCTTGAAGCAAAACATCACTGACATCATTCGTCAGTTGCCAGTCGAAATGCTCGAACGGGTCATTGTCATTGAAAATTGGACTCAACTGATGGACTATCTAAGACGTAACCGCATCCAATCAATATCTTCAAGAAATATATGCCAAATAATGTTCTTTCGAACGATAATAATCATTCCTCATTAAATTTGATGTTTCTGTGGTTTTTTCTTTTAAAATGTAGAGAACCTCGAAATGGATCCCCATTTGTTAATCATTGGGTTTCTCATATCTAGGTCCAAGCTTTTGTCTAATTAAATAGGCAATATGTAGTGTAGCGATATTTGCTTATTAGTGAAACTTCAAAGATTTAGGATACTGGAACAGTTATTTGATCCTTTTCCGCAAAATATACTTTCATAAGAACTTGATGATGTCCATAAATGTATTAAGATCAGTATCAAAACAGTTTTCAGGAAATTCTTGAATTTATTGCCTTGAAAGTCTCACACTTTAAAGCTTGTTTCATACTTTTTAATGGTTGTACTGGAATCGGGTATCTCTAGTTTCTTGTCGAGCCAAATTTAATTATTACTAAAAACAACCGCCAATTATTGTTTCCATATTCTGAGTACATTTTCCTTAACTCTAAACCTTTCTATAATATGAACGTATTCAGATTGATTTCGTTCAAATCTCACCAAAGAATATTTAAAAAATCTGGCTCTCAAAAAACTCCTTTCTGGGTGTTTCTATGAATTTCTTATCCCGACACACTGTGCCACCAAAAAGCGCTTTCCCATTCAGTCTAATGATGATGTTGATGGTTAACTTGAACGGTTATGATAATGTTGGGAAGGACAATTTGGGTGTCGTCGTAAATGATTTTGTTCATCAAAAGTCACAAAGCACATAGGTACATGGCGAATATATGTACATATATACTAAAGATTATGCTAGGCAGGAATATCAGACGAAAAAGGGTTAACGATAATACTGATAGCGGATAAATATGCCGAAGGGGCTGTAAAAAAGTTGACAACAAAACTGAGGGAAAAAAACTTAAAGAATAAGCAAAAAAAATATGGAGAAAAAGTTGGATTTGCAAGTTAACGGGGTGGCAAGAAGGTGATATAAGAAATGTCAAAACAATATGTGGCAAAAAATTAAAGAAGCATAGAGTAAAAGGAAAAAAAGGAAAAAGGGATAGAGTTTGAATGTAGGAGAGACAAAGTTTCATTAAAAATTAATGCAGAAAAAAACTTTAATTTGTTCGTGCTTGTTTTAGGTCCCAAATAAGGCAAAATTGTTGCTGCACAGTCAATTGGGGTTTCCCCGTCTCCAACACGCTCAATTGCACAGGTGTTGCGCACGTAAAAGCAATTTGTTGTTGCTGGGCGATAAATGCGCATTTGTTGTATTTATTGTTTTTGCACCTTTTTAAGTCTATTTTGTTTCACTTAAGTCCTTTTTTCCCTAACGGTGCTTTATTGTCTGCTTTTTGTTGTGATATTTCTTCCCTTGCTCCTACATTTGACCATCTCATTGTCACCGCCCTCCGCCCAAGTATTTGCATTTGTTTTGAATATTTACACACCGTGTGCATCCCCTTTTATTCTCTGTCTATCACACTTTTATTAACCTTCTTTACCGATTTTTTCTTCATTTCTATTCAAGCGTAAATAACCAATTGCCCGTGTCATATGCAACAGTTCGTGCATTGACAACCATTCTGCCATTCTGCCGCCCAATCAATAACAATGCGGTGCGGTGCTCCTAACCTCTAATCCCCCGGGTGTGCAAAGCAGCTGGACACCTCAAGTCGCAACGGTGTATTCGGAGCACACAGCTGGTAGGCGCAGTTAATCCCATTGTCGGGCGGTTGGTGGCTGCTGGTCAACGCAGTGGGTCTTAGCAATGCTTGTATTACATCTTCTCAGCTCGGTTTGACTTTATTGCTGCTGAACGTGTAGTTTTTTACAAACTTCGATTGTTTATGCTTGGAAACATGCTGCTCAAAGTATAGAGGTTTTGTGCAGGTAATGGTTGTAGGTAATAGTGTGAGTAGGAATATAGTCATAGGAGAGGAGTTAATTAGGCGGAGTTGGTCGGTGCATCTTGCCTATCTATTTATATTTCGTTATCTAATAAACTAGTTTCTTATTCATAACTTAATTATATTGTTCTAAAGGATGATCCATTTCGTGTTTCCCTACTTTTTTAAGGAAAAAACTAAGAAACTTCAAATATAATGGCGAATGTCTCACCGGGTAACTGGCGAATGACAGGCGTGAAATTTTGTTCCAATGACTGAATAGAAGCGGGGAAAAAGTCTAACAGTATGATATCACACGATCTTGTGATCCGACATGAAATTATGTCTCCTAGATCACGATCTTCAATTCCAGGCATGAAATAGTCGGTTATCTTACCGGTCACGTCAGTCCGAGTCCGAACACAGAAACTTCAAATTTAATGGGGAATTTTTGTTACCATTCTAAAGAACATTTTTGACATTTAATTTTTAAAGATTATCTTTTTCAAATGTTGGCAGCGGCTACGTCTCAGATGGTCCAAACCTTGAGTCTAAGTTGCGATGACTTGTTCGAGCATTTCGACTAGTAACTCGTGATATTTCGCTCCAAGGCCTGAATAGAAGCGGGGTTTTCCGCATAGATCTTAGACTTTGCATATCCCAAAAGAAAAAGTCTAACGGTGTGATATCACAGGATAGTGTGCCAATCGACCGGCACAAAGCGTCTGCTCATTGAAGTAATCTCTCATTAAATCCACTGATTAATGCAATGTGTGGAAGGTGGCGCCGTCTTGTTGAAACCAAATGTCGCCGAAATCACGAGCTTCAATTTCAGCCATCAAATAGTGGGTTAACATGGTGCGATGACGGTCGCCATTGACGGTTACGTCCTCACCGGCATCATTTTTGAAGAATTATGAACCGATTTTATCACTGGCCGATAAATCACACCAAACCGTTGTTTTTTTTGGACGAAATGACAACTCTTGAATCTCTTCAGTTTACTCTTTGTCCCAAATGTGGCAATTTTGATTGTTTACATACCCACTGAGCTAGAAATAGGGCCTCATCGTTGAACAAAGTTTGGCTAGAAAACGTCGGATCTCCTTCGAACTTTTCAAGAGTTCATAGAGCAAAGCGATGTCGCTTGTGAAGGTCAAGCGGCTTCAGTTCTAGCACAAGCTGTATTTTGTGTGCTTTCAATTTCTGATTTCGACGTTCCATACATCAGTCCCAGTTGCCAAGGTTCCACGGTCTTCGTCTACACTCACAGCTAAGACCGTTGGACGTAGTCTATTCCATGGAATATTATCCAGTAATGAATGAAATTTTGGAATCAATTCGAAGGCGCGCCTCCTTACTTGCTTACTTTTTTACTCTCCGCATTGAAGTTGTTTCTGGCGCGCGCCACGTGTTTTCTTAGCGGCCCTACAGTTGTGAGGTCACAGAAACGGCCGCTGGTATGTCATAGATATCCACACACATACTTACAAACCTACCAACTAACCAGTAGATAAGTAGACGACATGGGTAAAGGTCGAATGTGGCACCTGATGTTAAACTGCGGTTAAATGTGCCATAATGATGCCGTTTACTGTGGCGGCAGTTGATGGTTTCGCTGTGTGCGTGCATGTTATGGCTCTGTATCGGTTTCACCTTATTGTGGTGCTCACCTTTACCTATAAACGTGCTTGTTGTTGTTATTTTTTCTCCTTTCATTTACCTTTCCACATTCACTACACATAAACAAATAAAAGTATATGGTTACTTACCTTTTTCTATGCCGCAGCACCCCGCTGGCGTGCTTGCCGCTTCTGCTGCAATGTTTATATTGCTTTTGTATCGCTTTCTTATTGTCATTTGCTCACTATCTGCTTGTTAGATCGCTTGTTGTTGTTATTCTTTTTTGTTTGTGATTTTTTCTACCTTTTTTTATTACTTTATATACTCAAGTGTTGCACGTTTACTGACTTTTTGTTGCTTTGTTTTTGCTCTTTTATTCACTATTGTGTATTGTTATTGTTGTTGATTTTTTCTATCGTTTATCATTTTCTGGCGGTGCACACTTAGTGGCACTCTCGCGTATGCCGTTTATGCGTATTTGACTGCCACATTTCAATGATGAATTACGCAGTGATTCAATTGCTTACACACACACTCGCAGTTGAGCTGAAAATATGCCCCCGAGGATTATTTTCCTATTTAGTTTGTTTTGTATTTTGAGTTTTTCAATATTTAATGACCTTTCACATGCACTCAAGTCTTTTTTTTAATGGCCAAAGGGTTGATTTTTGATTTATGTTTGGAAATTATTTTAAAGAGATCATTAGCTACTAAAAAGGTATCTCCGACCCTTTTTCCCAAAATTTAACTCTGAAAATTATTTTCTTGTTATGTAAAAAAATGTAAAACCGTGGACTGCAACAAATGCATTTTCGAAAATCATTTTTAAGTACTTTTATAGCGCCGCAAGCAATAGCTGGGAAATCGCCCTGGCAATCCAATTTTCCAGTCACCGTATGTAAGCTTGTCTAGACAACTCGCTAAGTACCAAATTTTAAATCGCTTCTGTAAGCCTGATGAACTTTGGGCACAAACTTTTTGTTTGGCTTTGCCACGCTTAGTGGAAGAAAGAAGAGTTGAAGAAATTCCGTTTACTCAAACTCCAACTCTCTTCGAAATTTTGAGGCTATAAGAACTGCCAGAAGATTGTTATACTACTTGGCGTATTAAAAATCAATTCTTGCAAGTTGAAGCCAAAAAAAGCTCCAGCAATAAGTCAGGCAGTTTGCATTAAAACCAGAAACCTCCAATGATTTATGACGTTTATATATCTGCCATATCGCAAAGTGTATTTATAATATTTTCGCTCTGGTTTCAGAAAGCTTTTGCTATTTTGAAGTTTTGTCGTCAACAATACCATCCCTTCCTCCAGATCTTATGAACGTGATTTTGATTCACTGATTCATACCTACTTGGAATTATTTTCTGTTTATCGCCAATAATAACTATTCCTTACACACAGATTATCTTTGCAATAATGTTGTTTGACTGGAAAATGATATTTACTCCTTAAGCTTTCCTTTTTCATTCAAGAAGATGTTAGTCTGATTTGCTATAACTCAGAGTTCGAACCCATAATTTTCTAGAATTTTAATACATACATACATACCTGTGCTTTTAATCGCAGTAAAGGTCTTTATATATTGTACAATATACTACTGTGCCCAAAATATAAGGTGACATTTGAATTAAATTTAAAAATGTAATTAAATTTTTTTAGGTTGGTAGTACTGTCAGTCATATTAATGTCAAATTTCATGTCAAAATAATCATTACTGTTTGAGATACGTGTCGTTTTGTGTGCGGATACGTTGAGGATGGTGCAGAAATGGTGATGAGGTTATGTCTAAAAAAATGTTTACAAGTGGTATAGTGAGTTCCAAGCCGACCGTGGACGTGTCGAAGACGAAGAGCGTCCAGGGCGATCAGCAACCTCAACCGACGAAGCTCACTTTCAACAAATCAAAGATTTGGTGTTAAAAAACCGTCGATTAACAACTAGAGACCTTGCTGATGAAGCTGGCATATCGAAAGGCTCAGCCAATACCATTTTGAAGGACATTTTGAGCCTCAAGCGCGTCAAATCTCGACAGGTACCGAAAACATTGAATTTTTTGGAAAAAAGGCGTCGCGTTGAAGTGTGTGAAACGATGCTTTCCGACTACCAGGGTGTCATGAAACGCATTATAACTGGCGATGAGACTTGGATCTATGCTTGCGACCCCGAAACAACCGATCAATCGAGCGAATAGGGTGCCAAAAGAGAGCCGAGACTAAAAAAATCCCGCCAAAGTCGCTCAAAAATCAAGGTCATGTTGACTGTTTTCTTCGATTATCGTGGTGTTATGCATTATGAATTCCTTCCAACCGATCAAACAGTCAACAAGGAATATTATTTGAACGTTGTGCGTCGTTTTCGTAACGCTATCCGCCTAAAAAGGCCGGAATTGTGGAAAGACAATTCTTGGTTTTTACACCACGATAATGCACCATCCCATACTGCCCTCGTAAATCGTGATCATTTCGCCAAAAACACAACCCATATCATTCCGCAACCACCGTATTCACCTGATCTGGCGCCGTACAACTTCTGGCTATTCAGCAATCTCAAAAGACCGCTTCGGGTACACCGTTTTTATACGATAGAGGAGATTCAAGCCGCAGCGAAGACGGAACTGAAGGCCATCACGAAAAGTGACTACAACCAGTGTTTCGAAGATTGGAAAATCCGTTGACATAAGTGCATTGCAACGGGAGGCGATTACTTTGAAGGGGATGGAATTGGTTTGGAAGAATAAATAAAGAATGTTCAAAATAAATACAATGTCACCTTATTTTTTGGTCACAGTAGTATAATACATTATAAGGAAACTAATGGGTTTTTGAATAAAAGAGCTACAAAAGCTACATAAAAAAGATAAGTTCTTTATTCCTGTGGAAGTAAATTCGATGTCAGTATGTATGAATTTACATTTCTTTTGCATAGCCAGACGCTGAATCCAATTCTCGATAGTTTCCAAGCATAAATCGGTCGATACTTCTGCAATTTCACGTTCGATATTCGTACGAAGATTATCAATCATCGCCGGCTTGTTGGCATAGGTCAAAGACGTGACGTTGCCCCACAAGAAATAGTCTAACGGCGTCAAATCGCACGACCCAGACGGCCAATTCACTGAGCCATTTCGTGACACAACACGTTCACCAAACTCGCTTTTTAATAAATCGATTGTTACATTCGCTGTGTGACTTTTGGCGCCTTCCTGTTGGAACCACATATTGTCTAAGTCCATATCATCCAATTTGGGCCAAAAATATTCGGTTATCATTGTGCGATTCCCATTCACATAAACGTGCCGGTATTGATCATCATGAATTAAGTACGCCCAATGACACCGCCGGCCAATATACTACACCAAACCGTAATTTTTTCGGGATGCAATGGTGACTCATGGAGTACGTGTGGATTGCTGCCTGACCAGCAACGCATATTTTGCTTATAGACGAAGCCATTCCGCCAGAATTGAGCCACATCGCTAAAGCTGATTTTTCGATGAAAATTCGAATAATTTTCAAGTTGTTGCTCAGCCAGTTGTTGTCAGTTGTTGCTTCAACTAAATTTCATCTTTGAGGATGTAGGCCAAGATCTTTTCACAAAATTTGCCACAACGACGTCACAGAGATGCACAACGCCTGAGAACGACAAGTGAGAGACTGATTTGGGTATTCCTCTATTGATGTGCCAGCGTAGCCATATTTTCGACACTATTGGCACTTCTTTGTCTCACTAGCACTGGAATATTTTGTGTTATGCCTGTGGATTCAAGTTTTTTCAGTAGACAATCAATTGTTGATCTGACAGAACGAGTATGATGACCATAAATTGGAATCCGAATTTCAGTAGTAAATTTTAGTAAATTCGTCTCGTTGTTGGATCGTATATCGTTCCACAAAAAATTACTATCCTTACTGAAGAGAAATGTCAGAATATGGCATAAAAATACTGCGCCAAAAATTATCCAAAACTATTCAGGCCCGCAGATACCAAATATGTGAAACCAAGTTCCTATTTCGAATTTTTTTTTGAAAGTATGGGTCAAACTGCGAAATGTGGACGAAAAACAGTAATAAGAAAATGTGTGCCTGAGAACCGACGATTAATAGTGAGAGATTTTACTGGCGTCGTTGGATTATCGGAAGGATTAGAGAAAAGCATTTTGAAAGATCATTTGGGCCTAGGAAAAGTGAAAGCACTATTCGTTCAAAAATCTCAAGCTTTCTTTAAAATTATCTGGTTAAGCGCTGAATATATCTGGTTTAGACTTTGGTCCAAATGTTATATCGCTAATATAATAAAGTCACATTCTCTGCGCAAAACATCAACTCGTTATGTTAAACTTGGACTTTCCGGTGGAGGTTATGTCAAATATACCTTATTTGAAGATTATTTTAATATAATTTGGCACTAATTGAGCCTATGACCTATAGTATGTGTTAAAATTCCAAATTTGATCGTAAATCATTCATGATTTCTTGCGCAACATATTTAATATGCAATTTTTCCAACGCCTAAAAAAGTTTCCCGGTCTTTGATCCTTGCAAAATGCAAAAGTATAAGTCGATTACGATCGAAATTAGCTCTTCCTTATTTGTTCAAAGCTTAGTTTTGGAATTTCACCTCTGAATTTAAATTATATTATTCAACATCTCGGCAAGGTTTAATGAACTTTTTTATGTATTAAAATTTCGCATATTTTCCGCTGTAAAACTCCAGTGTTTCATTTGCCAAAATATTCCAACTCTATTACGCGCTCACGCCACAAATACAATAAGTCAAACGACATTCAGTCAGCAAATGAATTTCAAAAGTGAACTCCACGGAGAATTGGAGCTTCGTGGTGCCTTTCCGCGTATGCCACAGCTATTGTGTCATCATGAATAATAACCGCATAGAAATTTTCAATAATAAATTTTCCCATGACATCGTCAAAGAAAATGGAAAAGAGAACTAACAGTGCGATGGCTTTTGAAGCGCTACTATGCGAGCAATGATAGAAAGCAGCATTAGATGGTAAATTTATATGCAACAACGCGTCACCGCAACCGCGAAACATTGACAAAATGCTGCAACGGGGTGAATGCTACGAGAGATAGATGGATGGATACATGGAAGATGGACGGATGGCGGGTTCAATGCATGGCTGACTGGTAGAAAGGTGAGGCTGGGACGAAATTTCGATAAATGACGAGTGTGGTGGACAGATGCCTAGATGCATATTTCTCTGCCTGATGGACTGAGGTGGCAGTAGATACAAAAATTAAGAAAAAAATCAAATTAGTTGGTTTGCAACGAAAAACCGCAAGCGATTGAGTCATTGACTGCGAGCTGTCAGTTGAAAGCCGAAAAATCGTCTGCAGCTGTATGACTGATAGCTGCCGTTGCTGAACATGCAGATGCACTAAGCCCAAATAGACGTGGCATTAAGTCCAAACGACAGATACTAAGTCTAACAGACAGACAGACATATAGTGAAACGCACAGCAAGTCTGGCTAACAGACAGCGGCGTTGCAGCGCAATCAAAAGTCGGAGTAATGGCCCACAACTGGCGACCTCCACAGTGCGCTGCAGCAGCATCAATAAATCTCCGCCGTGGCTGTCAGTCGTGTATCATTTAGGGACTTTCTTTGTTTGTATGCACAAAAATGCAACTCTGTAGTGACTTTGACTTTGACCCTGCACGTCAAAACGCTAACGAAAAATGCGCAAAAGTGTATTGCTCGCGGAAGCACGAATGCCACATGCAGTTATGTGTATATGTATGTGTGTGTATGCTGTGCAGAAATTCCAAAAATGGCAGCATTTGGTGGCAGCCAGCTTCTAAATGAACACATGCGCGCTTGTACATACATAGATTTATTGGCGTAAGGGGGCGTGGTTTGTCGCCAAGTGACAGCGGAATTTCTGTCAAATGCGAAAATACCGAAAATTCTGATGTTGTAGCCACATATTTATATATACATTATGGTTGCACTTAGATATTCGAAATGGATTTTGTGATGGCTTTCCCAAATTTTTAAAAGAAAATTTAGGCAGGTCTAAGTTGTTATTAGCATACGCGTGCTCAATAGAAGCTTATAGTTGCTGACATTATATTGATATTTCATTCGAACAAAGTACAACTCGGAGCAATACAAATTTCCAATGCTTAGTTCTGGAAGCATAATCTGAATTTTCCACCTATTTCTAAACCTTTTAACCGTCTTACGAGTTCATTAAGGTTTGAGACTGAAAAAAGTCGAAAATTTGATATTTTAAGGACAATCCTCATATATATTCATAAAGTCGTATTTTAAAGAGCTGTTCCTTTTTGCCACATCGGGAGCATTTTCGTTTGCAACAAACACTCTTGCTCAGTGTAGCGCCTTGAGCAGACAGTTTTTGCTTTTTTATGGCGCCTCAGAATATATATGCGATTCTTTGTGATTTCCGAGAATTTTAGGTCGAATTATAATCTTGTTCTAAAAAATGAAAATCAAATAAATTAATGAAGTTATTTTGAATGGGGTTTTACTGGCATATGCAGTGTGGAAGGATGTTTTTAGCACAAAAATGTGGAACGTTTGCAAAGCCATTAATCTTTGAAGACGCCAATTATTCGGGAGAACGTTCAACTTTGTGGTACAGTGTAAGTCTGCATTTCATAAATGTTGTTTAAAAAAAGTATTTCTGGATGCCACGCTTCATTGCTTCAGAAGTTCGTAAATCATGTCACTATATAAATTATTGCGCAATAAATATGAAAATTGGTACACATTGGTCCTGGACTTTAGGCAAAGTATCTTCTGAAGTTATTTCTTAGGTACAGTGAGGTAAAACTGTACTGATACCATTTCTGATCATCAGATAAAAAGATTTTGCTAATTTATTTTTAAATAAAAATGATTTAGGCCTGATTTCATTGTGACTTTTCACACAACAATTTGGTCACCCCTCTACAAACATAAGCAAATTCAACGAGGATGGATTCATGTGTAGAAGTTTACACAAGTGAGGTAAGTTCTCTCAGCGTCATTCACTTGGGAATGGCCAGACACGATTCTATGGCTCAAGTAGCTCACGACTTCCGGTCTTAGACCAAGTATCCTCTGAGTATGAGTAAAGGCAACACATCACCGTCGTCCAAGAAATGAAATGGCCGAAAAAAGGACTGAAGCGAGTAGATCCTTGTGGCATTTACAACATTGGACATATAAAAGAGCGCAAATTCGAGTTGCCGAGTACTATCATTCACCCCGGTAGATTGACGTCTAGCCACAATCTGCAGCAAAGCGAAGTTCTTCAACATATCTTTGGATCGAAAAGCCACCATCGATCATGTTGGAAGACATGTCTTCAGTGTTTTAAAAGTACGTACGCTTCGAGGTCTTAATATCGACTTGGACCACTATCTACCAACATCAACAAACACAAGGAAGATTAGACGTCTAAAAGCTGAAATCACAACAGACAGCCGAACAATTCTCTACTCGACTGGCACTCCTGCTCTCTGAGAGCACTTATCAGCAACTCGGTATAAGGGAACTGTGGGAGTGTATTTTAAGCTCATTACGTACTAATAATAAGGAAATTGTAGATTTTTGTTTGTGTTCGTAGAGAGAGGTCTTTGCTTTTTAATTGCTTACTCAATCCAAAGTAGCACCTGTTGGCAAGAGATATTCTGCGTTGGATTTCGAGGCTGACGTTGTTGTTGGTCTTAAGGGGTTAGAGGTAGTTAGAACTTTCAAAAAAGTAATTTTTTTTTGCATTTTCGTAAAGTGTAATATCTGAAAAATATTCCCTTAAAATTTCACGTTTTTCCGCTAATTAGTTTTTGAGTTATTTGTCAAATAACAAAGAGAGCTCGGGTACTTCAAAGCGCTAGTGTGAACTTTAAATGTTCAGCAGATTTTAATGAAATTTATACAGCTTTTAGAATACATAATAAACTCGGGTTTTTATTTTTTCGAAAATTTCGATTTTTTAAAATCAATTAACAGTTGAGTTTTTCGCAAAAATTTAGAAAAAAATTTCCTGAGGCCGCCATTTTGTTAATTTTGAAAAAAAAAAAATCCTTCGATCAAGCCCAGGATTATCTATTTATAAAACTAATTTTTTTGTCCGATTGTTTTTAGATGAATCACGAAGGACTTATGCTTGTTACCGCAAGTACCATTTTTTCGGAATAGGTTCAATACAAAGAACTATAACTTTGGTAGAAATAAATTTTTTTTTTTTTGAAATTTTCGTGATTTCAAGTCAACACATTCTTTAATTATGCCATATTACTACTTTTGTAAAATAACATGATTTAGTAGCGAAAAAAAATACTGAAAAATCTCATTTTTTCGTGCCTCTGACTACCCCAAAAACCTTAATAGAATTATTTTCATTTATTTGAAATTACAGCCAAGTACCGTTGTTAGAAAAAGGACACAATATGTCCAAGAGTATAAACATCTAAAAGTAATCACGAAATTTTTAATTCTCCCTTAAAGAATCCCATAAGATAATGTTTATTTACAAAAATAATGCTTCAGTGAATAAATAGAATAACTAATAACCAAACAGGTGCCTCAAAAAATATATAACCACTGCCTGGCAAAATAATTACGATGTGAGACGGTAACAAAAGCCACTAAGCACTGCACACTATTTCCACCTCACCTTCGTTGACCTCTAGAAGAGCGATATTTTTTTGTGCCTATGAAAACGAGAAACCCATTAGATGAAATTGTATAATGCGTTAATTTAGACAAATCAGTCAAGTCTTTACGTTATGCAAATGTACAAAACAAAAAACAAAATTTAATGCGGAACAGACGGGAGAATATGAGAGGAACGTAGAAAAACCAGTAAACTATGAAGAATCACTTAAAAAGCTTCGCCGAAAATTTATAATTTATTAGCTGCTAACGAAATTCGAGACCAAGCGTTAAACTAAATTTAATTATAGGCTAAGGCAAAGATAATATAATAGAAACTAAACAACAACAACAAAACAAAATTAACTTCAAATTAATAAGCGTGATGGATGTCCCAAAAAAGTATGTAAATGTATGCAAGAATGTGTGATTCGAAGCGTTGCGGTCTTTAATTATACATTTACATAACCCGCTTACATATGTATATACCAGCATGCATATATACACATCAACTAAAGGGTGATTTTTTAAGAGCTTGATAACTTTTTTTAAAAAAAAAACGCATAAAATTTGCAAAATCTCATCGGTTCTTTATTTGAAACGTTAGATTGGTTCATGACATTTACTTTTTGAAGATAATTTCATTTAAATGTTGACCGCGGCTGCGTCTTAGGTGGTCCATTCGGAAAGTCCAATTTTGGGCAACTTTTTCGAGCATTTCGGCCGGAATAGCCCGAATTTCTTCGGAAATGTTGTCTTCCAAAGCTGGAATAGTTGCTGGCTTATTTCTGTAGACTTTAGACTTGACGTAGCCCCACAAAAAATAGTCTAAAGGCGTTAAATCGCATGATCTTGGTGGCCAACTTACGGGTCCATTTCTTGAGATGAATTGTTGTCCGAAGTTTTCCCTCAAAATGGCCATAGAATCGCGAGCTGTGTGGCATGTAGCGCCATCTTGTTGAAACCACATGTCAACCAAGTTCAGTTCTTCCATTTTTGGCAACAAAAAGTTTGTTAGCATCGAACGATAGCGATCGCCATTCACCGTAACGTTGCGTCCAACAGCATCTTTGAAAAAATACGGTCCAATGATTCCACCAGCGTACAAACCACACCAAACAGTGCATTTTTCGGGATGCATGGGCAGTTCTTGAACGGCTTCTGGTTGCTCTTCACCCCAAATGCGGCAATTTTGCTTATTTACGTAGCCATTCAACCAGAAATGAGCCTCATCGCTCATCGGACGTAAAGCGCGAAACACATTTCGAACCGAACACTGATTTTGGTAATAAAATTCAATGATTTGCAAGCGTTGCTCGTTAGCAAGTCTATTCATGATGAAATGTCAAAGCATACTGAGCATCTTTCTCTTTGACACCATGTCTGAAATCCCACGTGATCTGTCAAATACTAATGCATGAAAATCCTAACCTCAAAAAAATCACCCGTTAATATATATAAATATGTGTACATACATACATACATATAACATTACCACGCCATCTACACTCGCACCGCCACCAACTTGGCAAATCGTTATCTTCGATTTTGCCCTCAGGGCACCCGCTTAAATGTGTCTGTACAACAAAGCTGTGAACAAGTGTAAAATCACACATTAATGATGCGAACCAAACCGAAAATCACCAAAATACAAAAACAAAAACACTGCAATCAACCACATGCCTACCTAACCAATGAAATTTCGTAGAAATTCGAGACGCAAAAAAAGACGACGTCTCAAACTGAAGCAGAAACCGCGCGCATATTTGGCGCTGGTGGGAAGTGTCTGTAAAAGCAGACGAAGCAGAAAGCGTTCGAAAATAGAAAAATCATTAATCATGTAAAACTAAATAACATATGAGTGCTGGAAAATGACTGTAGTCAGACGTTGATTGCAGTGAGAGAATAGTGTTTGCAGTTATGCAAATGAGTTACAATGAGTCACTGGGGAGGCCATTTGAAAATTAAAGGAATTGTAATTTAAGTACATTTTAAAAACTTCAGAAATTTAGTTTTTACTATGACACATAATTTTTGTATTCAATCAAGTTCATGCTTCATGCAACAATGTCCGTTTACCGCTTGTGTACTTGAGATTCAGGCTACGCTGTTAAGACTGTGGGGTTACCATCGATATCTTTCTTCATCATCCATTTGTTTTGCCTGAAGACTCTTTCTCTAAACAACTAAAATCGTTGCATTTACGTAAGTACCTACCGGCGACGGCCCAAACCTCACTGTGCTTTTAAAAGTACATATAGCAATACAATGCGTTGATCAACGTCCCAAATAATAAAAGAATTTTTTGGTTCCAATTGGTCGAACACCTTTTCCACCTTGGTCGGGTTCGAGGCCGATGTAAAACCTCTGCCGTGCTGTGGGTCGGACACCTGCGACGCCACACTGAATTGAATTTCTCAATTTTATCTGATTCTAAGTTTAAATCACAGCCAAAACGAATCTCCCTAAAGAGCCAAATCCATTGAGCAGATTGGAGCGAACTCTGAGGGCTAACTGCTTCTCGTGATACCAGACTTAAATCTCCGGTCAGACCTTGTAGCTTTTGCTACTACCAGCAGAGAACCCTACAAATTCAATGACTGGTTCTTTGTGTCGCTTTAACTTCAAATGTCTTTTCATTTGAAGGAAACTCTTTCAAAGTCAATAATATCAATTCAGGCTAAGTATTATACCACTCTTTCAGACAAAGACTGTGCTGAAACTTCTAGGTAAGCCAAACATACATACATAGTGCATATGGTAAAATCCAATTACGACAGGCATACTTACGGCGGGCACATTTTTACCACTGCCCGCTGGGGGAGCTCTTTCTCTAAAGTAGTATAGTGCCTCCTTTCTTACTGGCCTAGATTAGAACGTAGAAGATCTACTGAACTACTTGTCTTTAGCAAGTTCATCCCGCTACAATCGTAGAAGTTCTAATTAGACATTGTCCAATAAGTTTTCATATTGTAAGGGTAAAAACCCAGTCAAATGCAAACTGTCAGAGTTGTATGGAAGAAGGTGAGCTGGAAACATACGAGCACTTTCTCATCCAATGTTCGGGTTATGCATTACTGAGCTAGAAATATCTTTATATAAAGGGTGGGCCATATAAAATTTTAAATTTATAAAGGCAATAAAAAAAATGGCTTGATATTTTTCAAAGGTCTAACATTTATTTAAAATGTTGTTTTATGAAATTTATTTGTGGAAAACAATTTCGAAAAAATTACCACCACGGCTGAGTTTACAGTAGCTTATCCGATCCACCCAATTTTGGAGTACATTCTCGATGGTTTCAGGCCTACAGCAGCTTGAATCTCGAACATTAGATCTTGAATTGTTTCTGGATGGTTGGCCTAACATTTATCTTTAACAGCTCCCCACAGAAAATAGTCCAACGGAGTTAAATCGCAACTTCTGGGAGGCCAATTCACATCACCTCTTTTGCTGATTATGCGATTCTCGAAGATAGGACGTAAAAGATTGAGTGTAGCGTTTGCTGTATGGCACGTAGCGCCGTCCTGTGCCCCAAATGCGACAATTCTGCTTGTTAACGTAACCATCGAGGTGGAAATGAGCCTCGTCCGAAAAGATGATTTTTCGGTAAAATTGACCATCCTCGGTTTTTTTTTCAACATTTCCCAGTTTTCTTCTCGTGAATAGCGACCCATTTCGTAAATTTTAGACTTTTTACTGAATATCTGTCACTTTCCGAATGGTATTTGACGTTTCCAATGTCGAAATATAGATAATTCAAATTTAAAACGTTAGATGGCCCACCCGTTATTATACCAGGAACATAGTCGGAACGGCCATTAGCTGCCTCAGCGAATTTATAATCGACTCAAAGCGATTTGTTGATTTATAAAGTTTTTATGTCAATTTTGTGGTACTTTTAGGCACCATAATAGGCCGACTATATGGGTTGTCCAAATCAGACCCCACTTATTACTATTTGTTTAGTATACATTATACACTGCGTACAATATTTCTTGTAGTGCGTTATTAGTGGATCTCATATTTATAAAGTCGTATTGTCTCTCTGATAATCCTCCAGCTTTCTGGATTGCTAACTCCAAGCGGTTTCTTATTATATTTTCATACACTTTACCCATTGTGTCTAGCACACACAGAAGTCGGTACGATGAAGGTTCTTCAGGTGTTTTCTATGGTTTTGGGAGCAGAACCAAACTCTTTACTTCCAACGAGTCGGAAAGTACCTCTTCCTTGTACCGTCGGTTATACATTTGAGCGAATATTTGAGGTTTTAAGCTTATAGCTTCCTTCAGGACTTTGTTGGGTATTATACATTTGAGCGAATATTTGATGTCCAGATGCTTTAGTGTCTTTAATTTTCTTTGCTAATAGCACCGTGACTAACGGGGGTGACTCTGCAACTTCGTTTCGTTGCTTGGCATAGGAAATCTGGTCGTGTTTCGTGAATAATGTTTCGATAACTTTTCGCATTAAAGATGTATCTTTAGGTTGCTGGTGCTTCTTTTTTAAATCTTGACATACAGACTGTGTAAGCAGTTCCCCAAGGGGCAATGTTTGCTTCTTTACAGAGCTTCTCAAAGCATAATTTTTTGCTTGTAAATTGTTCTTATATTATAAAGGCAGTTCGTGAGATATTTTTAGGTATTATTTAATTATTTATAAATGTGAAAAAAATAATACAATTATTTTTACACGAAACAAGGAGCACTGGCTGCCAGGACCTTCGGCTCGCTGGTGGATGGATTTTTAGGTAATTTAACGTCATGTCAGAAAGTTAATGAAGTCCAAGATCGGAAAAACTAGCTCAGCGAAAATCCATCCGGATTACAAAATAAAACGCAGCGGCGAGTATATCAAAAACTGTCATTTCAACGAAAATATTTTTTTGTGTTTAAATAGCCACAACCATAATTATCTGTACTTATTGCAACAACTTTGTAATTTTGAATTTAACTGAAGAGTTGAAGTTTTCAGCCGAACCGGATCATAAATCAATTATTGCTCACCAACTCGACACGACTGAGAGGCATTTAATTTTCTTACATAAAATTGCGGGTAAAATTAACAACGAAGACGCAACTTAAAGAGGTTAATTCATAGTCGCCAATCCGAAAAGCCACAAAAAGTCATTTATAATAATTTGGAATAATTTTCGAACTCCAAACGAAACGACGATTTCGTTTTCATTTGCCCTTTCACACGATAAGCGTTGCCAATCGATATTAATGTGCGTTTTGCATGTGCAATCCGTTGAAAGCGGCAATAAAAATAAGTGAAATAAAAATTCGTAAGAAAGAGTAACAATTAGCGGGAGCTGGGCTAAGCAAAATATGAAATTTTGGGAAAATTGATTTTGGGAATTGATATAAGTACGTAAGTCAAGAATTTGCTTTTGCTTGGCGCGAGTAAGAGAAATGCGTATGAATCCGCACAACGCAAAGAAAGCGATGAAAAAATGCAAATGACAGCACCGCAGGGTTGCATGTGCGCCGAAATTGCAGCGCCGCCACAACAAAATAGCAACATGATTGATGGCTGACAAGTGTGTGAACGCCAAACGAGTGCTGTTATATCTGCTGCCAAGTTTTGTGCGCATTTTCTTCATTTTACCCAACGCTACCACTCAAATCTGCCCGCCAAATCTTGCCGAAAATGTCAAACCTTTCGTTTGGAAAATGTGTTCCGAAGTCTACCTCAAACCCCTAATGACTTCGTCGCAAGCTAGCATATAGTTTATATGAATATTCATGCGCCAGCTGTGCACCGGCGGCGTCTGGCAGTTGGCGGCTGAAGCCAAAAATGTCAAAACGCTTCAACAAAATGATCTCGATTCGAATTCATTACTACTCGTAAACCGCATCAAATAAATTTCAAATTACAATACGCAAATGCCGCTTTTTGTGTGACTTGCGGTAAGTGGCAGGTATTTGTTTGCGTGCGGCATACCACTTTGTTGCCACAGAAATTGTGTTTTGCCAAAGCTACAATTTGTGAACTGTCAGAATATTCAAAATTGCTGTCACCGCTAAGGCGTGTGACGATTTTTCTTTTCGCTGCTCTTATCGCTTGGCTGCCACATAAATAAATTTCAAACTGTTGGCTGTCGGCTCTCGGCTACCCTTGCTGCTGGCGCATTTATCTCGTAGTGTAGACTCTATTGCATGCGGTGAACTATGCGGTGGCTTACGCTCCTTTTTTTCGGCCGTTCCTTATGTGTTGCTGTCGTCGGTGGCAGCGACCACTTGCTGTGCGTAATTATATTTTTTATTTTAATAACTTTTTTGTTCATTAATTTCTGCCTAGAGCGCGCCGCCTACCCTTTAGTCAGTGGTTTTCCGGCGATTATTTTTATTTAATTTTTATAGCACTGTGGGCGTGTGTGATGCAAATGTCATTTAAAAAAATTTCAGAAACAATATAAGTGTAATATATGTACATATGTATGGTGTGGAGCTATAAATCCATCTAATTGTTGGCGATCCTTTTTATTATTATTGCCGTCATACAAAAGAAATTAAAGGGTAATTCTGTGCTTTAAAGTACTTTACTCATTATGTTTCAATTAAATAATATATTTTCCTCCCCGGACGGGATATCAGCAGAAATCCTTCATTTAATAGTTGTAGAGCGACCGGAAGTACTATTGATTATGTAAAACGCCTGCCTCGAAGTTGGAATTCTCGCTAAACCCTAGAAAAAAACCCGTGTTACTTATTTAGAGGAAAGGATATTCCAACTTGCCATCAGCATACCATCCACTATGTATTCTTTACACAACGGGGAAGCTCTAAGAGAGGCTACTTAAACCCAGACTAGAAGCGGCTGTCAACAAATCTGGAGGACTCTCCCCTGTCCTCATACTTTTTCCAGAGCGCTACATAGGATATATGATCGACGCTCTTGAAAAAAAGCTTTAAAATCCCCGACTATCTCAAAGCTGTTGTGCGGAGCCACCTTGGTAACAAAAAACTGCTGTACCAAATTAGAGAGGGATTACGACAGATAGCGGCAATAGATCAGACTTCTGGAACATCATCTATGACGCTATACTAGGACTCGAAATGCTAGACGAATCGTACGTAAATGGCTACGCGGACGATGAGCTTAATCAGTTCATTATACAGACCCAAGCATGGTTCGACTCACACAACACCCAGCTCGCTGCCGAAAAAACATAGGTACTACTGCTAACAAATAAGCACATACCCCTTGCAATAAGTATGTAAATGACTAGGGATATTGACCAACATAGGGGGCCCCAGATAAGGAAAGAGAACATCGAAGACAAGCAGCGTCCCATTATACGGAGCTAGCCAGATGCGCTTAAAATGAAAAATCGGCGTAAGGTAGAGAGCCGAACAGTGTCAGACGATGCAATATTAGTTATAAGCGATAATGCCCCAATTGACCTTCTGGATGTGGGAGCTAAAGAAAACATCCGAAAACAAAAAGAGCGCAATTGACCGAATAAAGAAAGCCGCGATACTCGCATGGCAACGAAGATAATGAGAGTCGTGACAGATGGACGCCCAGACTAATAAAAGACCTAAACTTATGGATAAGCCATAAATTCAGAGAAATCGACTTTTATCCAAGTTACGGTTACTTCGAAAATTACCTCCACAGAATGAGAAAAGTTGGACATCCTATACAACGACGCGATAGAAAACGACGCTGAACACATTTTCTTTGAATGTGCGCCATAAAAGACCTGGTTGGCTGAATAAACGCGAACAATTTAATCAGCGTCATGCTGGAGTGTGAAGCAAACCGGGGGAATTCGCGGCAATTTTACTAAGCAGCAAAAAGCAGGACCTGAACGAAGGTGCGCAGATGTAAATCTCTCAATGAGAAATAGGGAATGCCACCCTGAAGAAATGTAAATTTCCCAAAGTGGGCGACGGTTCATTAGAGAGGGGGATTTTAGTGACCTGCAAGTGGCAAACACCGTTGCTGTGATGCAGAAGGCATTTTCCACCCTTCACCCTCAAAAAAAAAATATTATTATCGTTTTCAGAATTATAATTAAAGCTAAGGATTAGGGTGGGTCATCTAACGTTTTAAATTTGAATTATCTATATTTCGACATTGGAAACGTCAAATACCATTCGGAAAGTGACAGATATTTAGTAAAAAGTCTAAAATTTACGAAATGGGTCGCTATTCTCTAGAAGAAAACTGGGAAATACCTAAAACTTTTTTCCAAAGTTCGTTTGACCGAGGATGGTCAATTTTACCGAAAAATCATCTTTTCGGACGAGGCTCATTTCCACCTCAATGGTACGTTAACAAGCAGAATTGTCGCACTTGGGGCACAGAAAATCCGGACGTAATCGTCGAGAAGCCTATGCACTCAGCACGAATCACTGTATGGTGCGGATTTTGGTCTGGTGGAATCATCGGCCTATTTTTCTTCGAAAATGAAGAAGGAACCGCCGTAACCATCAATGAGCGATATCGCGCAATGTTAACTGAATTTTTCTTCAAGCAAATTGAAGAGGAAGACTTGGACAACATTTGGTTCCAGCAGGACGTCGCCACGTACCATACAGAAAACGCTACACTCAATCTTTTACGCCCTATCTTCGAATTTAAAATTTAAATGGCCCACCCGTTATTATTTTCTTTCACATAATCGAAAAATGCGTCACTGTGTTCTCTACATTTAGTAGCCATACCAGATTTCCGCTCGGCCATTGATCATAAATTAGAATAATGTTTTCTTTAATTTGATATAGTTTATTTGCTCTTTCTTTGCTGCACTTCACAGTTATTGTTTACACAAACTATTTACGAGCGTTGACGATGTGAACTCGCGCTCGCGTCAACGAAAGTGGGTATGAGCACGCTCACCCCAGAAAGGTCAGACGTGCATAAGTCTAATAACTGTCAGCTGCGAAAATGTAATAAAATTGTAACACCAAGTCCGAAAAAGAGCAGAAAAAAAAACAGAGCAGAAAAACATTCAATGAGTCTCTCTGGGTGTGTGCATAGTAAATATGACAGAACCCAGGCTTGCTGGCACTTTTCCCTCGTAATGCGTGTCAAGTGGTCATACGCAACGTTTTTAGTTATGCTGCAACATTGCAAAGGCCAAAAAGGAAACGAAGTAATGGTGGGTGAGTGCTGGTCGGCTTGGGGTGAGCAGGCCACTAGCACAACGTTTGCAGCGCTTAAAGAGGGCGGTTCGGCGCATAAACACACTTATGGACACTTAAAAAGCGAACAAGTTATAAAGTGTGTGTAAACGCCTTTTTGTGGCACTCATTAACTGGCACACGAGGTGATCGAAAGCGAGCGACTTAAATGCCAGTATTAAGGAGTGTTGGCGCTCGGCAAGTTAACGGCGGGTGCGGAGCAAAAAAGAAAGAGTCGAGTGCGTGGATGCTCGACAGCTGACTTGTAGCGCTTAAGCGGCGGCTAAAAGGATAACGAGAACTCACATATACCGCTTGGTTTGACGGGGTCGCATGATAAATTTGCTTGCTTTACAATTTCATTACTTTATCTCTAGCAAGCTTCTTTGTTCCGTTTTGTGACGCAGCTGTTGTCCGTTTTTTTACCTTTTTGTTTAATTTATTTTGTGTTACTGTTGTTTATTACCACTTCAATTCGTGCGCCTGCCAGGCTTCGGTTTAACTTGCTCGCTTGCCACACAACCACCGCAACTGGCTCATTTCGAGCATTCGTTTTGTGGTCAGCAGGCATACGTGGGTGCCAAAATTTTAATTTTGAGCAGTCTGTCGTACAAAAAAAAAAAAAAATAACAATAAGTTAACTTATGTTAGGTTAATCTGGTTGGCTCATAAGCCAAGCTTAGGCCAGTTTTAGTCCCTTGCGACAACAGATGGAGTTCAGTTAATATGTTCATAGGCAGTAGCCATCCTTTAGGATGCCTGCGCTTAACGCGAGTTTTAACAGAATCTGTGGCTTCATTATCGATATCTACTTCGGTACATCATACCGTGAGGACCCCAGATGCTGACAGCATAGTCTTGCCAATGCGGGTATGCGGGATACACAAGCAATGCGTAGAATGACGAGGTGTGCCCTATCGTTCTTCGCCTCCTCTCTAGCCAAGTTAGCCGTTTCAAATCTTCGTACTTCAGACTGGAGTTGCCTTCGAAACGGTTGCATATTCCGACCACCGTCTTTTTGCTTGGCTTCTTCCTGGGCCCTCTCTTGTTTCCAGTGTTAGAATCCTCGGTCACCTGCTCAAAAGAACGAAAAATTCTTTCTTATTCGCGTCTATGCTCACAGCGCTTTCTCGGTTTGAGCTTTCATGGACTGTGAGACGCGTGTGCTGTAAAGCTTATTTGGCAGTAGTACTACAACCACCGCAAATCCCGTAGCAAGGAAGGTGTGGCCGCTGGTGACAGAGCTCATAGGAACGCTGTGCCTGCGGATGGTAGCAGCCTCGTCTTCCACCGATGTTTGGACTGGTATCCCACTCCGCTTTGTTCCTTTGTTGACTTCCATGTTTAGTTTTATGCTTCGGTGGTCCCTACCCTAGCGTTTTATACCCACCGCCAGGTATCTCATTAGCAATGACCGTTGTATTATTTATTCACCTACTTCTAAGGATACATATACAGCAGTTCATCATAAGAGGATAATTGGGAAAATACGACGCCTGCTTGCAATACGGCAATGACTCTGACAGGAGTCCGCTAGAAATCATGACATTGTAAGCCGCGACACCCAATGCCCTATCGACACCCGCGCAGAGCGTACAGCTAAGAGGAAGTTTTGCCGACCAAAAATAACAACAACGAGAAGAAAAAAACAAAGCAAGTATTGTAGTTAAAGCTCTGTCCGCTCTAAGCAATGTTAAAACACTACTGATGGATATTGGTCTTCCCTATCATCATCTCGAGAAGCAATTCATTTCATCTCAAGTAAAAAAACATATTTATAATTGTGAGACCCAACCTATGAAATAGTATCGAATGTAGGAAACCCCACCTAGGATTAAATTAAAATTTTGGCATCTGCATTTGAAATGGTTCATTACTCAACTACTTTCGTGTTAAATTCAATTGATATGGTAACGAAATTTGAAGTTCAAGTGGGCTTGCGTCAGAAATTATATTTAAAAATCGATTAATATGAGTTTCTAACCTTCAAAACTCTTTATTGATCACTTAGTCGATAATTACATTAAACAACCCATCAATTACTTTAGTTAAGGTTTCTTAATCATTAAACGAAAAGTTCTATTTTTATGCAACTATTTTTTTTTTTGTAACATTCCTTTAATAACGAATTAAGGAAGGGCTCTGGTGACTACGGAACAAAACGAAGTCAGTGCAAAAAATTTTATTTATATACATACATATATCTATAAAGAAATTCTTGACAGATGGATGCGACAAACTCTACAGAGTTTTGATTTTATCTAGATTATGTTCTATAGACTCATCTTCTTCTTCTTGTGCTTAATTTTATGGTGTTCTTAGTATTTGGCAATGACTGCCAATTAGAAAGTGAGCTCCTAGCACTCCTACAAGAGTTTTAACGACTTTTCAATTTGCTTCCTTCTTGAGCACGTCAGGGATTGACTCTACCGCGACTCAACTAATATACCAGGTTGTTCAATAAGTTGTGCCGTTCGCCAAGAGAGGGCGTACCTAGTAGCACACTCTTCATATGAACGTATGTGAAGTTTCATTTCAATCTATCAATTCATTCTTTGTTTACAAGACATTTAGTGTTGCCATGTCACAGTGTTTTTTTACAATGGAAAAAATTGAATATCGTGCAGTGAAAAAATTCTTATTTTTGGTAGGTGTAGCACCAAAATAAATTCACGAACGAATGTTAAATTGTACTATGTAATGATTGTTCACCTACAATTAAAACAGTAGAAAGATGGGTTGCTGAATTTAAATGTACAAGCTATGGAAACTATTCACGTGAAGGACGTCGAAAAAGCGCATCAACAGCAGAAATCAAAACCAAAATAGATGATATGGTTTTGGAAGATCGTCGATTAACTGAGAGAGATTTAGTAGAGGCTCTACACATTTCACTTGGCAGTGTGGGCAATATTTTAAATAAAATTTTGGATTTCAGTAAGCTGTGTGCACAATGGGTGCCGCATTCGCTAACAATGCAAGAAAACCACATTCGAATGCGACTTCCTCAGCAACATTTGGAGCATTTTAAAAATGATAAAGTGGATTTTGTGCATAGATTCATTACTATGGATGAGACTTGGGTCTATCATCATGATCCTGCATAAAAACAAGAGGCTAAAGAGTGGTGTGAATGTGGTTGTTTGGCTTCGAAACGAGTTCGTGTCCGGAAATCGGTCAAGAAGGTTATGGCATCAGTTTTTTGGGACACAAGAGGAATTTTGTTTGTTTATTACTTGCAAACTGGTAAAAGAATTAATTATGAATATTTTTGCAATTTTTTGGACCAGTTGAAGGAAAAAATTCGTGAAAAAATACACAGTTTGCTGAAGAAAAAATCGTTCTTCAACAGGACATTGCACTGTGTCACAACAGCATTTTGACAATGGCTTAAATCCATGAATTAAAGTTCGAGTTGTTGAAGCATCCCCCGTATTTACCAGATTTGATCAGCGACTTCCATTTGTTTCCAGAACTCAAAAACTTTATGCGTGTCAAGCGTTTTTCGACAAATGCAGACGAAATGAAGGCGTCATAACGGCTGTTGAAGCGTATTTTGCAGACCTTCCGGATTCTCACTTCAGGGATTGGATCTACAGATAGGTGGATTGTTGGGGCTAGTGAATTAGTGTTCAGGGAGATTATTCTGAAAAATAAAGTGTTGAATCATAAAATTATGTTTTTCTTATCAAACGATAAAACTTATTGAACAACCTGGTATTTATAACCTTTTTCGTAAGAATGAACATTCTAGTATTTATGCTCATATTGTGTGAAAGGAGTTTTCAAAAAGATATTTGCTTTTTAAGGCCTTAAGGAAAGCTAGACTTGGAAAGCGGAAAATACCTAAAATTGTACGTTGTTCAGATATTGTCGTAATACGAGAAAAGTTTGTAGAAATAAATTTCATACTTTTTATGGAAATAGTTGATTCAAAAATATAAAGTTTAACTTAAGGATTTGAAGTCTTTATTTATTGATAATATAGTATGTTCACTGATAATGATGGCAAAATAATTAACAGTCAGTTTCTTTTTAGACTTCCGTGAAATAGTAGTAAGAACAGTGGTATTCTTCCAAGAAAAGATTTAACACAACAACGCCTACACAAAAAAGCGAGAAAAAAATCAAAAATAGTTTAAAAAGAATTTAAGTACTTCACAATTGCCCAAACGAAAACTATACTCAGGGAATACGAATACTTAATTAACAATTGTGCGACATAACTAATGATTCAGTTAAACATTGACGTGCTCTCCACAGTCGATCGGCAAAGTCTGTCACTCATTTGGTTGGTTTGTCTTCAGTTGGTCACCGTAACGGTATACAGCGTTGCATTGCTGCACGTTTTGGGCTGTGTGATTAATGGTTATAGCCCAAAATCAAAGAAAAAACCAAATGCTGCTGGCTTTAGGTAGCACAACGCAGTTCCAGATAAATATCGAGCAGTGAGTCACACTTCGAAGTTAATGATGAATAAATGCTCTATGTGAACTGTGCTGTATGGTGATTTAATTATAACCTCAAAGTAAGCGAAGCTTCGGGTTTTGCAGTAAAACAATCCTCATATCAAAGAAAGAAAAAAAATATCAATTCTTTTTATAAAATGTATATATATTTTGAAAACATTCACTTATTTGCATAAACTTTTAGTTTTCTACTAAAATATTTTCACAGCTAATTAAACAGACTCTACATGCCCCCTACTCCCTTTGCTCAGCAGCAATGTCATTCAAGCCGACAGATTTTCATTGATAAATATCGAAAATTTCAAATACAATTATGTTTACAAGCATTTTGGGTAGATTTACATGAATATGCCTGCCTGCATATAATTAAACCAAAATAAATACACACACATGCATACATACATACGTATATGACGGCACGAACCCTGTAGAATCGGTCCCTCGTGATGAATTTCAAATTTTCGCCACATTTGCCAAATGAAAAATCTGCTTGCCACACAAACACATACGCAGCAGCACATAACGACAGACGAACAGACAGACAATTTTAATGATTGCAAACAACTTCATCAACGGTGAGACACACGCACTAACAACAACAGCAATAAGTTTCAGTACAGAACTGGCAGCCCAACCAGGCAAAAAGAAGAACAAGAATGAAGCTGAAAATATAAATAATATGGAGTGTAGTTCAAATTGCATGCAAACTTACGAGGGTGAGGCGATAAGTTTGAAAGCTAATGATTATAGATTTATATAAGAACTGCGAAGCGAGTGAATTAATTGGTATTCCAACAGGTCAGCTGTTCTATTTTTAATGGGGTCAGTCTGAGGTAATTGGTTTTGGGACTTAAGAAGGTTGCAGCGTTTGTCACCATGGAGGTACGGCAGCACGCAGGCGGTTTGGTCACCCTAATTGTTGAGGTTGATAGCTTACAGATATGCACCTGAAATATCCGGTCTCTCTATAGGGATGATACCGCTATCTAACTAATGAATGTTCTCGAAAAATACAAAGCCGACGTCCTCGCACTCCAGGAAATATGGGCCATATGACGTCTAATAAAACTGCATGAGACGACGAACAATTTTATTGTCGGATATCAGTGTAGTCGGAGGCTTCGGTGCCTGGTCTCCACATTCACTTCAATAAAATGAAAGGATAGATACAAACCAAATCGATTGAATAATTGACCAACGATTGTTGTATGAGTGTACTCTGTCACAAGGAGGAGATCCCGCAGTCTCCGCTAATGAATGCAGGATCGCCTTCTTAATATTGGAGAATTCGACAGTCATTTTGCGGACTGCTTTCAATTTGATCTAAAGCTGTGAAAGACTGAATTCCATTGTAAATAAATTGAAAGCATCTTATCAGGTTTTAGGTCTGCCAAATTAGTCACAGATCAGAACTTTACAATCCGTCAAATACACCCTCGACAAACAAATTGACACCCATCTTTTTTTTGTCGATTTCAAAGTCACTTTCTACAACACTAACCATGTCTAAATTCAGTGAAACTAACACTGTTGTCCAGAATGACGTTGAGCACAACCATCAGCTCCGTCAAAATCGAAAAATATCTCTCCAAGCCTTTTGATGTTAGACAAGGTTTTAGGTTATGCTCTCTCGTGTGTCTTATTCAACATAATGCTGGGAAAAGTGAGTCCCAGTGGCGCTGTCTACACTAAAAACATAAACCTTTTCAAGCCTATCAAATAAAGCAAAATAGGTTGGGTTTGTGTTGTAGGGGGGTAAAGTACATAGAAGCCACACACAATTGACAATGGGTGCTACTTTGAGATCGGCAATTTAGATGCAGTTTTCTCCCCCGACGAACTAAAATATACTCTAAAAATATTTTGTCATTCCCAGAAACATGTATGGTGACGAACCGAGATGAGAAAGCACTTCAAGAGAATTGTTTTCCACAACGCCTTTGACGTCGTCCACCCGAGCAATGAATATGGACCCGAAGAAGCTGAACCACGAACTGTATAAGCTCTAGAGGTGAGCAACGAAATCAAAGGCGCCTACGCATTTAATGGAAGGACCGAGTGCGCAGGCACGTCAACACTCGGAATGTACAACTGAAACGGTTTTTCAAAGGATAGAGGCGAAGTTTGTGTTCTCGATCGAGATCGTCCTAAAGTTTTAGTGCCAAAGAAGAGGATATAGATAAGGCATATCAGAACAGAGTAAAGTGAACTATGTGGCATGAAGTCCGCCGGATGTTCTAAAATCTTACTGATAGTTATATGCGAGCTAAGGGAAGCATTGATCCGATCCAACCCATTTTTTACAAATGGGCATACTATTATCAGCAAATTATTCTCTCCATGTTGGTACAATATATCTCGCTGATTGACCGAAATTTTCTATAAGAAGTACGCAACAGAATTTGGGGTCCACATATTGGGTACTTGGGTCTTGAATAGTTTTTGCCCGATTTGGCTAATTTTCGGTCAAAAGGTGGTAACAACTTAAAGACACTATTTTTACAAAGTTTTAAACGGAATACATTGACTGGGTCTATTTATTTGTGTAAAAGTGAAAGGATCAGATGGTTTAGGTTTTATATGGGAAATAGGCGCGCGTTTTGTCTGATTTTTACACTGTAATGCAGGAATGTCAAGGAAATTCATTGCGCCCGATTTTCGAATACTTCTTCCACAAAATCAAGTCTTATGTCATGAATAAGACGTTCAATATTGACTTCTATAGCTTGAAGAGCATCTGGTTCGTTGTTAAAGACGAATGACTCCACAAGAAGTAGTCTAATAGTGCTAACTCACAACTGCTTGAGGACATTCGATGTCAAAATTTCTTGAAATAAACGAATCTAAAACTTTTCTCGGCCCCGTCTTGTTGGAACTAGATATTGTCAAGTTGACTTTCTACCAATTGCGGCCATAAAAAGTTGGTTATCAATGATCTACATTGTTCTCCATTGACAATAACGGTGACACCAGCTTCTTTTCGAAAGAAGTAAAGACTGATGACTCCAAAGGAGAACATTTAAATGTCTTTAGAGTTTATTAAACCGCATATTTTCCATTAGCTATCCGTGATCTTGAAGATTTCAACCCTCCCTCGTGCTCCTGTATCGACAAAAAACAGCTAAAATTGTTAATATATGAGTAGGTATGCATGCATGCTTGTGTGCAATCGAAGCAAAAGGTAATTAATCAAAGTCACTGGGCGTGTACAACAACGACAACAACAACAGCAGCGGCAACTACTTGTGTAAGAATATTTATGCGAAATGAGCGTCATACGAAAAATAAATGCGCTTGGAAAGCGCCTGCCACGCGGCCGGCCCGCTAACGGACCATATGTGCAGCAAACAGGAGAAAATCTACACATTACCACGATATCGCTAACAGAGCGTGTACGCGCCATGCGCACATCTGTGTGTGTGTGTGCGGCTGCGTGTCACGGTAATAATAATAACGAGCCAAATTAATACACTTTTGCGTAGATGAGGCATGATTCCCGCTGCCGTCACCAACAACGGCTCACCGGCCATATGCAGGCACATGGTGTGCCACAACAAGCGAGCCAACAGCAACGGTACTCTGTGCTGCTGTGGCATAAATGACACATTTACTTATATTCATATGCTGCTGCCGTGGCTGCTACATAATTATTGCAATAATTCATAATGCGTGCCACGCCCTCAACGCGCCAGCTTCACTCGGATTGCGTGCCGCATTTACGTTGCTGCTGCTGTAGCTGCCACTTGAGTGTCTGCTGTTTGTCAGCTTGATGTTGATTTGATTTTGCATTTTTTTTGTTTTTTGATTTTTTGTTGCACGTCTGTTTGCTGTTGTTGTATGTTGTCATTAGTTGTACTGTGCTTGCTGAAGTTACAGCCGTGCGTTGTATGTCGTTTTTTTTTGCAATTTGTTTCCAATTGCCATTATTTTGACACTCATATTCAACGCGCTGTGCCACCCTTTGGTGCCTCCAGCTAAGCGCTGCCACTTACTTGCCACATTGCCTCGCAATTCATATTTTTCATTTGAATACTGCACATTTGCCACTTTCTAATAATTTTTGTCTTGAATAATGTGCGGTGTTGTGGTTTGTGTTGTTGTTGCAATTTGGCTCATAACGCCGCCTCATTTAACGCAGCCAAGCGTCCGTAGATTTGCGATGGCCTGATTGACTCGTCTGATTGGTTGGTGGGCTGTTGATGATAGCTGTACAAAGACTTAATCATATTTACGGAAAGATATATATTTATATTCACTTGAAGCAATTAGTGCAGGAAATGTGTGTGTGGCATACAGACGTGCGCAAATTTGTGGCGCTAATAAATGTCGCTCTTTGGTTGGCTGATTTGCTGAAACGTTTGAGAATCGTTGACATTTTAGTTTTAATAATTAATTAAGAGAAAATCAAGAAATCTCATTAACATCGGTTGCAACGAAACCATAAAAAAACACCCTTCACAAATACAAAATGTTTCTTACAGGAACTTGATTTTGATCGGTTTGCTTGTATGCGAGCTATTTTCTATAAAATCCGATCTGAACAATTTCCTCAGAGATTATTTGTTACGATTACGATTACTTCTTTGGAAGAAAACGACGTCTGTGTGAAAAATTTGCGTATATGGTATGCATACGGACCGACAGACATGACTAAATTTACTCAGCTTATCACGCTGAGACTTTATAGGGTATCCTTCTACACTAAGAAGTTTAAGGTTAGCGTTAGCAGCAAAGCTGAGTCGAATGGTTCCAATCTTGAGCTATTGCTTAGGGATAGTGGTACTCTGACGGCTTGAAAACGTCGGAGGAAATCGGTGCAGCGGTCACAGGACCACGCACCAAACTCTCCATACCTATGGAAGATTTTCCGAGCATTTTTCAGGCAGAAGTCTTTGTCATAAGTCGATGCATAGAGATGAACCTCCAATGCAAACATTGCCACCATACTTGGCGATAGTCAAGCGGCACTTAAAGCAATCTCCTCTTATGAAATCAAATTGCTATTGGTGTAGAAGTGTACAGAACGGCTGAATAGCCTAGCGGAACGTAAACAAGTGCACCTCATGTGGGTGCCCGGTCACAAAGGTATATCCGAAAATGAACTGACTGATGAGCGCGCCCGCTCCGCAGCTTCCACTAACATGGTAGGACCCGAACCCTTCACTATGTTGGGTCCCCATACCACAAAAGTGCTGATCCGCAAGAAAGAGGGAGTCGGCAGAGATAGGTATTGGCCACAACTACATGACATGCGGCATGCCAAGTTGCTAAAGGTGGGGGGCATAACCTCGGCAGGTTTAAATGTGTAATCAACCTCACTAGGGATATACTCAGATTACTGTTTTCATTTTACACTGGCCATTGCAAACTGAAGAAGCATTTATGTACACAACATGGGCCTAGCTTCTGAGCCTGAAGGCCCAGAACACCTGCCAATTGATTACACAGCAGGTTGCAGATGAATGTCAAATACCCTAGGTTCCATGTTTCCAAATAGTGTTCACATCGCTGGGGCTAGGTAAGTCTTTGTAATTTAGAAGAGGGACCTAAGGTGGCGGTGAATTTCACTTTTATCATTCAATAGGATCTCCTACGTTTCATTTTGAATATTTTTTGTAATATTTGTTTGCAATATCATGACAAACTTAATAACATGTTCAAAGTATTTCGATTTTTAGTCAAAAGTGAAAACTACATATATATGCGTGTACTTTTACTAGATATATACTACGAGGGCTGCTATATATATTTCTGGCCTAAAATGAAAATAGACATATTTTATTGTTTTTTTTTTTCGTTGTTGGATTTGGCTCGTCTTGGAAAACCCACACGGTCGATTGCTGTTTTGTTTCGGGCTCATACGCATAGATCCATGATTCGTCATCTGTGACGATCTTATAAACGTCTTTTGAAGCACCGCGATCGTATGTTTTCAGCATTTCTTTACATCAATCCACACGAGCCTTTTTTTGAGCGATTGTCAAATTGTGCGGGATCCAACGAGAACAAACCTTTTTTACGGCCAGGTGTTCATGCAATATCGAATGCTGGTGGGAGAAATGCATAGGCATGCATCTATCTGAAGGTATGTTACATGACGGTCTTGCATTATCAGCTGCTGTTTTTGGACGACCTTCACGGAATTCGTCTTTGGGCGAGCGTCGGCCACGATTGAATTCGTTGTAACAGTTTTTCACAGTGCTATAGGATGGTGATCTATAGCCATACAAAGATTTTAGTTCATCGATGCACTCTTGTCGTGATAATCCACGTCGAAAGTTGTGAAAAATGATCGCATGAAAATGTTCACGAGTTAATTCTATTTTTTGGCCGAGATGAATTTTTTAATTCCCTGTAAATAAAACAATTTACGATTAAATGACAAAACGTTCTGAGTGATGTTATGCTAAAAAATGTCAAACTTTCCAATGGAAATTTTAGATTGCACCTGGCAACACTTAGTGTTGCCTAGTCCAGAAATATATATAGCAACCTACGTATATACTCTATTTAAATCAATATCCTCCATTAGTTCTCTATTTTTGGATCCCATTAATGGAAACTTTTCTTTAGAATTTGGTTAATAAAAAATCAAATAACTTTGAGCCTTTTTGTTGCTCTGAGAGTGTAAATCCATACTAAGTTTTGTAAACGCTTTATGGTAAAATCCAACTGTCATTCTTTTAAGCTGAATAACAGATTTTCATAAAATATTCTACACATTGCATATCAGTTCAAACGTTGACGTCGAAGCGAGGCAAGCTTAAGGTTAACTGAATACGTCTTACTAATATCTAAAATTTCGTTTTGTTATTTTCAGCTTTATATTCGGTCAACCAAAATTACATACATATTTCAAAATTTGTTTCAATCGGATTTACATACATATATTAGAAAAAGATAAATATGTAATAAACCAGCAATAACTGCTTGCCAAAGTATGTATGTATATATAAACAGATGACAAAATAGTTGTACAACATTTTGCTCTCTTTGTTTGGCTATACTTTGAAAGCTCTTTATGAGATTTTGCTCTATAAAGTTCAGAGAAGAAAAATTAAGCTATTCAATTGTCATAGAATTATATTGGTATAAGCTCGCCAAACTGGTTCTTCTTTTTGTTAAAGGCACTTTATAGTAACCAATAAATCGAAGGCCTTAGAAGCTATACACTGGTTCCGAACAGCTGATAAATCAATACTCTTCATGGTTGAATTCTAGCAAATTTCAAGCTTGACTGCAGCAGACTGACCGACATTAAAAGTCCTGTACTGCTCAACAATGCAAATCTAAAAACTTTTTTTATAAAACAAAAACATAAGACATCACCATGTTCATCTTGGTGGGAAAAGTTTGTCTAATTGTAAGTTTTTGAATCAATCTTAAAAAGCTTTAAGCTTGTGAAGTACATTATTATTCAATTTCGAAAAAACCGAGCCCTAGAACGAAGCGGAAGGTCCCCTTTGACTGTTGAAGCCTGGCTTCCAAACAAATCACGCGAGAGACTGCCTCCTTATATTGGACAGCCGATCGCTCATCGGCACATCTGATAAGCTCATGAAGCCCCTTGTGCAATCCGTGGCTGGATGTTGGTTCAGACACCTGAACAGCATGCTTATTACCGACGTATTTGGCCACCAAGCGGCAGTCTGCCTTCAGCTTCCTAGCTATCGCTGTTCTTCTTTTGCCCCCTATAGAGACCTTCATGAGTCGCGTATGAAGGCCTTACCAATGTCGGTTGCTGGCGGTTTTCCACCGGTTTCCCCCATCCTACTACTCAAAGAGTCGGCTGAAGTAGAAATTCCGACAGGGGTGTCAGTATTGCTGCGTTTTGCCAGCGACAGCTTCTAGCAGCACTCCCACCCGGGACAGATCTGGGTGTTGGTTTCGACATCCCTTCACTTCCCTTTGTCACGTTTGTCTTCTTAGTGTCCATGCAAACAGGTGGGAACCTTAGAGACCATTAAAGGAGACTAATGGTGTGAAGGTTGGTTCAGTAACGTACTCTAAAGCCTGCCAGGGATTTAAAGAGAAGGAGCAGTTGCGATATTAGCCCGTCAGCCATTTCTGTTGCGTGTCACCCCATCATACTCAGATGACAAAATGTCGCAACCAATAACTCAAGGTTCTACCAAAATTCTAAAGAGCTAATACTACTCATGAAAAAGGCGATTCGAATTTTAGATCAGACTATAACTAAAGTGGTTGATCCTTATCATCCAATACTAAGCCTTCTTAATATTAAATACAACTTTCATATGTATAATTTATAAAAAGCTATCTATCATATTGGAGTTATATGAATAAAAGGAATACATGGCAGGAATATGGCTTACGGTGCATAAAATAGTTTCTATTAAAGCTAGAGGAACCTATGAACATTCATAAGTGGAAGGTTTTTTTTATCGTAGTATCTCTAATTGTAGTCATCCTGTTGCTACAGTGGAGACAAACAGAAGATTCTGAAAAATCGACAAGAATCTGTATGGTTCAGAGTCCAGCAGAAATGCTTATAGCTGTCTGAATACTCATCATTTGTGAGGATTTAAAGGGTTATTTAGAAGGCCGAAAAGGGCGAATTTTCCAGAATGTTTTTCTGAGAAAACTTTCGAATTTTTTAATCCAAAAATTTCTACACATATTATGGTATCTTTTAACTGTATTTTAAGAATTAGTAAAAATATTGTTTTGGAAATTTGGAAAGGAACTACAGCTGTTCTCCTGCAGCTCGTCTCAAAAAAGTCATTTTGCGGTGACCACTATAGTTCTGAACTGGATCTTCTGAAATTGAAAACCCGAACAGACTTTGTTAAAGTAATGTTAAATCGAGCAATTAAACGAAGGAGTAAGCAAAATAAAATTTTTTGACAGAATGGAGGAGTCTAAAAAAATCGATTTATGACCAAAATTTTGCCTTTAAAGTGTTTATAAAAAAATATTCATCGGTGAGAAAAAAAAATTATTTTTAATAAGCCCGTGATAAATTTGATACTAATCGGATTAACCGTTTTAGAGTAATGTTCGTTACTGACTTTGAAAAGACCATTTTGAGAAAAGCCAAACGTAAAGTTTGTAATCCACGTCCAAGCACTTTGAAACGCATTTTCTAATTTAATTTCGAAAATATTCACTGGAACGATATGCAATTATCTGTGTGTATTTTTAAATAAATGTACATTAAGAAACAAAATAAAAAGATCGATTATTTTTGTAAATTCGAACAGCATATAACTCTTTAAGAAAGACATAAGTTTTAGTCAAACAGTGTATGCTAAAGGCTCAGATGGCTACTTGTAAACCCCAACAGAAGACTTTCCACCTAAGGGCCGTTGGTGTTAGTCGAGAAGAATGTAAACAAAGCATTTAACGATTGTAATGTCACCCAGAGACTGTCTTAACTTATTCTACCGATTCGCATATTCGAATGTTTTTACGCGCGTTCAAGCCTAGAGCCTGATATTATGTTAACGATTCTTATACAATACTGAATGCAACATTTCTGAAATCGATGCGCACTTGAACTCTTCTTACTTATTGATTTTCCAATTAATAAATACAACTACAATTTATTATGCAATTCCGAATGTCATTTTTATAATCGCGCTTATTTTTGCTATTATTTATTTTTATAAACTTTTTCAATTTATTTACGATCCTTAATATTTTTAATCACTTTACAGATCTGCTTGGCTGTAAAAATTTTATTGCGCAAACTATGCTTTGATAAAGCAATAAAAAACGAGATAGCGAACAATTCTTGCCCGTCGCCGGTGCCGCGCATTGCCTGCAAGCTGTAAAAAGATGCATATTGATATGGAAAAGAATGTGAAAACACAAAAATCCGGAATATAAAGTTGCATGAAAGCAAGACAAATTTTGATGGCGAACACAAATTGGAAAAGGCAGACGGCAACGCGCACGAAAAAGGTGAACAGAGTGAACAGAAAATATTGATGGGATCAATTACAACTGAAAAAGTCAAATATGAACACACCTACCGCGCACTAAATACCAAACCGATAATGCAACAATAACAACAACAACAACAAACTTGATTGCCAAACGAGCTGCAACACCACAAACGGGAAACTTAGTCAGGTAAGCAACAACAAGATAAAGCAATCATTGGATTTCTGAATACAATGGGTGGCGGTTGGCGGGGAGATCTCTGGTTAGCCAACTGCTGATTGCCGTAATACCTGGTTTGTGGGCAAAGCGCGCTTGGCATAGTACCGTTGTGAGCAGTCATTTGAATTGGAGTTATTGACGCGCTGAGCTGCTGCGCGCTGTTACTGTTGTTGTTATTGTTATTATTGTTGTTATTCTTCTTCTTATTGTTGAGCAATGCTCAGCTCAGCTCGCATTGCCGTCACAATTGCGCCGTTGCGCACTGACTTTATTATCCGATTTTATCGTCTTTAATTTGGTTTTTATAAGCTATCATATTTCATGTACGCGGCGCGCGGGCAACGCCAAGCGCTGAATGAAGCTTATGCCTGCGCGCGTCTCACTCCGCATACTCTTGCGTATAACAACGCTTCTTGTGCCTGCTCAGCGCTTCATTAATGCAGCGCGCGCATCACTATAAACTGCTTCGCCGTAGATCGCGCAGCGTGATTGTGTGAACAAAATGTGACTGACATTTGAGAAGCGCTTTCCTGGTTGCGCGCAACGCGTTTAAGTGGCGCGGCGTTCGCGGTTTGGTGGCGCGCAGCCGCTCATGTGCGCGTTTGCCTATCAACTCTGCTCATTCAGCCGCAGCTCCAAGCATCAGCTGTGACTTTATATGTGTGTGTTGTAGTTGTAACTGTTTGCTTGTGGCTCTGTGCGCGTCGCCTTCAAACGTCATAATGTCATAAAAATGTCACATTTTGTGCATAACTTTACGACTGCCCTCAAACACATAAACTACAATACTTTTGGTTTGTTTTATTTCTTTTTCGCTGCTTCTTTTTCTTACATTTTGATATTTCAGATTTGTTTCTCATGCGCGCTTCTTCTTCTTGTTGATCTGCTGGTGCTGTTTTGAATTCGATTTCGTGGTTTGTTTTTGTGTTTGGCTGACAGTTCCAGCGAATTGTGTTATATACATACATATGTATTTCGATTTTGCTTTAGTATTTTGCTCTTTTTGCTTTGACTTTTCATTTTACGAACCTAATTCTTCATACATTTTTATTTGTTTTATTGTTGGTTATGCTTGTATTTGTATTTTTTTTCTTTTGCTTTTGCATATTTTGTGATTTTTTTGTGTTAATTTCTTCGTTTTTTGTTAACGCTTCCTCACTGCGTTTGCCATTTGCATTTTAATTACGAAATTTACTATCTCCGCTTACCGAGAAATCGAAATGCATAAATATTTTTATTAAAGCCTTTTTTGCATATAAATTATGACATTCATGACAATTTCGTACAACACAATTTGGAGGCGGCTCTGATCGCACTTTAATGAGCTTAATGACTCATTTGGCCAACTGGTTGTAGAAAAATTTGGTCATAGCGTAGCTTGCGCTGCCAGTCAAGCAAATGCATGGGAGCCATTTTTTTTATGAATATTTATACTATGATTATAAAAAATAGCATCTGAAACAAATATTGAAACTCTTATGGGCGAACATTTTTAGCTGGACCTAGAGAAGGTTTCAAGCATTTCGATTTATGCTTAGCGATTTCTTCGAAAAATAGAGAAAAGAATTTAAGCAGCGGAGCCTAAGCTCTTTAAAGCAATATTTTCTAAGAGCATCCACACCTTTGGTTTCTATAATAAATAATTTAAAAAGCAGTAAGTTTTGTTGACGTATAAAACAAAAACGAAACATTCTTGGCAGCCAATAGAGTAATAGTATTTACATATATTTAAGTTTTGACTCCTCTTCAGTCACTATGGTAACCTGTTCTGAACAGGTTTTTAGGATATTGTGTTGTTTTTTTGAAAATTAACTCAAGCCAAATTTTAAGAAGACATGTGAGTGCATATAATGGGTCTTGCGGTATTTTTATTTTTATTGTATTTTTATTGAATCAATTCGTGTGGCACCCATACATTGAGCTTCTTATTGACTCAAAACTTCTTCAAATGGCTTATAACGGTTTGATGACTCATGTCCAGCTCTTGACCGATGCTACGGCTGCTACTATGCCGGTCTCTTTCGACCAATTCAGCGATTTTATCGTAATTTTCGACGACAAGCCTTCCGGAGCGTGGCGCATCTTCGACCACCTTTACACCAGAACGAAGACGTTGGAACCATCGTTGTGCGGTGGAAATGGAAACTGAATCGGGTCCATAAACTGCACAAATTTTATGAGATGCACTTTTGCCTTTATCGAAGTAGTACTGTAAAATATGCCGTATTTTCTTTTTATTTTGCTCCATGTTTGCGACGCTATAACTCACGAACGACTTAAAAGAAACGATAATCAATCAAACACGTGTTAGCGCGTGAAATGAGCTTTCCAAAAAGGTATAGCATGACCGACGAATTTTATGCGACGAATAAAACTAGAACTACGCGCTTTCAGCGCCAACTAGCGAAAATACCGCAAGACTTTTTTGACAACCTAATATAAGTATATCGTCACATAAAATGCAAAAACACGTAACATCTCTTTTTATAAGTTCACAGTTCACAGGTAAAGAAAAACCATTCAAATTAAAAAAAAATGAGTTTTGGTTATAAAAATGTTATATATTGGTTATATCTGACAGCGGAAGCTGAAAATGTTATGCTACAGACATTTAATATGTTGCGGCGAATCGTAAGCGATAAAAAACTCAATTTCGATTTTTTGATGATACGCTGTTTTGGATTTTAGGTGACGATATGAAACATATATCCCCTATACAAAAAATCATAAAATAAGTTTTAAGTCATAACATGTCTATCCCATACTTTCCAATAAGTCCGCACAAGTATGTAGTATATTCCCTCAAGCACAAAAAATTTGTTCTCAAGTGGCTTTGCGGATTTCAATTGATGAGACGTGCACTTGGAAAGATCACATGAAAATAAACTCATAATACTCAGCTAAGATTAAAGTTGACGCAGCTATACTGGCTTCTTAGACCAAGATCCCAGCTCAATCTGAAGAAACATAATACTTAGGCGGAACTGAATGTATGGCATTCAAATCTGAAGCAAGTTTAGCGAATTCAAATATAAAAGTAATTCAAACTTTTCAATGTGGAAAACGATGTCCTGCACCCGAATTTTAAGTCGTTCACTGTAAAGGAAACAATCGAAGAATTTAGCAGACGTTACCTCTTCCGTTTTGATATATTTAAGCACGTCGGCGAGGCATGGATTCAACTAATTTATTTAATGTGTTGCAGGAAATGCTTTGCCGTGCTTCCTTTACATGTATGAATAAAGCGTTCTTATTTACAATTTCCCACTGGTTCTCTTGAGATCTGGTGATTGGACGAGTCACTTCAAAAGTTATCAACAAATCATTATTTTACACAAATAATAGTGTGTTTCGGGTTGTTGTCATGTTGATAACTCCATTTTAAAAGCATTTTTTCCTCAGCATGCGGCAGCATAATAGTCTGCAGAATATTTTTATAAATAAATTTGACCATTATACCATTTATATGATGGATTGGGCCTATTCGATGCCCTAAAAAGCAACCCTACACTAGTACATTGCTACACCATATTTCACCGTGACTGTTGTATAACTGGATTGAGCCGTTGTCTCTACCATTGTATAAACCTACAAGCAACCAATCCTTCATTTTTCACTAACCATACGCAAAAATCTACTACAAATTAGGCACTTGGTACGGGTTGCCCCTAAATATTCTACTACAAATTAGGCACTTGGTTCGGGTTGCCCCCAAATATTCTGCTACTAATTAGTCACTTGGTACGGGTTGCCCCCAAATATTATACTATTAAAACGTTCAAATGCCTCAAATCTGCTATAGTGTGTTGCCGTATTAGGTTTTAAAATTTATAACTTTAACAATATTTTTATAAAATATTCAAATATTTTTCGATTATTTAAATTCCTAAATATTAAATCTAATCAGTTTTGTCCAAAATATTAATTATTGTATCAATATATTATTAAATGTTTCCAATTTTATAAAAAAAAAATTTTTTATAATATTTGTGTAAAAACTATGTATTTCGTGCAACCGTGTAATATGTCAAATCATTTCAACGGACATTTTTTTAAGCTTAAGGAGTTGAGAAAAATTTAAATAGTTATTTTAAGTGTGTTTTTTGTAAAAATTAAATCATCATTCAAAGAGATATTCAGCGTATGTAAGTATAGTAACATTAATTAATTAAATTTGATAATATTTGTTGTTTGATTTTGTATAGGATGCCTTGCAGAAAGTGTTTTGCTGGTTGCAGATTGGAGGTGCCGCTATATCCCCAGAGGTGGTGAGGAAGAGCAATAAATATCCAATAAACTTTTTTTCAAAAATATTCCTGAAAGTTTTCATTAGTGTTTTCCGGTACAAAAATTTTTTCACAAAAAAGTTGATCTACAACATTTCTTTTAATTACATCTCTGTGCCTAAAAAAGGCAGATTTCGATCAGGTGATCTCAGCTGTGAAAAATTCTTGGAAAACAGCTGATTCCTTTGTTACTTGTAGGGTTATACAATGGTCTCTACGTAACGCGTACCTGCTTCAATCCATTTGAACCCTTTAAACTTCGATTCGTCGAAAAAAGTTCAGTTCACAATTGTAACCGTCCAATCCATGTGCATGCTTGCGAATTCCAGTCGCGCCAGTCTTTTCTTTAAAGAAACGTACGGCTTTTTTTTACTCCATAACACGAAAATCCATCTTGGAAAGCCCGACGTTGTATGGATCTTTGTGATATATTTAACTGTAATTGCCTTGAAAAGATATTGCGGATATAAAAGGGTAATTTTTTATTACTCGAATGACTGCCTTATCCTCTCGCCGCAGCCTTAAATCTCTATGCTCTGTAACAAAAGAGCCTGATGTGCGAAATCGGCTTAATATTGGGGAAACAATAGTATGATTTATTCCAAACTTTTTTGCTATAGTCATAACCGATTCTCCTTTCTTAAAAATGTACATATTTGTCCTATTATCTTTACTTTCACTTTCACTGTTAGGTTTACATTAGAGAATAGTTCCGCGAAATTATGTGCTCTTTGCTTTTTAAATAACGGCAAGCTACTGAAAAATAAAATAACTGAATAATAGATTGTATAGGAGATACGTGAAATAGTAGTCCAATCTGGTCGATTCTGACAAAAGATGACAATGAAGAAGATGTCATAATGCACCTATGGATTACATGCTACTCAGAAATCTCACAAACTGACGAAGAAATTTTCATTGTCCCTAAAACTTAAAAAATTGCAGGTTAGAAAAGAAATTGCCATGTTCATTATGTTTCTTTTGCAATCCTCATAACCTAATACATTTGACGGTATATTTTTATTCTTAGCACCGAAATAAGAAAGAATTGCACGTTGCAATCAAGAGTTAATACCTTGTAGGTAGAGCTTCTTCCTTTTAAATGTTTTTTTTTTTTTGTTTTTTTTTTTTTAAATTTTCATTGGTCCCAACTTATTGATTTCTTTGGACGTGGCTCCCATCTCAGAAGTTTAATTAGTACCTATGAAGTTAGTAAACCACCTCTTAAAGTTTTTTCTAGATTTACAATCATATGTACTATGAAATAATAGCAGTATGGCAGAGAAAAAATTAAAACTCTCAAATTTTCATTAAGTAAAAGTAAAAGTTGGACTACACGTCAACAAGGTTCAGGATGTTATTATCAAATGAAGGAACTGCAAGCTTCAGGTGGATATGATGCATGCATTATTTTGAAATTTACTGTAAAACAAGAGCAATTCAGCACTACTATCAATAAACCACTTAAAATACCACCCTTCTATTACAAAATCTAACAAAAATTCCTTTATATCAAAAATCTCACACCAAAGTCACACAAATACCTCGACATATTTGTGACTTCCGCCACTGCAGAATTCGTAAAACCGTTGCGTCAGCAATCACCAATTAACCGCTGTCTACATTTTTGCTATCGAACTGCCAAAGCACGAATACGCATTGTATCTGTGAGATATAAATTTCAGTTTCAATGCTTTATATGCGCCGACATCCGGACGTGCTCTGAAATAAACAAAACCAATCAGCTGTTCTTTCCAGTGAGTGAAATTCCTATTGGAATTTTGGCGTGCAGGCATACTGCCAGAGCATTTAGAGAGAGAACAGCGTTGGGAGAGAGCACGTTTTTTCTCTAGCTTGCGAGAGAAAAGCAGTTTATAATTGCGATAAAACTGTTGAGTCTTAAAAATTTCTCTCAAGCAACTTTTGATGCATGGGAGAGAATTGCGAACAATTGCAACGGCGATATTTTTTATTTTTTTATATTTTTATATTTTTTTGAGACGGATGATACATATTTAAAACACAGTTGGTAGGTGAAAAGGGAGTTATATTGCGTTTTTATTTCAACTATCAAATAATAATTAATATCTTGAATGATTGGCAACGTTGTGAGAAAAACGAATGATACCTCGAAGTCAAATTTAGACTTTTTTAATTGCATACTATATATCACGATATAAATTATATTTTGAACAAAAAGGCATGATATATTGCTTAAAAATGTCGTACACTTTTTTGTCGCATGAAATCTAAGGAAATTTCGAATTTTTAACTCGGCCATTGCGACGCCATTTCCGGTGACCCCTCGGAAAACAGATGCGTCTGCGTTGGCAGGATAACTCCTTACAGGAGCATATAAAGTTAAAAAAAATACGTGTTTTAGTTAAAATCTTAATTTAAAACTTGGAAAAATGAAAAAACTGAAATTTGGATTTTTGGCCGACATTTTTACAAAAAAAATTTAAATTTAAGTGAAAATTTCGCGAATTTTTTTTTTTTTTTTCAAAAGTTGAAATCCAAACAAAATCCTTCCTCCAAGTCTTAAAGAATTGTATCTCAAAGACCTTGATAAAATTTCGTGAAGATTGGTTGAGTAGTTCTCGAGAAACCTTGGCAACCGGCTTCAAAAACACTGTTTCAAGAAAAACTCGATACTCGAATATTCCGCTGATTTTAGTTAAAATATTTCTAAAAGCTTAAAACCAAACCTTCACTTTTACGCAAACACAAAGTAGTTTCCATTTAGTATTATTAAAACCATGCTACAAAAAAATATCACACCAATTTTTATATCACTTTCAACAATCTTTCTCGCTTGCTATAAATTTACCGACTTTCCGCATGAAATCTCTCACCAGCGCTCGCTCTTAGATCCCAAGCATTGGCGCTAACACCACCAGCATACGAATACTCGTTGGAAGTGCCGATGAGCTGGCCAACGAGCACACCAACCAGCCGACCATTCCTGTTGATGAGCCGCCGCTGCCGTCGTCACCAAAGTCAAGCCAGTGCAGCACTTGGCCGCTACCATGTGTGGCATGTGGCAGTTGTAAACGAATCGTGTGCACGTAAGGAAGTACGTCGCGGTTGTTGTGTGAATTAGTTACAAGAAGTAGTAAAAGAAAACGACACGGTGAAATGTTTTGCAAGGCAAAAAAGTGCATTTGTCCGAGTGTGTTAATAGTTAAAGTCTCAACCGAAAAGCCGAGAGTAAATCAGTGAAAAGTTGGAATTTATTGTGATGAATGCAACTGATTGTGGTGCATTTAGTGTGTAATGAAAAGCAATTAGAAAACCGATGTGAACGCAAACTGATAAGCGCGTGTGTAGTGTAGAAGCAAAGCAGAGTAACCGAAAGTGCACGACACGACGTACGGCGAGCTGGCTGATAAGCAACGGTCAAAGTGCGTGTGGCGTCTACGGAGATTGCCGTTGCAAGCAATCACAATTATTTAAGAACAACCTAAAACATCTTAAAACAGCTTAAGTGTTGCAATCTGGTGTGTGTGGCTCGGCGTGAGTTCATTGCAGTCAGCGGCCGCGCGGCGCGTCAATGTGAACCAGCGTGCGATTGACGAGTGGACAGCAGCAGCGCAAATGTGCCGCAGTGATAATTGCACCACAGTCACTATTACTGTACTGAGTGACGCTTTTGATGCTGATAAGCGGATAAGTGGTGCAAAGTGTTAAAGGTGGCAGTTGCAAGTTGCTAAAAAAGTCGTGTGAGACTATTGAAAAAGCAAGAAAAATGCTTTAGTGTTGAAATTTTTCATTTTCGTTGCACAGAAGCCTGAATTTTTTATTTTTCAAAAATCTTAGTTCTTTGGAGAAAATAAAATTTAATGAGAAAATAATTATAACCCACCGTGCGGCTTGACTGAAGTAAAATAGAGCTACTTTAGGAAGCCTACTTTAATTATATGCAGCAAATTTGCAGTATTTTATAAAAAGCGTGTCAAGCAAAGTAACTGTAAAGCTTATAAGTTATGCTGCACATATGAGAGAAATAAAAACAACAACACTACACAAAATTATTACTCAATTGCATTATGAGGCGATGAACTCAAGTGTGTGGGGATAAGGTGCAGAAACAAAAAAAAAAAAAAAATATATATATATATATATGTATTAAAAAAAATAAGAACAACAATTTATAAATATTTTAAAAATATTTTGTGGATTTTTTTGCCTTGAATTGATTTAAATTTCAACATTTTCTCATTGTTTTTCACTAAAAAGTTGTTTACGCCACAAGAAAACAACACAACACAGAAACGAAGCACCAAAAGAAAATAAAAAAATAAAATAAATGAAAAAATATGAAATTCGAAAATAAAAGAAGATCAAAACAAATGAAGAAATAGGAAATTGAAATAATAAAATATTAAAAATTTAATTTAAAAAAATTTCAATTTAAAAAATAAAAAATAAAGAAAAAAAATAATTAAATTTAAAAAATAAAAAAATTTAAAAAAAAATTTAATAAATGAAAATTTGTTTGCAATAACAACAATAGCAAATAATTGACGCTACAAACGTGAAAATTTGAGAAATACCACAAACTACAACAAAAACAACAAAACAATATCGGCGCAAAACAACTTAAAACTAAATGAAATTAAAAAACCAATCAAGCAAAGTTATTGAAATGTCAAAGTAAGTGAGCTGCTAGTCAATCACAGCAAAAAAAAATTACAACAAAAACAAAATAAACAGCAAAAATTGATACGCGCGCGCTAACCTATTTGCTTGGCTCCCTTGACTACCGCTAGCAAAGGCAAACAAATACAAGAAAACAACAAAATACACCCACACACACACAGAGCTACAAACCAAGACATATATACATTGCGGTAAATATACACATCAATAGCTGTCAATGTCAGGTGCATCAACCTAAAAGGCCTGTTTAATTACAAGGCATACACAGCGTAAAAGTGAATAAAAGCCGACAAAAACAACTACAATAACAAAGTAAATTATGAAAAACAAAAACAACTACAATAACAAAGTAAATTGTAAAAAAGCAAAAACAACTGCAATAACAAAGTAATTTATAAATTCGTAAATAATTAGAAAGGGCAGCGAACAATTGCGCCAAAAGGCGTAAGGAAACCCCATACTAGTGAGACACTAAGTTAAACATACAACAATAACTACAAACACATTGCAACAACAATACAGCCAACTAAAGCATTAGCAAGCAGACGGTGGAAAATCAATTTCACAAATTAAAAGGTAAGACGCTTGCCATTCATTCTAACGTGTAGGTGGAGAATTTAATTACAAGCTAGTATAAATGTATTTATTTGAAAGCATAAGCAATTAACAGCCGGCTTAAAATAAGTATGAAGTGAAATTACTAAATCGATTCAAACTGCAAATTGACAAGGTGTGAAAGTTGGGCATAATTAAAGATTGGCAAAAAAGTTGTGGTTGTTAAAATTGCAATACCGATGATACAGGGTTTTCCAATAAGAGTGATATGATTTCTTTTCAAAAACAAAAAACACATTAATTGTTAAGGAAAGACAAATGTTTTTTATTTACAGTGAAGTAAAATCGATACAATTAAGTTCTGAGTATAACAGCATTCAACTGGCCTTCATGAGTTTTTCTGCAGGAACAAATTCGATGAACCCAATTTTCGAGTACTTTTTCCAGTAAATCAAGTCGTATGTCATGAATAGCACGTTCAATATTGACTTCTAAAGCTTGAAATGTGTCTGTTTTGTTGCTAAAGACCAAAGACTTCAAATAACCTTATAAGAAGTAGTAAAATGGTGTTAAATCAAAACTTCTTGGGGGTCATTCAATGTCACAATTTCTTGAAATAATCAAATCTCCAAACTGTTCTCGCAATAATTCGATTGTTGTAAGTGCTGTGTGGCATGTAGCCACGTCTTTTTGGAATCACATGTTGTTAAGATCAACTTCTTCCAATTGTGACCATAAAAAGTTTGTTATCAACGGTGTTTTTGTTGCTTCACAGACGGCGATTTCGATACTAACGACCGTCCGCGTGAAGAAGGACCAAAAACCTTTGAAAATTGTGAATTGGAGCTCGCTTCAGCATTGGGAATGCTCTAAAAAAAAATATGTTTCTACTGCATGACAACGCTCCCTCTCAGAAAGCAATATTGTGAGAAAAGAACAAACCAACATGAAACAATGTTGAAAACAACATTTTTTAAGAAAATAAATCGCTACTAAATAATTTGAATCTGTTTCACAAGTCCAGACAACTACTGCCAATAGCAAAAAAATATCGTTTCAAAAGTTCAGTTACTTAGAAAAAGCAGTCACTGTCAAAAAGTTTGATTATATTGTTGACTTCAAAAACTTTTCTATTTAATTGACCTTAGTTAGGTAGATAAGGTGAATGTCTGATGACGCACCTAAGCCTTTAAGTGGCACACTATGGTGCTAATAAAAAAATAATAATAATAAAATAAATAAAAAAAATATGAAATTGAAATAATAAAAAATTAAAAATTTAATTAAAAAAAATTTAAATTTAAAAAATAAATAAAAAAAATTAAAATTAAAAAATTAAAAAAAAAATTAAATAATTCTACACCAACCTGTGCTCTTCATGAAGTACATCAATGCAAAAAGTTTTATAGGTGCAACTACTGAAACATCGCCAAGAAGCTCGCGACCGATTATTGCTTTTACTTTATTATAAAAAGCTTTGCATTTACTTGAAGGTGTTCCACAGTCTCCTCTTTAACCTATTGGCAGCTTCTATAATAATCGTTATATGATATCCTCATTGACCTCTTGACAGTCCTACCAGAGTTTTCATGTCATTCCTCGTTTTTGATAGTTATTTCTTTTAATAGTCGTCATATTCCCATATTCCATTCATGCCACGTTTGCTTGCTTGTTGAGCAATTCTGAGATTGATTACACCGAAACTTGGCCATATTTATAACATATTTGTCGGTTAGATATCTACAAGTGGCCAGAGGCATGTATCGCCACCTAAAATGCAAAATAATGTAACATCACTTCATTCATAAGTTTACAGGCGAAGGAAAAATGTTATAGTAGAAACCGCTCATTTTGAAACATTATATGTTGATTATTATATCTGCCAGCGATTTAAATTTTTTTTTTTTTTTTGATGATACGTTGTTTTACATTTTAGCTGACGATTGTCTCTTTATGAGAGTCTAATTGTAGGGTACTGCCTGTTCCGACTAGATCATCTGCCTCACAATTATCCGGAATGTCACTGTGTTCTAGAGCCTAGTGCTAGTTTATAGTGAAATAGGAAGTTGTTTGTACTAATTGATCAAGATATTATTTTACTATTCATCCCTAAGTGACTGGTCTTTTCTGAATATATTAATATTTCTCGTCGTAAGCACCGGCTTTGTCAGAATAAAATTGCTGTGATCTGCGCGAAACCGAAACTTAGAGAACTATTAAAGTTTTGCCGTCATTGAAAAGTTTGAAATCTAAATAGTAAAAATGCTAAAAATATATTTAAAGCCTCCTTTACAAATGTAAGAAAGTTGAATTTCTAGTCATCTTAACCTCGGCACTTTTGTAAAGGAATCTATACTCTGCGGATTTTTTCGCTTTTTATAATTCATAGAGTTAAAATTGATGATATCATTAAGATAATATATGAAGAGGGTTCGGCATTACTTATGCTTTTGGGTTGTTGATGTTACAAATGATTTGGGACTCCATCTTTGCTAGGGTGCGTGCCACGTGGCGAACATGGCAATATAAATCGCACTTGAGAGTTCTGAGAAAATTGATAGCTCAGTAGTGCTTATGGGTAGGAACCACAGAAATCCTTATCACTTCACATTTTATACTTAAAATTACGGTTTTTTATAACTACTTTGAAGTGCTAGGTATATCACAAAGCACCATATATCAAGCTTCAACAGAACCGAAGCTCGTTTTGAGGTTCAAGCGAACATCATTTTATTGTTGCTTCATCATTAAAAAGCCTTTATAGATATTTGAAATTTAGTTACCGACTCTGTTTTATAATCTATTGGTTAAATCTAGCCATAGGATTGGTTCAGAAGATGTAAAATGGGAATCGCGTTTTAAAAGTGAAACGTATTTATTTTGAAAATTCTTTATTTATTCTTCCAAATCAATTTTACCCCTTCAAAGTAATCCCCTCCCGATGCAATGCACTTATGCCAACGGATTTTCCAATCTTCGAAACACTGGTTGTAGTCACTTTCCGGGATGGCCTTCAGTTCCGTCTTCGCTGCGGCTTGAATCTCCTCTATCGTATAAAACCGGTGTCCCCGGTGCGGTTTTTTGAGCTTGGTGAACAGCCAGAAGTCGCACGGCGCCAGATCAGGTGAATACGGTGGTTCCGGAACGATATGGGTTGTGTTTTTGACAAAATGATCACGAATTCGAGGGCACTATGGGATGGTGCATTATCGTGGTGTAAAAACCAAGAATAGTCTTTCCACAATTCCGGCCTTTTTAGGCGGATAGCGTTACGCAAACGACGCACAACGTTCAAATAATATTCCTTGTTGACTGTTTGACCGGTTGGAAGGAATTCATCATGCACAACATCACGGTAATCGAAGAAAACAGTCAACATGACTTTGATTTTAGAGCGACTTTGGCGCGATTTTTTTGGTCTCGGCTCTCTTTTGGCACGATATTCGCTCGATTGATCAGTTGTTTCGGGTTCGTAAGCATAGATCCAAGTTTCATCGCCAGTTACAATGCATTTCATGACACCCTGTTAGTCGGAAAGCATCGTTTCACACACTTCAACGCGACACCTTTTTCCAAAAAATTCAATGTTTTCGGTACAAGTTGAGATTTGACGCGCTTGAGGCCCGAAACATCCTTCTAAATGGTATTGGCTGAGCCTTTCGATATGCTAACTTCATCAGCACGGTCTCTAATTGTTAATCAACGGTTTTTCAATACCAAATCTTTGATTTGTTGAACGTGAGCTTCGCTGGTTGAGGTTGGTGGTCGCCCTGGACGCTCTTCGTCTTCGACACGTTCACGGCCGGCTTGGAACTCACCATAGCACTTGTAAACATTTTTTTTAGACATAGCCTCATCACCAAAGTTTTGCTGCACCATTATCAATGTATCCGCAGCAGAAAATTGATTCCGTAAACAAAATTTAATGCAAATTCTTTGCTCAACAAATTTCGACATCGCAAAAAACGAGAAACTCAATTTTAGCAGCTCACAAAACGACACGTATCTCAAACACAAATGATTATTTTGACATGAAATTTGACATAAATGTGACTGACGGTACCACCAACCTAAAAAAAAATAAATCTCAAAATCCTTCGACGCGCGCAGTTTAAATTCCAATGTCACCTTATTTTTTGGGCACAGTAGTATATACTCGTATATATCAAGATTCAATAGAACCCACATCCATTTGAGGTTCAAAGAGCTCTTAATTGTAATGGGAAAGTCCTTCATATAACGGTTTTCGTCTCATATTTCATTTTCATGGGTAGGAAACTCAATGCTCTACAAGATGGTTTCTTACGGTTTTTACGTGTAGAGCATTAAATTTCCTATAAAATCTATGAAATATTTTTTTCGCTTTACAATTAAGATCTCTTACTTATCTTTCTCAGAGATGTCATTCAATCAATTTTTCAGAGACGAAGCGAAAAAATGTACAATCATTTTGCTTGACCCACCTTAATGGACATACATACATACATATATTTCCTTAAGCTTAGAGCACCTGCCTCAATATGTAATTTTTTTGCCCCTTCACCCATAAGCAGTCGGCATTAAGAACGAGGTTAAGCATAACAATTTCTTTAGTGCTAAATTTCAAAGCAAATAAATGCAGAAAAGTGAAAACAATAAAAACAGAGGCTCACAGAACCACATAAATGAAGTGGTGTGAATTTTCACACCGTACTATTAGACACGTTCGGCTGTGCGCTGCTGCCAATAGCGGCAATGCATAATGTAGTAAAATGCGGCAACAACAACAAAAACATGTTAAGTATGCAACAACAAAATGAGTACATAACAAAAGTAGAATATTTATTTATGCGCTGCTAACTATGCTGATTTATGTGGCAATGTTGATGCTACAAACACACTTACGCAGACACACAGCGCCTCGTGAGCCTACTCCCAGCTGTAATATTAGTTTTACTGTTGTTGTTTTTATGTTGCAAAATTAATTAAATGTTAAATGCATGCGTGCGCACAGCAACGTTAAAAAAGCGAATGCAATAATAATAACAACAACAACAATAATAGAATCAACACAGTGGCAGCCATAAGCGCATGCCACCACAAGTGCGGCAGCAACATTAAAAGCAAAACTGCAAATGAGCAGCGCTAACAGCGGCAAAAAACAAACAAATTGCATCAGTAACAACAACAACAACAAAAGCTGCCAATCAAAACGCGCCATTAACAGCAGAAATTTTCAAAACCGAATCACTTGTGATTGCTGCTGGCCAGACAGACGACGACGACGACGACAACGTCGCTGCCGCCGAGTGTTTGCACAGCCAAACGGGCAATTTGCAAGCAACAACAGCAATAACAACTACAGCTATTAAATACAAATAAAAGCGCACAACGCTGCAAGCAGCTGCAACAGCAAATTAGCGTTGCTGCATGCAACCGTGAGTGCGTGTATGTATGTGTGTGTGTGTGTGTGTGTGGCACAGCCACTTTGCCATTTAGTAGTTTAGAGTTCCTGATTTATTGTTGTTGTTTTTGTTGGCGGTTTCCCGCGCGCATTCTCCGTTTTGTTATTTGTTGTTGCTACTCTTCTGCTGATTTTCTTGTAAATGCATCATTATGCGCGGCCATAAACTTTGTTGTTATTATTACTGTTGTTGTTGTTGCTGCTATTATTATGTATTTACTTTTCTCATTATTCGCACTGGACGCTGCAGCTTCGTTTTTTTTTATTTGTTGTTGCTCGGGCGCTGACGTTTCTTCAAGCCGCGGTTGGCGGTTGTGGTTAGTTGTTGATTTTGTTATTATTATTGCCAGCTGCTTATATTTATTGCTCAGTAATTTTAATGTTGCTTGATTACTGAAAATTGTTGTTTTAAACTAATATTTGTTGCTGCTTTGTTGTGCTTGCCGCAAATTCGCTTTATTTCTGTTCGCCATCATGCCGCGCTTCTGCATTTGAGCAGTGAGTGGATCTCTGTTATGGCGCTGCAATTACATTATCCTTTTGCTCTTATCAAAAATGTTGTATAATGCAATAAAAATGGTTTATTTTTCTGAAATAACAACTAATTATTTTGGTATGCCATTGCTGCCACACGCTGAATTATAAGGTGGAAGCCTTCCTATGGCTTAAAAAGTGATGGAGTTAATAGAATTTTTGAAATATACGTATCAGCGTTGCAATTTTATAATCCGCTGCTAACATATTTAACTATTTTTAGAAAATGTTGCATACACACAGGCGTTTTATAAGAAATATGCTTATTTTACTATAAAATAATATTAAAAGTTAGTAAATATCATCAAGTTGGTGATGATAAAACGTATTTTGTGTTCAAATAATTTTTCAAGGCTAAAAATTTTAGTTTTAACAAAATTAAAAAATATGTTGCATATCACCAGGCGAACTTTTAAATTGTTGACTTGTTGTATTATATATCTATGTATTTTCTTCTACTATTTTTTTTTTTTATATAATTAAAACATAAAGTCGGATCTAATATCAGGTTTTATGTCGAAGATTATATTTAATAATTATTGAAATCTAACTTTCATTAAAAGTCTTACCTGTGAAATAAAATTTTGAAAATAGTTATCAATTACGTAGCTAAAATGCTTCAAAATGTTTAAATCACAGTTTTATTTTGTAATCTGCTGCTAAGATATCTCATTATTCGTCTCATTCAGTAAATTTTGCATACACACAGGCTTTTTATAACTAAATAATATGCTTATTTTATTTGAAAATAATATTTGAAGTCAGTTAAAATGACTAAATAAAGATTGGTGAAACATATTTTATGTTCAAATAACCTTTAAAGACTTTATTGGTAACAAAATTAAAATTATGTTGCATATCTTCAGGCGAAAATTTAAATTTTTGACTTGTTTTAAATATTTAGGTACTTTTTTCTACTTTTTTATCTATTTCTTTTATAAAATTAAATGTTACATTTTGTTTCCTCTGTCGGCCTTTATAACGAAAGTAATATTTAATAATTATTGAACTTTATCTGTCTCATCATTTAAATGAACTTTTGAAAATAATTATCATTTATATATAAAAAATGCTTTATAATCCTAAAATATCAATTTTATTTTGTAATCTGCTGCTAAAATATTTAATCATTTTTGGAAAACGTTGCATACACACAGGCGTTCATATAACTCTTACTTGAAAGAAATATTAAAAATCAATTAAAATCACTAAAATGGTATTGGTAAAACATATTCTGTAAACAAATTATTTCTAAAGACTGAAAATTTTAGTTGTAATAAAATTAAAAATGTGTTGCATATCTATAGGCGCATGTTTAACTTTTTGGTTTTTTGCATTAAATATTTAGGTATTTTTACTTATGTTATATATATTTATTTATAGAAGTTGTGGTTCTTTTATCGGTCTTTGTACCGAGAATTATATTTAGTAATTATTGAGTTTTATATTACATTAAAAGTCTTATTATGTAAATGAACATTTGAAAATAGTTGTCATTTATACAACTAAAATGCTTCAAAATAGTGAAATACCGGCTATGGACTACTGCTTTTATATTACACTTGTTCTATTTCACTTAAAGTATACAAAATGTTGCATACCAATAGGCGTTAACACATAATATATGCAATATTTATAGCATATATACCATAAAACACAAAAAATATGCCAATTTTATATAAAAAACATGTTTTATGTTTCAAAAAAACACAAAAAGCTGACAACTTTAGTACGAAAAAAGTTTTGCATATCCGCAGGCGCCATTTTTGCATTGTGTTTTCAACAATTTTTTTTATTTTTCTTAATTTAGTACAGAGTAAAAATAAAAAATATGTTTAATTCATATACATACATACATACATATATAACGTATTAAGAGTAATATATATAAATATTGGGATTTCTTAAAGTGTATAAAAAATTTCGCTCAAAGCCACTAATATTCCATTATTGTTTCCTGGCATTCTTTTGTATTCACATGTCATTTTTAATACAAAAATAATTTAGTTTTTAAAATAGTCAAATAATATAAGGAATTTTGTGAATATTTTGTAACAATAAAAAATATAAATAGTAAATAAGATAATAAACAGTTTCATGATTATTGAAAATTTTTAAAAAACTTTTAATAAAAAATATTGTAAAAGCAAACAAAAATACAAGGTGATATCTTTTCAATAATATATATGCAGATATTTCATAGTAAATAAATATAAATACATTTATAGCTAAAAACAAATTAAAATGCACACTTTGCAGTGAAAAAAAATTAAAAATAAAAATATTCATTTATTTTTGTACAATTTCTGGCATAAAAGAAAAACTTTCACAAAATGCTTGATATTTTATATCCATTTACTTCATTTACCTGTCCATTTGGCACACTGCTTTACGAAAAACAAATTAAATTTCCAAATTTCTCACCTTAACTAGACTCTGAAATATTTAAAAGCCTCTGCAGGCATTTCATTTGAAATTTCATATTGTTGAATTTGCTTTTGCGCTCACTTATTGTATTGTTGCTGTTGAAGTTGTGAATTTTCTTTGCTACGCAATTTATTTGTTTTTATTTATTTGTCTTCTACGTGGTGCGGTCTACTTTGTTGCTGTTAATATTCTATTAAACAACAGCTGTGACTTTATCACAATACCAATGCACGTACAACAATACATGTCAGTATGTGTATACATATGTAAGTGTGTTTATATGCGTGTATGGTTAAACCGTTCTTGTGTGCATATTTGTACGCATTCATTGTTATTCATGCATGCTTAAAACGTACTTATTTCGACAAACGGCCATTTGTCTAACCGCCCAGTCTCGTGCATATGCGGGCGTGCTGCTTGCTAGTCACAATTATTTGCTGTTGTTGTTGTTGACCACAACACATGTATTGCATATTGATAGCTGAAATGTTTGGCATTAAATTTGAAGCAATTTAGAACTTTATTTTCACACCGAAAAATATAAAAAAATTAGAAATATATAAGTATGTAATATGGAATAAAAATATATAAGGAAAGGAAATATGTATTTTATTTAGGTATATAGCTTTATATACAAGTTAAAGTATACAAAAAAAAAAAAAAAAAAATCGTGTCAGGTGTGTAGTATGCAAAAAAGCTACACAGTTACATATTATATATACATTTATGCATAACTATATACATATACTCCTACAACCACATACTTACATACATTTCAAAATTATTTTCTCAGTAAACACATATTCTTGTTGCTGACGGCTTATTACTTTTTTGCGTATTTCGCCTGTGGCATTCATCAAGCAGGCTACCATGGTTGCCACGGTCAAAAAAACTTTTTATTTATTTACATTAATATTATTATTTACGCGGTTCATAGCCTTACCGTTATGAAATTCCTTTTCATACTTTTTTTTGGTGCATTAAATAACTACATACATACATACATACATTTGTGTATGTGAGTAAATATATACATAAGTATATGCCAATAAAATATTTAACGTTTTCTGCCGCTGAAAGTATGGCAGCACACTTTTTTCTAGCGTTTGTTTACTTAGAACTTTGTGTGCGGTAATTAAAGTTTTAAGCATATAGAAAAAGTCAGTAATACAGCGACGCATATGTATGTACTTGTATGTATATTCGTATAAGAACAAAAACTCATCCCAAGTAAAACAAGTAGAAATGCAAAAAAAAAAAATCTTTAAAAATTTAAACAAATTTTTAATGCAAATTAACAATAAAAAAAAATTAATTTAGATAATAAAAAATATTTTAAAATTTCATTTATATAAAACAAAATGATTTTGCATTAAAAATTTTTTTTTTTTTAATAAATTTGATATAAAAATATTAATTAAAATTAAAAACAAATTTTTATTTATGAAAAAAAGTAAAATTTATAACATTTTTTAAAAAAATTCTGTAAAAAAAATCTTTAAAAATATTAAACAAATTTTAAATTAAAAATAAAAAAATTAATTCAGATAACAAAAATATTTAAAAAAATTTTAAATTTCTTTTATATAAAACAAAATAATTTTGTATCAAAAATTATTTTTTAATAAATTTGATATAAAAAAAATTAATTTAAATTAAAAACAAATTTTTATTTATGAAAAAAAGTAAAATTTACAACTTTTTTTAAAAAAACTCTGTAAAAAAAATCTTTAAAAATATTAAACAAATTTTTAGTGCAAATTAAAAATAAAAATAAATTCATTCAGATAATAAAAAATATTAAAAAATATTTTTTAAAATTTCTTTTATATGTATAAACAAAATAATTTTGTATAAAAAAATTTTTTTAAAATAAATTTGATGTAAATTTCTTTTATATAGAACAAAATAATTTTGTATCAAAAAACTTTTTTTTAATAAATTTGATACAAAAAAATTAATTAAAATTAAAAAACACAAAATTTGTTTATGAAAAAAAGTAAAATTTATAACTTTTTTTAAGAAAATTCTGTAAAAAAAAATCTTTAAAAAATTTAAACAAATTTTTAGTGCAAATTAAAAACAAAAAAAAATAATTCAGATAATAAAAAAATATCCTAAAATTTTTTAAAATTTCTTTTATATAAAACAAAATAATTTTGTGTCAAAATTTTTTTTAAATAAATTTGATATAAAAAAAATTAATTAAAATTGAAAACAAATTTTTATTTATGAAAAAAAGTAAAACGTATAACATTTTTTAAAAAAATTCTGTAAAAAAAATCTTTAAAAATATTAAACAAATTTTAAATTAAAAATAAAAAAAATAATTCAGATAATAAAAAATATTTAAAAAAATTTTAAATTTATTTTATATAAAACAAAATAATTTTGTATCAAAAATTATTTTTTAATAAATTTGATATAAAAAAATTAATTAAAATTAAAGACAAATTTTTATTTATAAAAAAAGAAAGTAAAATTCATAACTTTTTTCAAAAAAATTCTGTAAAAAAAAGTCTTAAAAAAATTTTAGTGCAAATTAAAAATAAAAAAAAATTAATTCAGATAATAGAAAATATTTTAAAATTTTTTAAAATTTCTTTTATATAAAACAAAATAGTTTTGTATCAAAATTTTTTTTTAAATAAATTTGATATAAAAAAAATTAATTAAAATTAAAAAAAAAATTGCTTTGAAAACAAAAAAAAGTAAAATTTATAACTTTTTTTTTTAATACTGTAAAAAAATTTTTACTTAGCATACGCATTTTGTATGTGTGCTGTGTTTCACAGCGCACCACTTTAAATATTCCTTTTGTGCCTTATATGTACATACATATACCTATATTTGCATGTATACACGCCTATCATACTAATATATATTCACAAATGTTGTTAAACTTACTCAAACAACTATAAATATAAAATTTGTATCGGAAATCACGCCAACAACTAATGCCCCCATAAATTATTCACTATCCAGCGGCTAGTTGTGGGTGCATTTTTCGTATGCAAAGCACATACAAAATAGTTGGTAGCAGTTAATATACATACACACGTACGCGTGGGTGCGTGTACCTTCCCGTGTACTTACAACACGAACACATGTTGCTGTATCTTTAGGCGGAATCTTCAAATGGCAGTTGCGCAGTTCAAAGACCCACAGGAGCGTTGTTGCCCAAATTGATTTTATTATTTTTTAATATTTTATTCCAAAATCGTCGTTTGCACGACATTGCTACTGGTGGTAAGGAAGTGATTAAAAGACATGTCAATTTCTGCGTCTAGGTGTTAATAGCCGGAAAAAGCACTTTTTTGTTGAATAAAGTCGCGGCTTTTCTACCAATATAGCTTATGTTGAGGTTTGACGAATTTAAATTAAGTTGTAAGCAATGACAAATCGTTGAAAAGAAAATCAAAAAAGGGAAGTAAAAATATAATACGAGCAACATTACTTTTCTATACGAAGATTATTTTATTTTAAGGCACGGAGGCTACTAAATTATAAAATAGAGCCCTTGAAATATTTTTTTTAAAATAATATAGCTTTCCACTATAAATATTTAATTTTATTAAAGTGTTTTTAACATCATTTTATTGATTTTAAATCCGATATAAATATGAAAATTTAAAGTGTGATTTACTACTTCCCACTATACTGTGGTTCTTAAATATCAAAATATTCTACTTCCAAAATGCGTAAATAGTAGGGCCTTGAAATTATTCGAATGAACAGAAATTACTCACTAGAATATCTGGCTTATAAGCATTCTTACAAAATACTGTCCGATTTATACGTACCTATTCCGATTAGTCCATTAGTAATTACCAAAAGCTTTAGTTAATAGCATTGGTCACCATATATCTATGTATGTACTCAATAAGATGCGTGACTTCATTACGAAATAAATTATTTATCACTTAATAATTATGCGCCTAATTGTAGGCAACGTTTGACAGCTATTAATAGATATATAATATATTCTAGAGTTTGCAGCTTGTTGCTAAGGATTTTTAAACTTCTTAATAAAGACGTCAATGAAACATCCATAATCCATACAATTGATAAAACATTCCTTTGGACTTAGCCTAGATTACCTTCAATTTACCCAGTTTCTTAACAGCAGTGAATTGCTTATTACAAACCATCTTCAATTTAAGCAGTTGCCACGGTGACTGTTAGTACACTAAAGAGCCTCATCTCTGAAGATGATTTTTCAATGAAAATCCGGATCATTTTCAAAAGGTTGCTCAGCGGAATGCACGAACATACGACGATTCTATTCCTGTCTAGTGGTTCTGGCGAATATACTATATTTTCGCAAAATTCGCCGAAACAACAACATAGGGACGCCCAACGCTTGAGAACGACGTGTGAGAGACTGATTTGGATCTTCCTCAATTGATGCGGTAGTGGCAGCTATATTCTAGACACTACGGACACTTTTGTCTCACTGGCACGGGAACACTTTGTGCTGTGCCTGTGGATTCAAATTTTTCCACTACACGCTCAATTGTTGATCCGACAGGACGTTTACTACGACCATAAATTGGACGTAGCGCGCTTAAAGTTGAGGCCACTGACTTCGAATTGCAGTTGTGAATTGTAATAACTTCGACTCGTTGCTGGATAGTATATATCTTTCTATGATAAAAAAGCAAACCTTAATGAAGGAATATCTAAAAAGAGCGAAAAAAATTGCTTTCGTTGACCCTATCGTTCTACTTTTGTAGTGCCCTATTGAAAACCGCTTTACAAACAAAATAATAAGAACAAACGTTAAATTCGGTTACACCGTAGGTATAATATCCTACATAAATAAAAAAGTTTCCATACAAAGACTTGATTTTGATCGTTCAGTTCGTATGACAGCTATATGCCATAGTGGTCCGATATCGGCGAATTCGAAAAAATAGCAGCTTCTTGGTGTATGAAAAATTTCAGATCGCTATCTCAAAAACTGAAAAACTAATTTGAGTACGTGGAGTAGTGATTAGCGATATTTCACTGCCAATGAGGTGGTCACTGTGTTTGAAAAATCGCAAATCGCAACTGCGATCAATAAATAGCAGTTCTCCTCTATGAACTGCGATTGCGATAGCATTTCGAACCTGTGATTTGCGATAACAGTTCAGAATAGAATAGAATTTTGCTTTACGAACAGAAACAGGCAATGCATATTACAACTAGAATTGGAATAAAAAATTACGCGTTTTTAATATTAAATCTTCAAATATTTCCCTTTCGCTTTTTTGTTCTTCATTCAATGCTTTATAAAAAGTGTTACAGTGATCGGATTTAGTTCAAATATGCGCCGTTTCGTTCGATCATCTGTTTCCGTCTATACGGCAACTTCATAATATCCCCCTCGTAGAAGCCCCCTCCTTATTTGCGAAGAACTCGGACTGCCACTTTTCATTACCCTTTTTTAAATTCAACTTTACACCAACAAGAGCGTTCGCCATTGACAGGAACAGGTGGTAATCACTTGGCGCTATGTCCGGGATATATGGCGAATCCCGTAGCTTCTGACGAGTTATCAACGAAGTGTGTGGTCTGGCGTTGTCTTGGTGGACATCCTTCCTGTTGAACGTTTCTGGTCTATCGCTAGCTTCAAGCGGTCCAGTTGTTCGCAGTAGATGGTAGAGTTAAGCGTCTGGCCATAAGGGAGCAGCTTATAGTGGATGATTCCCTTCCAATCCCGTAAATCCCGGCTTGGCCACTATTTGGGACGAATCATCGGTCTTCGACCACAATCGTTTTCGCTTGATATTGTCGTATGTGATCCATTTTTCGTCGCCAGTCACCATCCGCTTCAAAAATGGGTTGAGCTCATCCCGTTTCAGCAGCTTATCGCAGGCGTTGACTCGGTCCAGAAGTTTTCTTAGCGTCAAATCATGCGGCACCCAAACATCAAGCTTTTACATATGTGTATCCAGCCTTCTGCAGATGATTTAAAATGGTTTGGTGACTAACTCTCATCTTCTGGGCAATGTCACGAGATGCCACATGCCGGTCTAACTCGGTGTTTTCCATGATTTGATCGGTATTCATAGTCACAGATCTTCCACGTGGGTTATCCATGGTGTCGTTTTCACCCGCTCTGAATCGCCGAAACCATTCCTCCGCAGTTCGAAGTGATAGAGTACCATCCCCCAAAACACCATTAATCTCACAGAACTCTATCTTTCTCTAGCGGATTTGCCTTTAACGAAGGAAAACTTTATAATAATGCGAATTTCGGCGTTAGTGAACTGTATATTTACAACTGTTGAACGCAATATCCAAACTAATCACGCATAGCGTCGTTTTGTAGGTTATGTCAGGATCTTTCAAAGATGTATAGTTTTGCCAGATACGAGCTCTGCAGCGCTTTATACATAGCCGCGAAATTCAAAAGACACAAAAGGCGGAAGGGAGATATTTGACAACCTAATAAATAAGTATATAAAAGTGTTTATTAGCAAGTATATAGATACATTTGTATGCCCACTTTTTATATATGTATAGTATACAAATATAAATATATCTATGTATTATCAGTAAATGGCTGCCTTTATAGATTTTTTTTACTAAGCTCACTGTTAGACAAATCATATTTGTGAGCTGCTACTATCTCTTCTCTCTCTTCATATTTTTTGCACGTATGTTAGTGTGTGTTTATGTAGGTTTGTATAGTATGTGATAAGTGCAATTTCTATGCTGCATTATACATGTGTTTGTATTTATGTATTTAGATGTGTGTGATGACGATGATGAGTTGATTGCAATCATCGAAATATTTGCATAAGTGACGCCACATAACATACCGTAAATGACATGACTGTCAACATAGACTACAAGAACAACAGCAACAACAACAAAAACAAAAACATAACCGACAGCAATAAACAATAAAATTACAACAAATGCAAGTAATGGGAGTAATAAATACAAAGACTATAATAACAACAACAACAACAGAAAACAATAAAAATTACAACAACCACAAGAACAACTAATAAAAATGCAACAACACCAACAACAAAAATTGCAACAACAACAACAATAACAAAAGCATTAACAACAAAAATAACAAAGCGACAGCAACAAATACAACAACAACCCTATCAAAATACAATATTTAACAAATAACGAATACAACAATAACAACAAAGTGCAGCGTGTAATATATTGCATGACAGCATTTTGGAAATACGTAAATATGTATGTAAATAAGCAGAGCAAACATTATATGCGGGCATGTGGATGCAACAAACTAAAATTTCGAGGCAAATACACGCACACACATACAAACACATGCAAACATACATAAGTCCACATATTTGAACATATGCTTTTCGGACATGTGTACAAACATTAGCTACAAGTCACACACACATATATATCACTTATGTATACTTACTATGTGTACACATGTGCTTATGTGCACGCACACACATTGGCAGCGCACACTATTAGCGACACTAATGCATTTGTGGCAAGTGTTTAGCGGCAAAATTCTATAATTTATTTATTAACAGCGGAGTGTTAACGACAACGTGAGGGTGAGGTGCAACTCGCCCAACCACGGGGTAAGACTTGCAACCGTTTGAATATTTGTCTGGTTGAGTGAATACGCGCCGTTTCGCTACGCTGCTTGACAGCCGTTGTCAGGGTTTTGTGTTTTTGACATATCAATATTTTGTTGCATTGGCGTGCGCGTCACTGCTCACAATGCGGGCACGGCTTTAACTAAATTATAGGCGGCTTAGGTTTAATGGAAGTATTTTTTATGTGTTGCGGGTATTTGTGATGAATTTGCATGCAACACACGTACTTTGCTGTGCAGTTACATTTGCTGATAAGCCAATGGTTTATGTAAATATGATATACATACAAAGATATGTAAGAAATGTGTAGACGCAGTATGCGCATCTTATCCAAAGAAGTTTCCTTAGTCAGCTAGTATGGCCGCTTTATGATATTGTGGTCCGATCTGAAATATTTCTTTAAATAATGTAGCATTGCCTTTAACAATATGAAGTATGAGTTAGTAAGCCTATTATACCTCAATTATTCCCTATTTACTGCCGTGTGTATTTTGAATCGAGATTCGGAACTTTCTTCTTATACCCGAGTTAACAAGAGACAGACGGGTCTTGTGTTCGCAATTTGGCGCCAATTCGAGATACCATATGCAGCCAGGTCCTTCTCCACCTGATCGCTTCAATGGATGCGTGGTTTTCCCTTTCCTCTGCTCCCCCTGTCAGGTACTGAATCGAATACTTTCAGAGCTGAAGTGATTTCATCCACTCTTTCGCTGAAGCTGAGCTTGATAGCTCGTAGTTCCATTGAATGCGATATTCGTCGTTGCCAATGCGGAAAGGACCATAAATCTTCTGCAGAATCTTCTCAAAAACTCATAACGTCGACTCATCACATGTTGTCGTTGTCCATGTCTCTGCAACATATAAGAGGACGAGAATGCTGAGAGACTTTTTGTGCTTGGTCTTTATACGTCGAAGCAAGACTTTACTTCTCAGTTGCCTACTCATTCCGAAGTAGCACCTATGGGCAAAAGTTATTCTGCGTTGGATTTTGAAGCTACAATTGTTGTTGGTGTTAATGCTAGTTCCAAGCTAGACGAAATTATCTACGACTTCGAAGTTATGACTATCAACAGTGATGGAGGAGCCAAGTCGCGAGAGCGAGGACTGTTTGTTAGATGTTAGGAGATATTTCGTCGTGCCCTCCTTCACTACCAGGCCCATTTGCTACGCTTTCTCATCCAGCCTGAGGTAAGAAGAACTAAAGAAACTATTTTTGAGGCTATTGATGACCAAAAGGGGGATCTCCCATCCAGGGATGTTTTCTATTTTTCATTAGTATAGTTTTTTACGTGGCGGATCTCAAACCCAGCGCAGAACCTTGAGGAGAGAGGATTCGCCTTCTCACTTTAGCTCGCCTTCAAACGGATGTTTTTTGACTACCCAGAGCATACTTGGTCTAAGACCGGAATTCGTGAGTTGCTTGAGCCAAATGTAAAAAAATCGTCTCTGGGCACTCCCAAGTGAAAGGCGCTCAGAGAACTTTCCTCATTTGCGTGAACTTCTACACAAGACTCCATACTCCAACGCTGAGGTTGGCTATGGTCGATTGTACACCAGTGTTTGGTAGTCCACTAGGCGGTTAATGTGCCATTAAATGCCATTGTATTATACATACATATGTATATTGCATTGCAGTTTATGACAGCCTCCCAGGAACGTACGGGTTCAAATGCTGACTACTCTTGCAGTATTTATTAGAGAGAAAAATATATCTGACTGTTGGAATTAATTGTAAATAATGTAGAGTAATTTTCAAATAACATTATAGCTGACAGCTGACAAGTGACAAAATTTTTTGTTGTTTTTCGTCACATTTTTGGATTACTTAGCCGCTGGCAGTTGAGAAAATATACTCTTCTTGATGAAAAATATATTGAAGGTCTCAAAACAGATACAACGAATAATGCCATAAAAGCAATCCTGTCTGCTTGTTTATGTTGAAAAGAAAACAAAACGAGTTTCATTATCCATTAAGCGTTTGTTTATTTACAGCGAGGAAATGCTGAGGTAAATAATTTTTCAATTAACTGCAATTCGAAGCCAGCGAAGAAGCATTCGATTCACTTTGATCTGTTTACGCCACAAATAGGCCGTTAATCGGGCCACAAATGGCGCTGGCCTTTGTTTGTTTTTGTTGCCACCAAGCGGCAGCCAACTAATGCGCTTTTAAAGCGCAAAACGCCACAGCAGCGTTCAAGTGGCAAGTAACCACAACAATCTGAAAAAGAAAAAAAACCAAGAAATGAAATAAAAGCAAGCACAAACAACAACGGCGGTCGCAAAGTCACACGCGTGCAACAAAAACGCCAACTTGAAGCGGCAAAGTAAAACGTGCAACAGCAACAGCAACAGCAATTGCAGAATTAGTAAAGTAAACAATTTTTTTAAATGCTCAAAATGCGCCACACATGCTTGTATGTATGTATTGTGGTGTGTATATATGTACTATGGTGTGCAACACAGTGCATGTGCACTACAAGTGTTACGCCCACAGCGGTAAATAGCACTAACAGCTTGATTTTTAGCGCTCTTATACACTCACACACATGCAGTACTGTATATGTATTTGTGTATATATATGTATATGTATGTATTTACACCTTCACGCCGACGACCGCAATGAGTAAAAATGCTCACTAATTACTTTCACCACACTTGAACTACTTTTAGGCGACCGCGTGCATGGCTCGGTTCCCAACACAGTGCTACAAACACACGCACACATTTGCAGTTAAATATGTATTTACACATAGGTGGCTACTCTTGACTCGAGTACCTACCGCCTGCAGCCTTTCGAAAACTCTTCTGCCCACCGGCAGCCCAAGCACCCCGAGCGACAGCAACCGCTTAGCATATTCCACGCCGCCGCAGACAGATAAACACTCAGACTGCTGGCAGAAAAGTTACATACACACATACATATTACATACACACATACATATATATGAGCTATATTTACATATATCACAGCATACATACATACATATATTTATATATATTTCTTCCATATATGTATTTACATAAAAACCTTCTTATGTGCTTGCCTCCATTCAGCTGACGACGTTTTCTGCTGCTTAGCAGTCAAAGTTCAGCACTCGACCCCACCGTGACTTGTCTTCATTTAAATTTTAAGTGTTCTGTAAGAGGCTTCGTAGCATTTGCCCTGACCCAAACATCCACTTACTAAAAATAAATACATACATAACATTTTATCGTGAAGTGGTGGATTTCTTAGAAGCTCTATTTGCATATGCCTGTCAGCGTGTGAATTTGCTCCAGATTTTTATACAATTTTTAACCGTTATTTGGTGTGTTGCTTTTGTTTAACTAGTGAGCTCATTGTGTGAGGTAAACTTTAATGGTAAGCAGGTTTAAAGTTTAAAGCCATCAGAAAAGCCTCCTCTGCGCTCAAATATTCAGATCTTCAATTAAATCTTCAATAGAGGCTCCAGATCGAGTACATGCCTAATATCGTTAGTGTGAACTTTTTTTATACTTTATTACGCGATTATAGCCGAGTTAACAACAGCGATCCTATTGTTTCTTCTTTCCCCTACGTGGCGTCAATTGGACATTCCAAGAGAAGCCAGGTTCTTCTCCACTTGGTCTTTTCAGCGGAGTGGAAGTCTTCCTCTGCTGCTGGTACTTCGTCGAATACTCTCAGCGCTGGATTGTTTTCATCCATTTGGATGGCATGATCCAGCCAGCGTAGCCGTGTCTCTTAATTCGCTGAACTACAAGTATGTCAATGTGATCGAATATGCCGTAAAGCTCATGGTTCCATCGACTGCGCTATACACCGTTGCCAATGAGCAAAGAACCATAAAACTGCAGAACCTTTCTCTCGAAAACGCATAACGACAAGTCATCAGATGTTGTAATCGTCCATGCCTCCGCACCCTATAGCAAGACGGAAATAATGAGTGACTTATAGAGACATAAATTATCTACGACTTCGAAGTTATGACGTGGGGCCAAGTCGCTACTTCGACGAGAGTTCGTTTGGTGAGATATTTCGTCTTCCAAACCAGACCCATTTGCTTCGCTTCCTTATTCAGTCTGGAGAAAGCAGAACTAATGAAGCGGTTACGAAGGCCAATGATATCAATATTATCGGCATACGCCAGCAACTGTACACTCTTGTGAGCTTTTACTTACTGCAGATATCGAGTCCTAACTTAGAACTTCAGCACTATGACTCACTTATTGTTTCTGGTATTTGATATCTATATATAATTCAACACTACCTTCTTGACTATCCCGCGTCTGGGTCAAGACTTAAGCAGCTGGGATCGCATATTTTCAGACATTTCACCGAGCTGGCAGGAGTGGAATGTTTTTTACGTTTTGCTAATTAATAAGTTCGAACTCAGAATTTCTTCTTTTCTATGGCTTCACAAAGCACTACATACAGCAGTCCACGTGAGATCTTTGATCAGCCAACTAACCGAATCTAACCAAAGGGTGCCGTTGAGTATACTTATCTGTTACTTTGGCTTGCATTTGCGTAGATTAGAACTAAATTTTTAGAGGCTTGTCTGTCCGTCTGTCAGTATAAGTATATGCGAACTAGTTGCTCAGGGTTTGAGAGTTCGAATTGAAATTTTGCACACATCTTCCCGAAGAAAACACTTATTTGTCGGAGCGAAATTGGTCATAGATTATTGTCCAAAGCAACGGTAAACCCGCCGAAGAAATTGCTCGGATCGAACCATTACAGTATACCATATTGCTGGCACACAAACTGAATGATCGAAATCAAGGCGACCTTAGATAGAATGATTTTATGTTTGTGAAAAATATTATAGCTTTGGTCCAACCGAGGTAACCATTTTTGCTTGTTTTTTGTATGGTTGACTCTTACTCTGTTGCAGTTTCGCGGTAGACACGTTCTACCTTTCAACTCGTGATAAAAGATTCACCTTTTAAATATGTATATCTATTCAAAAGTCACAAAAAAATCATAATATTATTTTTCATATACCTCTAAAGCTGTCTAAATTCCTATAATAGTAAGATAATAAATTATGTTTTTGAAGCCTGATAAAAATCTTGCCTCATCACTGCGGCGTTTTACTTGCCTTTTCTCCTTTAAATATTTTTTTTAAAATATTTTTTATTGCCATTTCAATTCCTGGTCATATTTGCTTTCGCATAGAAATGACGCAGCGCTAATGCATTAGCCAGTAAGTGCCTGCGTCGAAGCCGTAATTCACGGTGACTTGCGGTAAATTGAAACGCAGAAAGGTGGAACCGTTAGTGCTGGAGGGTTGCAAGTTATTGGCTCTGCTGGTTTTTTTTTTGCTCTTTTCAGGCGAGATGGTGTCACTGATAATGACTAGCGTGTATTGAGCCTTCATTAGCATTTAAGCATTGAATTGCAGTTTAAATAAATTTTTTATCTCAATCAACTTTTTTATTTGCAATTTTGTTGCCTTTTTAACCACACACACACACACGTCTCATACAATTAAGCCTTGTTTTATGTGCCGTATGCTTAACAACCCCTGTTTAAATTTATCTGACGCTGCTTGGTTGCTTTTTTATGGATATACATATGTATGTATGTATATTTTATCCACACACATACATACATACATACATATATGTTTGGTTCTGCTTGTGTTTGTATTTGTGAGCTGTCTAATAATTTCTCGTGCGAGCCCTCAGCTGCATTGTGCCTGCCTATTTTTCTGCTGATTAATCATTACCAACCCATCTGTGGGTGTGTGTGTGTCTGAGGGTGACTGTGCGATAGAGCGGGTGCTACGGAAGGTAGCTAGGACCCTGGTAGCACCTTCACTGTTGTTGGGTGGTTTGTTGTTGTTACTTTATTTTTGTTTTTGTTGTTGTTTCTTTTTTGTTGTTGTTTGCTTATTTTTGTTGTTATTTTTTGTTATTGTTGTTGCGCATATTTTATGTTAACCACAAATGTTGCACGCATCTGCTGAAAGCATGAAAGCATATTGCAAACCTCCCGCTTTCGCCTCGCCCATATCACTTCATTTCCTTTTATTTAACTTTATTCATTTATTTTTATTTTACCGCTATGCGCTCAGCTGGTTCTGATAAGCATATCCTTTTCACATTTTTACATGCACGAGGCATCAAGCGTGTACCATCATTTGATGCTTCCGCCACGCTCATCGCTCACTCATACAATTTTCATAACATTTTTTACTTGCGCTTTCATGCTGCTTGTGTTTTGCCCTTGTTGTTGTTGCTGTTTTTTTTTTTTTTTTTTTGTTTTTTGTTTGTGTACCCTTTTCAGCTAACATGGCCCAGTCAACCCCCCGTACGTTGTGCAATTTTTCCACAAAAATGCATAAATCATGCTTAACATCTTTTAATTGACTTGTTATTAACTCGCACTCATTGCCCCCACTTCGTCGCGCTCGCACCCGTTTCAACCCGCTTGCGCATTTTGCCGTCGCTTTGCGTTGCCCGCATCGCCTTGTCACAAGCTGTGTCTTTTGTTTTTGTTGTTGGCATGTTTCAACTTTCTTCTTTACATACTTTATTCGTTCTTTTCATTTTGAGTTCAAATTTTTATGCGCTTTCCCACTTTTTTCCCGTACACAAACATACATACATACATATAGTATGTGCGTGTGTGGCTATGTGCCGCTGCATGCCCATGCTGACTTTAATGAGTTCTTTTTCGTAATCAATTTTTTTGCTTACAACTTCTAAATTGAATTATTACTCGTGCCAGCGGGTCTGTTGGCTTCTTTGTGAAGTATTGGCGTAGCTTTCACAGTGTTTGCGTCGCAATTGCGCCACAAGGGTTAATGTCATTTGTTTGAGGTCCTAAACAGCGTTCTGGAATTTAATTATCAGGCTGTGTTGTTGTTACATACATACATGTGTACATACATTTTCTGTCATAATATGGGGAGTTAAATTGAAGCAGAAAAATATTTATTTCCTTCAACTAAATGACACCGAATTAAATGAGACATTACATTTAGGGTATTCACAAGGTGTCATATTGTGTCATATCGTCATATTGTCATATTTTTTTATGACTGTCATATTAGCACTGTTGTTGTTTCACATGCTAAATTAAGATATGACTGATACAACACTGCGCGGTATGTTTATTGAGTTCGCTATTCTATCGGCTGTATTTGTTTACAAATACAGCACTGCGTGGTATGTTTATGACAAAATATGACATACAACAGTTAAGGGTGCTCACAAGTGTCGTATTTTTTAAGAATATTAAAATATGACATAAGACATACAACAAAGCTTGTGAATTGCCTAATTATATTTTGGGGTTTGAAGATAAGCGTCTCGAGGATAATGCGCTCTTTCCTACAATTTTAATTGAAACTTAGTGTTATTCCATAAAGATACATTTTGAAGGAGTGTGCTTCTAATAAAATAACTCAAAAAGTGACTTTTGGTTTATTTAAAATTCTCCAGTAGTTCCACTTGGAAGCCACACTGGCCTTGATGGGGAAAATATCCTCTTTGCGGTTTTTTTTTACAGATTTTTCAGTCTGAGGCTACTGACAAACTGGTTTTTTAAACATGTGGTTAAGATCACTGCTAAAAAGCTTCTTAGAATCAATATTAATATTAATTATCTTTACCATATTCACCATACCTACATAAACAATACTACACAGAGAGAATATGTAACTTCGCTTGAGATCCGATACACACTTGAGTTAAGTAACCTAACCCACCTACTGATAGACGACTTGGTAATGACCTCAAATGTATGGTACTGTAGATCCATTCAGAGGTAGTTTTTTCAATAGCCTTTTTTTGACAGATTACGATTTAGTTATGCCAAGCTGTCCTGTTATTTTTGTTCAACTTTATAAAGGTAAAGAATGTGTTTCGCGCGATTCGCTCAACTTATGGTCAACGTAAACGGCCTACTTAGCGTACTATTCGCAACATATTCACCCAACTTGAGGCCCAGCATTCATTACTGAATAATATTGGACCGAATAAACCTCGTCCAGCACGTAGTGAAGAAAATAAAGCAGCCGTAGCTGAAAAGGTACACAAAGACCGTGGAGGGTCGATTCGGCGCCGTTCACAGCAACTTGGACTGATGTATGGAACGCAAGAACGCAAGAAACTTCAAAAGTTCCAAGTGGATCCGACGTTTTGGAGCCAAATTTTGTTCAGCAATGAGATGCATTTCTGGCTCAATGGGTAGGTAACAAGCATTTGAGATGAAGAGCAACCTGAAGAAACTCACTTTTTTGGCCGGTAGAATCAGCGGTCCATATTTGTTCAATGGCGATCGTTATCGCGTCAAGACAATCGGCTATTTGATGCCTGAAATTGAAGCTCGTGATCTCAGCAACATTTGGTTTGAAAAAGACGGCTGCACCTTCCACACATCGCTTTAATCAATGGATTTTTTAGAGAAGTTTTCAGTGATCAGATAATTTCACGTTTTGGGTAATCGAAGAATTGGCCACCAAGATTGTGTGATATCACACCGTTTGACTCTTTCCTGAAGGTATATGTAAAGTCTTAATTCTATGCGAACAATCCCACACTTTACATAAGGACTTTTTGATATGGCCTTCAGTCCCTTCAGCGAGTTTTGTTTTATGTTTTGATCGTTTGAAAACGGTTTCCATTCCGACTTGTTTACATGTCAAACTCATAATCCCATTTTGTCCGTCCTCAGTTGTAATGCTCTCCATGAATGTGGGATCGGAATTCGCACGTTCAAGCATGTCCAAAGTGACCTGTTTACAGTATTCTTTTTGAAAAAAAATTTATCTTTATCGGGGCGAGTCGAACAATAACGCGTTTCATGAACAAAATACATATACATTACAATTATTCGAACGGACTGTGTTGACGAAGATATTGAGCTCTGATGCCATCACTCTAAAACTTGTCTTATGATTTTCAGGCACCATATTCTTCACTCTTTTTTAACATTTTCCTGAGTTGAAGAGGTCAAAGATTGTCCAGAACGAGGTATGTCTTCAAAAGTCTCTCGACCGTCTTTGAAGTTTTGCCACAATGTATGTATATAAAGGTTTCCTTTCTGTAAATTCGATTATGCATAAATACCCAGATATTTTTCTGCTCACTCACCTAATGGAATTTTCGAAATACTTGACAGTCCAATTTGATAATTTCTGAAACAGTAGTGCTACTACTAACTGAAGTCGATAACTAACTTGAAACTAAGGCTTGACTAAATTTAGTAACAGCTACAAATGAGTTAAATATGTAGTATGCGTATATGGCAGTGTGGTGAGTTCTAATTTTTTTCATGCCTTGTTTTCTAAAACTGCAATTGGCTATTTTTTATTTTTATTTACTTTGCCTTGCATTAATTTGACATTTTTATCGCATATTTTGTGCAGCTGTCGCAAGTAATTGCCATTTGCTGACATTTTCATTTATGCTACAAGTAATTGTTGTCAAGCTAAATAATTTAGGTGACGGTCGTGGGCACAGAATGTGCAACGGACAAATGCGGGTACACACATACAAAGCACCAGCGGTATGCATATAACCCAAAATTCAAAGAGGTGGTAATTAACAATTATTCACGGCTACGAAAGATATGTGCGCGAGAGGCGTGGTGGTTGCTAAATAATATCAAAAACTGCCAAAGCAAATGGTAATAATTAGGTTGAAAATATCTGGTTTGCAGTTTTGTGAAGTTTCTTTTTTATTTGTAGTAGTTTGGAGTTGACATGGATAATAAAAAAATATTATTTTTAATTTACTTCTACTGGATTATACTGTAGCGCAAAGCAACTTATCATCAAAAAAAAAAAAAAAAAAACAAAAATCGAAAATCGCTCAATCAAATATAATAACCAGTATAAAACCATTTTATAACCAATTTATCACCACTTTATACTGAAATTTTGTTTCGAAAGTCGCTGACAGATATAATAATCAATATATAACCTTTTTATAACCAATATATAACCACTTTATAACCAAACCTAAAATGTTGTTTCGAAAATCGCTGTGAGATATAATAACCCATGAATAACCATTTTATAACCAATTTATTACTACTTTATAACCAAAAATCAAATTATATTTCGAAATTCGTTGTGAGATATAATAACCAATAAATAACCATTTTATAACCAATATATTACCACTTAATAACCAATATATAACCATATTATAACCATTATATAACCACTAAAATTTTGTTTCGAAAATCGCTGTGAGATATAATAACCAATGTATAACCACTTTATAAACAAAACTAATATTTTGTTTTAATATGTCTGGTTACGTTTCTCCTTTGCCTGTAACCTTATAATAAGTGATGTTACTTTATTTTTCATTTTAGGTAACGTTATGTACATTAGTAACTGTGTTTCTTTTCAATATATTTCCCGACATAATGCAAAAAAAAATTTAAAAATCCTTTAAAGTTTCAAACAGTTATTTTTATTCAAAAATGGTTTGTCCACACACATTTTAGTCACACTATCCCTAAGCCCCAAACGTACAAAGTATGCCACTAAGGCGTTAAAAAATATTTCAGACAAAAAAATTTGAGTGGCATGCACCAACAAATTCAATTAAATTGCGAAAATTGTCAAAAAATATTACACTGTCTTTCAAGTCAGCGCGGCCTGGCCTGACTTATTGTGCCGATTAGCGATTTTCAATTCACACAAATAAATAATGCATGCATTGTGGCCACGCCCACAGCCATGTGCAACGGCGACATATTCTTTGCATATTAATGCCGACAAGTTGCAACGAAATGTTTGCATTTTTTCGCACACTTTTCCATGGGAGTGCAACGGCGTGGCGTGGACGCCAAGACATGCGGGGGTATATAGGCGTGTATTTATATGTATGTATGTAAGTGTCTTCATATACAAATATGTATATATGTATAAATATGTAGTGGAGGTAGTGCGGCTGAGGCAAAGCGAGAGGAAGTTGCCATAAAAATAAGGGAAAACAAAATATGAAAAAAGTAACTAAGACAAATAATCGAAAACAAACATTGCTACGGCGCACATGTATTGATTTATTGTTGCTGTTGTATTTCAATTTTATGTGAACATTTTTTGTTGTGAAATCTGCAGCGAACTATTAGAGTGCATCCGCCACTTAGCCAACTGCGGCGATCGTGCTGCAAATATACTTACATATGTACACACGCGTAAAACATACATGGACATCATATATACGAATATACAGATATATATGCATACACACACACATATGCAATACATAAGCACATTTCCTACGCAACTACATACCTATTTCCCTCAACACAACCGCTCATCTTGCTGACTTCCTCCCAGCTGCCATAACACTGCCTCTTCTTACAACCACACTTTCTCTCTCTTTTTCTTCTCTTCTGCTCTATCTCTCCCCCAGCCGCTGCAAATTACTATTCCATGCGACAATGTGACACTGACAGCGACACAGCGGGCGCGAGATGCTGATAGCTCACGTTTACTACAACCACTACACATACATACAAATACGAATTCATGCTTGCGCCGCTCTATAGCAGGTGGCAAGTTGTCACGTTGTTTTTGCCTTATTTTTCTGCCACACTTTTCGATTTTGCCTGACTTTGCCTTTGGCTTTGGCATTTTGTCTGCTTGCCAAAGATTAATGAATGGTTATTGAAAATGACACTTTGTTGTTGTTGTTGTTTATCGTCTAGTTTGTATTTCTTATATTGACAGCAATTTCCAATGACAGCAATTCGTTGGGGTACTTGAAAATATGCAAAAATTAATGAACACGATTATCGACGCGAATATTCGCATTCACACCTCAGCTGCAAGTTATATATCAACGTGTGTTTGTATGTATGTATCCATGCTAAGTGGGTAGTAAAGGAAGTGGGCTTAAACGCAAGAATTGACTTTATTATATTTAGCTTATTGAAGTCCAAGCACAGTCAAAGTATTTTCGCTACACTTTGACTACGCCCAGTTTAGCTAAAAAGCGGCAAAGCTTCGAGGCAAAACAGAAAATTTGATTGCGTAAAGCGCTTTGAGAGCCGCCTCTTTAATATATTTAATATCTCCTTCCGGTTAAGAGACCTTGAAAACACATTTAGCGGATAGATGGGAATTCGAAAATGGTTTTTATTTGGGTTACTGAAAAATTAATGGAAATATTGGAAAAGACCTATTTGTTTTGCGGGTGAGGGTGTGGAAAATGCCTTTCGTATCATGAGTGCTATCGTCCCAGCAACGGTATGTGCCACTTGCAGGTCACTAAAAACCCCTCTCTAAGGAGCCATTGCCCAACCTGGAACCACATTGGCATTACTTCAGGGTAGCATTCGCTATTTATCATTGAGAGATTTACATTTGTGCACCGCTGTTTGCTTCACTATCCCGCATGAAGCTGTTGAAATTGTCCGCGTTTATGGGCCAACCAGGTCTTCAAACAGCGGTGCATTTTCGTTCCCATTGCAGAAATTCAAATAATTCTGTCGCCTTGTTGTATATTCATGATGGCTCTTCGACTTTTCCCATCCTCTGAAGGTACTTTTTGAAGTATCCGTGATCGGATAACAACTGGGTTGTGTAAAAATCACCTTCTTTAAACCAACGGCTTGTCAATGAAATTAGATCTTTTCTTAGTCTCGCCGTCCATCTTCCGCGATTCTCATTCTCCAATTTTCGTTGCCATGTTTTTATCGTATTTTTCTTTATTTTTTCTGTAAAGCTCTTGTTATTTTCGGATGTTTTCTTTAGCTCCCACAGTTTTTTCTTTTGGTATGTCGGAAGGTCAATTAGGGCATTAGCATATAACTAATATTGCATCGCCTAACACTGTTCCATAGACTTATGCAAGTCTGGAGGCTGCGGTGCGGTGAACTCTGGCCACTGCCTTACACCGGCTTTCCTTTTTAAGGACACCTGCCAGGATTTCAGCTGAGTATAATAGGATGCTGACAGTCATCGACATTAAGAGCTTTTTCTTTTCTTGCCTGCACCCCCTATATTGGCCATTAGTCTGCTAAGTTGGGAGGCGATTTTCGCTGCCTTTCCTACGGCGTGCTGGATTTGTGCCCAGAAGTTTAGTCTGGGGTCCAATCTTAGGTAGTTTACTGCTTTTTGTGTGCTAAGAATAGCCGTAGTCGTTTGCATACTTCTTTCGAGAATGGATAGATGGTATGTGCTTATTTGTTAGCAGTAACAGCTCTGTTTTTTCCGTAGCGAGCTGGAGGTTATGTGATTCGAACCGTGTATGCGTCCGCATCATGACCTGATTAAGCTTTATTCGCGCTTTTTCTGTGTCTCGTGCTGTAATTACTGCTGCAATGTCGTCCGTGTAATCAATAGAGTACTATTCGTTTGGCATTTCGAGTTTTGGTATTGTGCCGTAGCTGATGGATAGATAAAATGGATCCTTGTTCTGCTTCTGACAGACAGCGGTCACGTCTGTCGCTTTCACTATCTACTTTACTGAGGTAGCTCCGCACCACAGCTCTGAGGTAGTCGAGGATTTTAAAACTTTTTTTGAGAGCGTCGATCATATCCATTCATCTTGTGCTGTTGGACAAAAAGAAGTCAAGGAAAGGGAAAGGTTGAAGACATTTCGGACATCTAAAGCCGCCAGCAACAATATTCTTTTGCATTTATGGCATCTACCTTGTGCGGCTTCTACACTTTCAATGACGCATTTTATAGCTCCTAGAGTTGATATGCCGGGTCTAGAGCGGTGTTGTCTAGAGGAGAGTCCTTCAGCTTTGTTGTTAGCCGCTTCGAGTCTGGGTTTAAGTAGCTTTTCATAAAGCTTTTCCGCTGTATGAAGCATGTACGGTATGCTGATGGCAAGTTTAGACCTCTTTTCCTATACTGATTAACACCAGACGTTGCCTTTTCCAGGGTTCAGGCAAGCGTTGTACATATTCAAAAGTATGGCCGGTCGCTCTTCAGCGATTATTTTTAGAATTTCTGCTGAGATTCCGTATGAGCCGAGTGTTTTGTTGGCCTTGAGCTTGCCAGTGCAACTCTTCGAGGGTAAACTGGGGGATTTGCGAAGATTTTAGAGTCTGTTCTAGATCACTGGCCATATTTTCGTGTGTTAGAAACAGGGCGTTAACGATGTGATCCATTTTGGCAGTGATTAAGACAGGCGACTTTGTTCGAGCGCCGAATTTTTCATTACCATTTTATACGCAAGTCCTCAGGGGTTTTTGTTGACATGCTCCCGTAGTTCCTCCACTTTTTTTTGCTATCAGCGATGTCGTGCTTATTTAAAGGTGACTGAAGTTCTTTAAACAAATATTGCTTTCTATTGCTTGAAGTTGGTTTCAGAGCGTAGAAGTCTGCGTATGATGTACAAGGGCACAGGGTTGCATTTAGTTGTCTTCCTTACTTGTTAAGATTATTGATTGCTGACGACTGCTTGTTACCCGCTTCTTTGATGTTTCTTTTTTCTATATACACGCATACAATTTAAGTATATGGTATTCTCTAACACGAGTGCAGCCCTTTAGCAAATATTTACGCTCAAATGCAATTACAAGAACGTGTCCTTTCGCTATACTCTGCAGCACACCGGCGCACAATCGTTTTGCTAGCAACTTGTCTGTCCGACTGCCGGCGATTGAACGTAATTGCGAAAAAAACGAACTGAACATAACCGAAAGTCGTAGTCGGAGGAACTTGCAATACGTAACGGAATGTATTACAGCAGCATGTAATAATTTGTGTTGCACACTTACGAGTTGCATGTGTCGTGCAACTCAATCAACAAAATTTGTAATATGAAACAAGTAGAAATTGGACAAAAAGAAGTAAAGGAAATGGAGCAAAAGAAAAGAAAAGAGACATAGATAGTATAAGGAATGGTAGTAGGAGGTTGTAACTAGGAGTTGGGCAGCCACTGGATGATGTGGCACCTGGGGGCCAGGGTTCGGAGGTATATCAAACACTACGAATGAAGCAAGTATGAAAGTTTTAAAGACAATGGAGACAGTATTTAAACAAAAAATAGAAAAAACCTAGTATGCGCTACCTAGTATGCACAACAACAATAAGCAGACTTATAATACACCAAACAACATACATCTTCACATTCGCTGTGGCAAGCGCATTCGCAAGTTACTTACAACTTAAGTCGCTGGGCTGTTACTCAAGCAGCTTAACAACTGTGTTTGCAGCAATTTGTTGGCAACAACCAAGCACACTACCAGCACAAGCACATTGCCGCCACGCAGTTGTAAATGCCACAAAAATAACCGCAAATAACAGAAAATAGCCTGCAAATCAGCTGAGAAAGACTCCAAACTTTTATTTTGTTTTTCGTCGTTCCTGCCACATGCATCATGGCGGCCGCCAAACAGCTAGTGCTGCACGTGTGTTTGTCGTCTTTCCGCAGTTTGACGCCGCAATGGTACGTGTTTCCCAGGCGTACAGCAAATTGTGGCAACAGCGAGCAGCACATAGAGGCACGTGTATGTGGCTGCCACATAACAACGAAATTGCAACAGAAATTGGCGAGGCTTAAAAAGTAGAAAATATATGTATATATGTATATGTAGCTATGTATGTAATATAAAAAAGGCAATAGAAATACACAAACTTAGTCAAAGCACAGCGGCTACGCGATGTGGCACGTACGCAAACAAATGCACTTACACACACATGTTGGGGAATTTGTGTATTTGGTTTTAGCAAAAGAAATAAATAAACAAGTAATCTGTCTGCGAATGCGTTTGGCTGCATTTAAGGCAAATCCGGGAATAAAAATGTAATCCCGAAATTTCGGGATTTGACAAAAGTCATTAAATATGAAGTTATGTTTAAAATGACTTCATATTGCAAATCAATTTCGGGATCCCGAAATTTCGGGATTTGCAGAGAGTCATTAAGTATGCAGTTTACATAAACATAATTGACATGCACAAAATTATTTCAAATAAAAAATTTCGGGATCCCGAAAATTATTATTTCGGGACTACATCAAATTAAGGCAATAGTGGATTTTTTTTTATGTTTTGGATACTAAAAATTGGAATCAATTTTTGTTACTTCGACAAAATAGTCCCGAAATTTCGGTATTAAAGCAATCGCTTTAAGTCCCAATTTAGGTCTTGTTACTTTATACTAACTACACAAACAACTGCCAACCGTCTCTATTGTTTCGCACAACCATATGTGGATATGTCTGGTATGTGCCACAAAAAGCTTATGAGTCGTTAGCGCGCTCTTGCGCCAATTCGCTGATTGCCTACTGCGCTGAGTACAACAAAAAAAAAACCGAGATGCAGGCTCCGTAACACTTTGCAATAAATATTGTTTCTCAAATTGCATTGTAATGTGAGCGATAAAAAATGCAGAAATATGCCACATGCGGTAAATACAATGAAGAAAAAAATTGCATGCCACAAATGCGCGCCGCTTTATCTTTCGCCGTTTGCGGCAACCATTGCCACTTTAATGGCCAGTTAGTTTGCATTGATTCGTCTAAATTGCCTCATATTAATAAGCAATGCGTGCGTTTGCTAAAATGGCCACAATCTCCACACATTTGGTTGCATGTGCGGCTTTGGCTAACACCAACAAATGGCCACACAAATCTAACGCATTTTTCATGCATTTAACTGCGGCTGAAGTCGTCTAACATGGCCGTAAGGATAAGCGCCATGGAGTGGTCGGTTTACATAGTTTCGCGCATGCAACAACTGTTTTTTTTGGATGTGCATACATATGTGCATCATAAAAGTGCGGTGGAAAGGAAATAGATAACACAGGCGATTATATAATGCATCTCGTTGAAGTTGGACTGGGTCCAGACCTCTATGAAAGCACAAGTTTAAACGTCTCTACTTACGAAACTTTTATAAGTAGATCTCACGGGTTTTTTCAATAGGGACGCTACAAAAGTAGATCGATAGAGACAGTAAACAACCTCATATTTTTCCCGCTCTTTTGCTATTTTTCCCCAGTAAGGCTTGCAGTCAAAATTACTAAAATTTATTACCGAAGTTCGGAGTCAGTGGCCTCAACTTTAAGAGCGCTACGTCCAATTTATGGCCGTCATAATCGTCCAGTCAGATCAACAATTGAGTGTATAGTGAAAAAATTTGGATCCGCAGGCGTAGTACAAAATGTTCCTGTACCAATGAGACAAAGAAGTGCCCGTAGTATCGAGTTTATTACTGCCGCTAGCGCAACAATTGAGAGAGACCCAAATCAGTCACATGTGGTTCTCAAGCGTTCCGGGACTACACTACGGGATCCCGAAATGTTTTCCAAGTTAAATATGTTATTGTACAAGATCAACTATGACTTTCCGGAAACCCGAAATTCCGGGACTACATTACGAGATCCCGAAATGTTTTTCAAGTTTGTTATGTACTTATAAATTTAATTTAAAAAATATTTAAATGTGTTATTATAAAATATCAGCTATGGCTTACCGGGATCCCGAAATTCCGGGACTACACCACGGGATCCCGAAATGTTTTGCAAGTGAAATATGTTATTATACAAGACCAACTATGAATTATGGAATCCCGAAATTCCGGGACTACACTACGGGATCCCGAATTTTTTTTCAAATTTGTAATGTAGTTATACATTTAATTTATAAAATACATATTTAAATATGTTATTATAAAAGATCAACTATGGCTTACCGGGATCCCGCAATTCCGGGATTACACTACGGGATCCCGAAAGAAGAAGTTTTTTTAATGACAAATAATAACATATATGTATAACTTTTAACTTTTTATTTATTATTTTTTTATGTCTAAATTTTTTTAGTAACACAAATGATTTATAAAGGATTTTAAAGTCATTCCATTTGAGAGCATTGTTGAAATAATTTCTTTAAAGTATTTAATTTTTTATAATTACAGTTAAATTAAGGCGCATATTTTTATTGAAATATCCATAAATCACTTACGTGCTGCAGTGCCGTGAAACGCATTCATTTATTAAATAAAAATTGCTTATAAGGCCTTAATGCCTACATACACACAAACACTTCGGTTATACCAAATGCCGCGATTTTGTTAAACAATGATGTGTAGTCATATACATACTTATATGTAAGTATGTACGAGCACACATATAGTATGTACTTAATAAAAAAATCGCATACAAAAAAAATAAATAAAATTTTATATACATATGTATAGATGTATAAACATACATACATACATACATACAAATATACATACATATTTATATATATATCTATACATTATATATTCATATCGTCACAATTAAATGATTGTGATCAGTTGATTTTCACCGATTCGCCTCGTAATGCTGCATTTAATTAACTCATCAAATATTGACTACAAATTAAAAGTGAAAATATGAATTCATTTGGCCAATTGGCTTTTCAATGCTCAACACATTGTGGCAGACAATACGCATATTTTTTCTATGTATGCACATATGTATGTGTGTGCATACACCCCAGGTCTTTAAAAAAAAATTATCAATTATTAAAAGCGAAAATGGCGGCAGAAATTTTATTGGCTCATTTGCGGTCGGAGCTGGTCTACAAATAAAATGTTAATTTGCTATGAAAATTTTTTAAAGAATAAACAAAACGAAAAATGCATTAAAAAAAACAAATTATATTTTTTTGTCCGGTGTGTATTTTTTTAAAAATTTTTTCTTTTACTTAAAGTGGAAAAAAATTTTATTTTTTTAAACTCATTCATACATGTAAAAACTAATTGTGGTAAATTTATAAAAATTATGAAAAGGTTAAAAGTAAAATTATTTTTTTGTTTTTTTTTTCAGTCAATGTTAAAGACTTTAGCTTACATCTACATAGAAATTGGAAACTTTAAAATTTTTTAAAAGGGAGGCTATGCTATATTATAGAACTTGAAATTTAAGAAACTTAAAGGGTTATACTGTATATACATAGTTAGACGGCCTAAAAAGCCGAATTTTCCGGAATCTTTCCTGAGAAAACTTTGAAATTTAGTGATTCAAAAATTTGTACACATAATATGGAATCTTTTATCTGTATTTAAAGGCTTCGTCTTAATAATAATTATTTTTTGAAAGAAACTACAGGTGATCTCCGGGACCTCTCCTCAAAAACACAAACGTTTTGCGGTGACCAATATATATCTGAACTGGATCCTCTGAAATTAGAAAACCAAACTGATTTCGTTAAAGTACAGTTAAATCTATTAAAGAAAATCGAAGAATAAGCAAAAAATTTTTTGACAAAATGGCGGTTTCTCAAAAAAAAAAAAACGAGTTTTAAACAAAAAAATCTAGAGAGATCCTTGAAGGCTTGCTTCGTTTTGGACTACTTTCGAGCTCTTCAACTGATGAAATATTAAAAAAGTGATGGAGAAGGAAAGGAGGAAGGAGAAAAGAAGGTTCAAGTATCATTGAAAAGCGTCAGGCAAATGTTAGCGAGTTGCCAAGAGAAAGTTGCTTCGAATGATTTTTGGGGATATTTTGAGTATGAAACTCGGTTTCCTCGACTCGTCCCGATTTGGGTATGAAACTCGTTCTTCCTCGACTCGTCCCGATTAAGCCGACTTGTTTTTTTTAAGAGTAACGTAAGCAGGTCTCTTTGCACAAGCTCGATCGTGCAAATTCCAATCCGATATTCATGGAGAGTATTATAACTGTCCATGAGACATGAGTTTATGAGTTTGACATGCAAACAAGTCAACAATCATCGGAATGGAGGAAAAAAACGAGAAAAAACTAAAAATTCATGAAATTTTTCATTTCAATTTAATTATTAAAGTCTTGAGCAAAAAATTTCTATTAGATTTTTCAGTTTTTATAAAGTTTTTTTTAGTTTTTTTTTTTTACATTTTTTATATGAGAAAAAAATTGTTGAACAAATGCTGCTTTTTACACAAAGAACTCCATGTAACCCTAATATTAGATTATCAAATATTTCTCTGCCGCCGAAATTGGGAGTTAGTCACTGAAGCATTTTAAACCATCTGCAGAAGGCTAGATACACAAAAAAAATTTAATAACTTTCTGGACCGAATCAACACCTTTTGAAGCGTATGGTGACTGGCAATGATAAAAGGATCACGTACGACAATATCAAGCGAAAACAGTCGTGGTCGGAGGCCGGTGAATCGTTCCAAACAGTGGCCAAACCGGAATTGACAGCCAGGATGGTTTTACTGTGTGTTTGGTGGGATTGGAAGGGAATCATCCACTATGAGCTGCTCTCATATGGCCAGACTCTTAGTTCTACCGTCTACTGCGAACAACTGGACCGCTTGAAGCAAGCGATCGACCAGAAGCGTTCAGAATTGGCCAACAGGTAGTTGTAGGGTTCCACCAGGGCAACACCAGACCACACACTTGGTTGATGACTCGTCAGAAGCTACGGGAGCTCAGATGGGAGGTTTTATCGCATTCACCATATAGCCCGGACATAGCGTCAAGTGATTACCACCTGTTCCTGTCCATGGCGAACGCCCTTGTTGGTGTACAGTTGAACTTAAAAGAGGCTTGTGAAAAGTGGCTGCCCAGTTCTTCGTAAATAAGGAGAGCGGCTTCTACGAGGGGGTATTCTGAAGTTGCCGTCTAGATGGAAACAGATTAACGAACGAAACGGCGCATATTTGAGCTAAATCCGATCACTGTAACACTTTTTATAAAGCATTGAATAAAGAGCAAAACGGCGGAAGGGAGATATTTGACAACCTAATATTATTTTATAGTTCATTAGAGAAAATTTGATTTCTTAAAACATTTTATCTTCCATACTCAATCATTTATCCACCAAGAAGACATTCGCAGCATATAATTGAACAGTCGCGTTTAGTCGCTTTGCTGAAATTAATCAAAACAGCATTTCTTGGTTATGTCCCACATGTATTTCATAATTCTTTCATAATTTTTTTTTTGTCATAATTTTTGTCTGCTTGCCTCACATTTTTTGTGACATTTCCTCTCGAAAAACTACAAAAAAATCCAAATACCACACGCAATGTTATTTTTTTACTTTTTGGTTTTTTTCTGTCATATTTTCATCATGTGCAACGTCTTAATACATGCTTTTACACATTTGCTTTGCATATGACAAGCGGCGGCGGCGCGATGTGGGCAAACACTTTAATTTGCTACGCGTCACATTCTTCAACAGTGTTGCCCACAAGCAAAACAATGCGATAACAAAAACAAAATCAAAAGAGAAATATTAAATAAATAAACACAGTCGGTGGGCGCTGCGACATAAATAGAAGCAGATGTAGAAATGCTGTGCCAGTTTTTGTTGCTGTCACTAAACAACAACAATAAAAAAGTTGAGAAAATCATACACTTTGGCTGCAGCGAAGACTACCTTTGCATGTACACGAAATATATTTGTAGCCTTTCAACTTGCTTACACTTTCCTAACTCATCTTAGCCCTTCTAGCATTTGTGCTAATCAAAAATTAATAATTTTATTTGACGTTAAGAAGCATTTGGAGAAAATAAAAAAGAATGATATCAAAAAAAAAAAAAAAAAATATTGGTACTACATTAGCTGGCTGTAGTACAACAATAAGTGAAAAAAATCAACAAAAACAACAACCATAGCTGGGCGTAAGCGCGTATTTTGTACGAACATGGCAAGTCATTAAGATAAGCCGCGTTACCGTGCCCCAGAGCAGAGATGAGAGAGCGCTGAGGAGTATGCGTGCTGCAGACAAAGATTTACAAAAACAAAAAGTAAAATATGACAAAAATAACGAAAGCAAATATGCTTGATAATGCACTAAAACACAAAAAAAAAAACAAAAACAATGCCACAAAATGCTGTTAAGTACATAGCAACAACAACGCTGCAGAGTGCATTAAAACAACAATAACGATAACAAAAACTCCAGAGAATACACTATAGCAACAAAAACAACATCATGGCACTCATTGAGTCGACAACAAAAACAAAAACAACACACTCATGCAAAGTAGGCAGCACTTTTTTGATGCGACCAACAGCAGTGTCTGCTAGTATTGTGTGCCCTCTTAGGCACAAAAAAGAGCCATGCAGCTTCAGTGACTCTGCACACCTGAGTTGCATCATGTTAGTCACTGCTATTTGTTGTTGTTGTCGCTTCAACTTTTTTCACATTTTCCCTTTTTAACGACAACAGCATGTAGTTGTTGTAAAATATTTGTTGTTGCTGTAAAATAGTTGTTGTTGTTGTAATTTGTTTGTTTTTGTTGTAAAAGTTTCGTTGTTGTTGTACAATATTTGTTTTTGTTGTAATTTTTTGTTGTTGTTGTAAATTTTTTGTTGTGTTTGTACAATATTTGTTTTTGTTGTAAATTATTTTGTTGTTGTTGTAATTTGTTCATTGTCTGCCGCCAATGCTTTTAGTTGTTCGTTGTCTTTTCTTGTTGTCGCCTACTTTTATGGCATTTTCATGCATTCCATTAACAAATATTTTCGAAAAAAACGCTGCTATTAAGTTTAAGAAAAAATTTGAAATATTTTTCTGCTTAAATATAAATCAGAAATATGCATTTAATATTTGGGCGAGTTAATAATGCGTTGCTTTTGTTAGGAACACAACAAAGGCTGCAGAGGCGCTACCATAACCTCAAAGCTACAGTGGAGGTATACTTATTTGTCGTGAAAAAGTGTTGAACTAAGTTTACTTGAGTAAAAGGTGGTCAAAATAAAACAGTTTTTTATTTAAAGAGTATTTTAAATATTTTTGTGAAATTTAGCTGTTAATTTTATGAAATTAAATTTTGTAAAAGCATACATCTAGGCGTATTACGTTAATGAAGTAATGACTCTGTACATTTCTGAAACGAATTACTTTTTCAAGAGATTTAAATATGCTGCTCCCGAAATAATAATTCGTTTTAGAACTTTATTAATGTAAAATGCCTAAATGTATGCTTCTTCATAATAAATTTTCATAAAATTAACAGAAAAATTTCACAAAAATACTTTGAACTACTTTCGAAATCAAAAAAATTATTTAACTTTGACCACTTTTTTGTTGCTCTCTTTCTCTTTATCTTTTTTTACTGCACTAAGTATGCGAATACATGATTTTTTCCCCACCTGAATCGACTACTAAACTCTAAAAAGCTTTTAATTTTATTGTAAAAAGAATTCACGAATTTGTTATGCTCCTAAATATATGCAGTATTTTTAGTCTGTTTTAATTATGCTCCCAAATTTAGGCAACACTTTTTATTAGCTACCGTTATTTGATAAAATAATAATAATGTTGCCTACATTTAGGCGGATTACGAAAAATAGTTAATGATAACTGTATTTTTGAACATTTATATAATTAATTTCACACTAATTTAGCGTTTTTTTGGGTTTGTAAAATATTATGATAATAAAGAGGAATTAAGCAGTTATTTTTATAAAAAAAACTATGAGTAGAATTGATACTGTTATAATACACATCTCAGCGATTCACTTTTATAAAATAATAATAATAATATTCCTATATATTACTGACAAAATATGAAAAGACTTTTTCGACTTTCCAATATATGTTTGTATATTCAATGCATGTATGTCTACTACTCACCAAAAGTTTCCACGATTTGTTGCACATCACAGCATGACCCATTTTCGAACATCGAATACTTCACTTCTGGGGTGTGACTAACTTTAATGTATGACCAACGACAAGAGTAACTGAAAAACGTACACAATTATTTATAATGCAGATAAATGTGGCATCAACCGCATTTAAAATTTGATAATTAAATATTTTGTGTGGGCACATGAAGGCATGTACAAATGTGAGCCGACATATAGACCTACTAACATGCGGTTATAAATGAACTGTGAGACTACAATGTGTATATGTGTAGATTCATAAGCATGTATCTATTCGACTATGTCCACCTCACGCCTAATTGTGATTAACTAACTATTTTCGTTGTCAAAATAATGCGTGACAACAGGTTTAATTTTTTGTTTTTGCTTTTCACCAAAAGCAGTCACAATAGTCCATTAAAAAATTATCTTCAAATGCTTGTGCCTTTCTCTTTTTCCTTACCCACTTACGCTGTACTAAATTTCTCTAGTATTCTTCTGTTTGCTTTATCGCAGGAGTAATTTGTTAGCGCCTTAAGTAGGTGAGCATTTAGTGCCTGTTTGGTGAGTATGTGTGAAACGTGGCTTTCGAAGGCATCAATTTGTAGATAAACTGCATTTAAAGTTATTTCAAATGTGTTGCAAGTATGGGTGTTCCTGGATTTTTTATAGTCATGCTCATGGCTTTATCGTCAAATGCATTTGGCCAACACCTTTTTTTACAAATTCGACAATTTATCTTGGGTGCTTAGCAGTATGTGAAAGCACTCACACACTTTGGCTAAATAATTTTGTACTAAAAAGGAAAACCTTAATTTACATTACACGTTTTTTTACCCGATGAAATGTGAACCGTTGAAGAACTAGAATAAAGTAAATATGAAATAATAGTAAGAGAAAATTTGTAGATACTTTGAAACACTGTTAGAGAAATATATGTATATGTTTTAAAATTGATACTAAGCTAAATATTTGCTCTTATAATTAATTGCTTATAAAAATGTAACACAAAATATCGCAAATGAATCTGAACCCCACTTTACCAAAAATATTTATTAAATGACCTCCTGCTGTTCTTTTGTTCTGCCAGGTATGTGATACAAATTTGATGGCTCTCTAATCCAAACCTTACTAAAACAATCATTTGAAATCAGAGTAAGTTTGAAATTATTGAAACTTTTAATTTAATTAATTAATATTATTTTTTTAAGACATTTAATTTAGCATATTGTTTAGAAGCGCACCTTTGTATTGGACTCTTCTTTCCTGGTCTTACACATAATGAACTAATGAATGAATGAGTCAAGACTGTATGAGACTTTTCTAACTTAGGTGGATCTAAGGATCCTATCATTAAGTAATTTTTGTTAAAATTATGGTAACAGTCGGTCATCATCAATAGATCAGAACACTCATAGCTTTTTTCTTAATACATAGTGTGATTATGGTCTTTATGTAAAGGGTATTTTTGAGACGTTTGATTTTCAATGAAACAATATATTTATAAAAGATGGCCTTTGAGACAGCTATTATTTGATTTATACTCAGTTGGTGTACCATTTCATAATAAATAGACTTAATCTGGAAAAATGTTTACAAACCGTGCAAATTTATAACATAACTAATGGCTCTCAAACAAAGAAAATTTTATTCTATAATGAATTTTGTTGAATGGTTTTGTTAATAAAGAAAATTGTCGCCTGGAGTGATAAACAAATAACAAACAAGCCATTGTTGGGACTCCATTACATCCTCAAAGTTCACAGTTTGCAGTGCTCTATATGTAGAGGGAATCATTGATTCATATTTCTTCATTGATTCATTTTTCTTAAAGAGATGCAGATGACGTTGTGGATGATCTTTGGTTCCAACAGGACGACTCTATGTACATATATGCCATGCAGCCAACGAAACACTAACTCGCTTGTATCCCAGATCGTTCAATTTAACATTATCTCGTTTTGTAGGCTTCAAAGATCGTGCAATGTAACACAGCTGGACTAATCATTGTGGGGTTATGGAAGTTGCCTTTCTACTCAGATAAGCTCGAAGCGATTGAGGCCTCAGTAGGAAATATTCGGCACGTTATTGGGCCTCTCGACTGGAATTCATTCGAGCCAGTCGTGGGGATGATTTCTTCAAATTATGTTTGAAACATTTTCCTTATTGGCGGAGAGGATGGAGTCACGTTTAGAAGTTCACGCAAGTAAGGAAAGTTCTCTGAGCGCCATTTACTTGAAAGTTGCCCGAAACGATTATTTTACATTAGGCTCTGGTCTTAGACCAAGTATCTGCTGGGTAGCTAAAGAACATCTCTTTGAAGGCGAATTAAAGTGAGAAGACAAACTATTTCTTCATGAGGTTGTGCGCTGGAGTTGGGACCCGCCACGTAAAAAACGCATCCAATGAAAAGGAAACAACAGCCTCGGATATGAGACCCTCCCTTTTGATGAAGCTGGAATTCAGTATCAGAAATTTCATAATGAGCTTCTACTTCTAAATGAGGCAATATCATATTATTCGTCTAGTCCCATACTAGAGCATTTAATTTTACTTATTGGGGACTCGACTCGGGAACTAAAATTGTAAGAACTTGGTATTGAGCCAAATGTAAAATATTCTTTTTTCCATTTTTATTTTAAACAATTTAAACACTCTAAAGTTCGACCTCACGATTTAATCTCTTCGCAAGCGGTCAGTTCAAATTCATCTAATATTCTAACGGCATAACGACTTAACGACTTAAACGGTGATATTTAGATTTAATTATGCCATCAATCCTTCCCCTCTTAATCACTGTATAATTTGCATCTATTTATAACGAAATTTTCGTGTAACGCCCAAAAAATTCGTAAAATTTCATTAATTCTCACAAATTAACGGTCTAACGGTGGTTAAATATTTGAGTATTCGTATATGTCTGTATGTTTACCTAATTCGACGAATGTCAAAGCTATAATTGAATTGTCCCTGCATAGATCATTACATATGTGACAACCGTTACAGGACGAGCCACAAAAACAACAACACATAGCTTAAATTAATTATAGCAAAATGTTATAACTTTAGCCGCAATCACGCATGTCGTCAATAGTCGTCGGCCGGCCATCAGAGCACTCATTTGTTGATTATTGTTTTCTGACGCCAAGGGCGGTGAAACTGTTAATTAACGGGAATGCCATAATGTCATCAATAACAAACAAAAAGACTAATGGTGCGGTTGTGTGTGTCTGGCGGGCGAAAAAACGACGATTACCGAAAACACTGACACAAAAATGTATGTAATTGAACAAGGCCTAATATAGATGTTTGGAAAATCTCATCAATCCAAATCGAATCAAACATTAAATGACAATTGTTTGTTAGTGATTGTCATTAGGGATCGCGTACTTAGATATATGTATACAAGTTTTTGCTAATTTGCAGCGGTTTCACATGTGTTTACAAAAACAATAATCATTAAGGATGGTGTAAATAATTATACATATTTGTTAAATATAAAAAACCAAGCAAAAAAACGATTCTTTTTTAAAGAGTACATGTTTGGTCATCAGTCATCAAGGCGGACAGTTTAATAATGATTTTATCACCATACTAGGAATGGATGAGGATAGATAGATAGACGAGAATTGCAACGCGACCTTAGAGTATTGTGTCCCAACATGTTAAAGGATAGTCAACTGAAATTTTTCTATGCTCTCAAATGTAGGCAATATTTGCTTCATTATTTGCTTTTTTAGTCGATTTTTGTATTCGTTATAAAGTCAGGTATACAAGTCGACAGTCCTCCGGTTGATTGGATTCGAAATTGTCGCTTCTAGGTTTCTAAAAGAGACTCCCCTTTTCTTTTTTGAGGCGAAAACACTCTTTTCGACTTTATTTTCGTTACTTTTATGGGGTTACATGGGCTTCCCCAGGTAAAGGCAGACTTTTTTAACTTTTTTTCCTCATGTAAAAAATATATATTTTACAAGATTTTTTTATTTTTTGAAAAGACACACTGCTATCGAAGAAATTCTGAAATTTTTGAAAAAGCAAATATTTTAAACTCAGTCATGCCATTTCTGGTGACCCTCGAAACAAATAGGAGCCCATGTTGGCAGGATAACTGCTTACAGAATAATCTAAAGTGAAAAAAATACGTGTTTTAGTTAAAAAAAAATTGAATTTGGACGAAAGAAGAAAAACTAAACTAAAAAAAAACTAAAAGATGGATTTTTGGCAAAAAATTTTATAAAAAAGTAAAATTTCAATAAAAAAAATCTTTTTCAGGCTATATATTTAAAAAGTAAAATTTCAGTAAAAAACAATTTTTTTTTCAGGCTATATATTTATTGAAAAAAAAAAAAATTTCAGTAAAACAAAAAGTTTTTTTCAGTAAAAAAAATTTTTTTTTTTTTCATAAAAAAAATGTAAAAATGTAATTTTTTTTTCAGTAAAATTTTTTTTTTTTTTAAATAGTTGTAATCGAAAAAAATCCTTCCCCCAAGTCATTAAGAATTCTATCTCAAGAACTTGTGTGAAGATCAGTTGAGTAGTGCTCGAGAAATCTTATCAACCGACCACAAAAATACGGTTTCGAGAAAAACGCGTGTGGAGGCGGCTCACTTAGCCTAGCTAGCCTCGAGCGCACGAGTTCTCAAGCCTGTATCTCCGAAACTATTACTCGGATCAACTTGAAAATTGAGAGAACAGTATACTAGAAGTGTTGTAGATTTAAATGTGGCAATAAAAAGATTCAAATTTTTGAAACCCGTAAACCAACCCCTTTATTGAAATTTTCTTCACTGAGTAAAAATTTTTCTACTTTCCACTACTTTAGTGCACATTACTTAATATTTACTATCTATAAGGTTTCTAATAGATACTTCATTTTCTTCACCGTCTTTTAACTAAGAAAAATATATATTTTTCGCCGTATTTCCAACTAAATAGATTCAAGTTTTAAAACTTAAGAACAAAACCAAAAAAGAAATGCCCCTCTTTTAACTTTAAAAATATTAATCACTTAGTTATTTAAGAAAATTGAAGGGTTTATTTTGTTCTTGCTTCGTTGGAACAGATTAGACGATATTTAAAAAATTTTCTACTGAAGAAATTCGAGCTTCAAGCCTTGATTAGTGTAGGCTGAGATAGTAAATCTCAACTGTCTGCACTCCTGTGGGATTGCTGAACTTAAAAAGCTGTTTTTTAGAAAACCAATCAGATATTATGAAACGCAAAAATACTTCTGAAACAGATACGACTGTGATCGAGTACAAAATTTATTGCAAGGGGTTCCTATAGTTATTCGCTCAGCACTCAATGACATTGACCCTGCAGCGCACGTTTACCTACTAAAGCAATAAATGCACTTAAAATTTCATAGAAGAAATAAACGCTTGTGCAGGTCATGCCATGTTGCACGTTGCATAAAAGTGAGCCGCCGCGTCAGCAATTTTGTACACGCATAATCGTCCAAAAAAATAACATAAAGAGAATGATATTGGAAAATAATGAAAACATGACATTTAATTGAAAATTAATATCCGCCAGCAATTGACGACGCGTCTGCGCTTGTGCGACGCCATTTGCCGCCTGCCGCAATGACCAAGCGGAATTAAAACACTTACGACCGTTGCGCTATTACACAATCGACGGCCGGAAAAATGCACGCACTTCATGCCTATTGAGCTGTCGCGTATGTATGACTATATTTTTATTAATATACACACATACAGTTGCACAATTATTAGTGCTACATGCTTGTCATGTTGATTTGCCGCACGTCTCGGTGCTATACGCCACAAAACGCACACATTGTTGTTGATTTTTCAAACGTGTTTTTTTATTTTTATTATTATTATTTTTTTTGTGTGTTTTTTGTGTTTGTCTTGCTTAGCTGTTTGTTCATGCCCAGTAGAACACATGTAAATGTCAGCGTGCAACGCCGTACGCGTGCAACACTACAAACGCTTAATCAAACACGTCTCGATGCTTGTTAATTGTCAAAAGCCATGGACGGGTTAGAGGGGCGTTACATAAAAGCAGCAAGTAATACCGAAAAAATTGTTGAGCAAACAAAGGCCTTAAGAAGAAGGTAAATAAATAAAAACTTCTGCTGCATACTTACTTACCTGCAACAAACCGCACAATAGCACAGCGTTTGCTCAGCTTATTTAACGCGTCCAAAAAATGTTTGCCATCCAAACAAGATGTTGTCTAACAATACAAGATAAATAGCGCCCAATTTTGCTGGCTTTGTACTGTCATTGAATTTTTTCCCTTTTTAGTTTCTCTTATGTTGGCCAAATAAACGCCTGCCCTCTGTGCAACGCCGTGAAACCGCACTGCTAATGAAATTTGAGAAAATGCTAATTCATCGCCGTTGAAGCGAACAGCGAGCTAACTGCTTGTGCGCTGATGAAGTGGACTGCCTGCTTGCGGTTGGCATGAGCATCGCCTACAAAGCATCAGCAGCACCAACCGTTGCCTTGATTAGTGGTTTGAATGTCTCACTTCTTTCTGTGTTTGAGAAGCAGACGCATCAATCTGCTACCTTTTGTTTCGTTTTCATAACAGCTTAAGTCGATGATCGCACAATAGCTGCCGATTAATATCTGCTAATCATTGGGTACGCATGCATTTGGCAGACCAGCAGAGAGTTACAGGAAATTAAGAAAAAGTAAACAAATAAAAATTTAATAAAATGAAAAAAAAATCGTTCGAAAAAAGGAACGCATAACTCACTGAATCTTCATAACAATAATATCATCCCCACACTTCAATCAAACTGCTAACAATGCATAAAAATACTTCCTCACCATACACGTATCTACATACATATTTTCCTGAAATTATTAAAAAAGTCAATCACACGATAAATCACGACAATATTAGCATAACAATCATGCATTTGACAGCCCTTAATTGTTGCTTGTTGGCATAGCGTGGCATGGCACAGTGTTTGCATTGTGTTGTCGCGGCAAATGACTGATTGTCTATTCGTATCTATTTGCAGTAGTTACCAAATGCTTTTATGTTTCACACTTTAGTGTCTTTCTTTGAGAAAAATACCACTTCGTTGTTATGCATGACCAAGCCATATCACATTTCGCTTGACAAAAGATTTTAATATCAATAGAATAGTGACAATAATCACAGAAAGATTGATTGCAATTAATTTATAATATATCAGAGATGTTTGTCGGTTAACAATCTTAGAGGAAGTGGCATGGAAGAGTGCTTATATTTACAGCCAGAGAACAGGATGTTAGAAGTATCTGGAAACTGTGTGCTGTCTTAGAAAAGTCGATAAAAAATCAGAGATCCACTTCTTTTGGTATGGCGATAAAAAGAACTCCCACTTAAGTAGATACAGGATTAAAGGAGTTTTTTTGATAGTGGAAGACCAAAGTGTGGAAATCGTTCGGCTTTCTGCAACAATTCATAAATTGCGATTACTTCTGATGTAAAAGTCCGCCTGTAAATGTGGCCTGCACCTTCTTCTTTATTGGCCTTTACATCGCTTATGCGATTGTAGCCGAGTTTCCAACACCGCCCAGTTGTTCTAACTTTTCGCTGTTTGGTGACAATTAAAGATTTAAGTATAGCCAGGTCCTTTTCCACCTGGTCTTACCAATGGACATTGGAGGGCTTCCTCTTTCTTTGATTCCCACAGCGGGTATGTGGCAAATACTACTCGAACTTCTTCTTAGTCGGGCAATGGATCGTCTGCTCCATCATCAGCGATTCGAGAATCGGTTTCACCATCTCTTGATGTTAAGCTTTCACTGCCATTCAGCAGGTTGGAAAAGTATTCCCTCCATAATTTCAGTATGTTTTAGGCATGAGTTACTAGATCACCTCTAGGGATTCTACAAGAGTATGCTCCGGTCTTGAAACTCTTTGTTAGTCGCCTGATCTTTTCGTAGAATTTTCGAGCGTTACTTCGTATGCCAGCTTGTCAAGTGAGTAAGAACTCACGCATTTCGTCTTCTCTCTTTTTTTGTCTGCAAATGCGTCTCTTTTCCCTCTTTAACTTTCGGTATCTCATCCCGTGTTGTAGTCGATTGTAACATTATGAGATAGGCAATTTGTTTTCTCTTCGCTGCGATACCTCATTCCTCAATATAATAGCTGTTCTTTTGTATTTTCCGAAAGTCAGTGGTTGCGTTTGCAGCTGTACGTAAGGAGCGCGAAATGCCATCTCACAGCTCCCAAAGAAGAAATGCCAGTCGAGTAGAAAATCGTTCGGATGTCTCATGTCGAACCCTTCGTGTGTTTTTTGACATGCATGTTTTGCTGCACAGAGGCGGGTGTGTATCTTGGCTGCAACAAGATAATGGTTCGAGTCAATGTTAGGATCTCGGAGCGTACACACGTCTAATACTCGGGAGACGCGTCTTCCTTCTATCAAAACAAGTTCGATATGGTTGGTGGCTTTTCGATACGTAGACAGCCAGGTAGCTTGAAGAATTTTCCTATGCTGGAATCTCGTACTACAGATAACCATATTTAGAGTCCCGGCGAAATCGATCAGCCTCAACCCATTTGGGGATGTTTCCTCGTGGAGGTTGAATTTACGGACTGTTGCGCCAAAGATACCTTTCTTGCCCATCTGGCAATAGATTAAAAAAAATCGATTTGGTGCGCATTGTGGCTAGACGTTGATCCATCGGGGTGAATGCCAGTACTCGGCGACAGAGTCCCTTTTTCACCCTGAATACCACACCGAACTTACGCTCCTTCATATGACCCCTGAAGTAAATGCCACAAGAACCTACTCGTATTAGACCTTGTCCCATACATCGTACTTCTTGAGCGGCGGTGATGTCAGCCTTTACTCTTACGAGAACTTCAACCAGCTGGGCAGCGACATTTTCTTAATTAACGCACTGAGCATTTCAGATACATTCCCTTAAAACGTAATCCTTAAAACATTTGGAGGTCATCAAAAAGAGTGTGTCTCTTCGGAGGATATTTTGATCCTTTTATTGGAGCTGTTTTATGTCTGGCGAGGGGGAGGAGGATTCGTCTTCTTACTTTAGCTCGCGTCAAATAAATGTTTTGTTGTTGTGGTTGACCTTATCAACTTAAGAATCGATCAAATGCCATTCTAACGAAGGGATACCTCGCTGTTCTATTAAAAGCTATAAAAAGCGGAAAAGAAACAAGAAGACAAGTAATAAAAGAATTCCGACCAAAATCAGTCAAGGCAAAAGCAGTAGGTACATATATACAGACCTCTACAAATATATAGTAGTTGTTTGTGTATGTAAAACAGGGCAACTGCAGCGTCCAAAAGTCAAGCAGACACTTCAGCTTTTGACTTCTTGCTGCCGCTGAAGAAGACTATCACACTGCGTACATTTAGTAAATGGAGAAACTTATGAGTGTATGCGGTTGTGTTGAAACTGTCAGCTTTGACAGCTACTCAGAAATTGACAGTTTACATAGGAATATATGTATCTATGTATGTATGGATACACCTAGCGAACTGCTTGGAATAGTGAAAGAAGATGATGGAGTAGAGATGTAAATATATTGGAAGGTTGAAAAAGTAGACATTCACTCAAGTATGGGTGGCATAACTAGACAGTGAACACCTTTTGAAGACTTTGATGGCGAGAGAGAGTAAAACGAAGTTGCGCAACTTCTTCACAGAAGTAGCCGTGCTGTTCTAAAGTCATGACAGTATTTAGTAAATGCCTTCGCGCACACACTAGAACAAGTTTGAACTGATATTTGGACCAGCTTCCGAAACTCACTAAAAGCGCTTTCAAGAATGAGTGTACGCTTTAATTTTACTTGTAGTTGTCGAGGTGTGTGTTAACGCATAGCTGCTATTTAAATGCCTTCAATCACTGTGGGAAAGGAAGCTTTTTCTTGTGGCTTTGATGCCACAAAATAAGTGCGCCTAGACAGTGGTGGGTGGTTGAAGCATGCTTGTCTTTAAGTGCAAACCTTTAAATATGTATGTGTGTTTATGTGTATGTGCTTTCGCTTTTGCACTGTTTGCAAAGCACACATTTTCAATTATTTTGAAAACCACTTACAGCTACTTGAAAAATAATAGTGACGTGAGTCAGAGTGAGGCACTGTGGTGTAGATTAGTGAAGTTGATGCTAAAAATGTTTATAGTAATTTTTTTAAGTTAAGATAAATAAAAGTTGTCGAACATTTTTGTTAAAGAACTGCTTTTCTAAAAAAAATTATATAGTTTAATGAGAAAATTTTAAAAAATATTTTTCAAAAATTTGTCAAGTATTTTATGAGCGTAGGAAAATTAAAAAAAAAAAATATTGAAAGAATTTCTACAAATTGATAAAAAAAAATTAGAATTTATAATAAAATTTTGTTTAACATTTTATCAAATCTCTCCAAAATAATTTCTTGACGTCGAAAAATTAAAAAAAAAAATTTAAATAATTTTTATAAAATTTAACAAAAAAAAATATTGAAATAATTTCTACAAATTTATAAAAGTTTAGAACTTATTATAAAATTCTGTTTAACATTTTATCAAATCTCTCCAAAATGATTTCTGGATGCTGAAAAATAAAAAAAAATAAATAATTTCTATTAAATTTTTTTCCGGGCGTAGAAAAATTTAAAAATAAATTTAAATAATTTCTAAAAATTTTCCAAAATTTTCGGAAAATATTTTTGTTAAGTAATTTTTTTTAACATTTTTTTCAAATGCTTCCAAAATAATTTCTAGAGAAAAATTTAAAAATTTATTAAAATAATTTCTATAAAATTATCAACACTGACGATTCACTACATCATATTACATATACATATGTAGCATAAAATTTTCAGCTTCCGCTCTCAGATATAACCAATATGTAACCCATATATAACCAATATAAACCAACATATAACCAATACATAACCATTTTATAACCAAAGTAATTTTTTTTTCAATATGAGTATTTTATAACCAATATATATATGTTTCAATATGAGGGTATGATACATAACCGATATACAGTAGATTCCGGTTATAACGACTTTCAAGGGACCGACGATTTTACGTCGTTATATCCGGAGGACGCAATAACCAGAAGGAGTAAAAAAAAATTTTTTTTGTTTATTTTATGGTTGCCATGTTCGTAATAGGCTTTTAAAATAAAACAAATTAATTTTTAAATCAAAACCAAAAATTTAATTCAATAACCTTGGTATTTCAAAATAGGTCGTATACATATAAGGGATATTCATAAACTTAATATAACTAGATTAATTTCTTTTCTTCTACTTTTTATTCTTAATTTAAATAATCAGTAATTTTTGATTGTTTTGCAGTCGTTTTTGACATGTAAAAACAGTCGCGCACCGCATTATTTAAACGAGAGATGCTGTGCGTTAAACTCTCGTCATTAAAATTCGAATGGACAAATCTATTTAGTAGTTCTGCAGCTTTCAGTGCCTCCAAAACGCTAGGTGCTGACTCATCTTCATTTTGATCTTCCACGTTGTCGTCGCTATCCTGTCCATCATCTAATATGTTTTCAACAATTCTGTCTTCGGAAGGTTCCTCACAAGTCGCCACACCATTGTCAATAAAAACATATTCATCCAGTTCTTCCTTTGAAATCGGTAGCTGATTTTTTAGAGCTCTTGCCCAAACCGATAGAGGAATGTCATCTTCGATTTCAATATCAATTGAGCATGAGTTGCTGGAACCATCTAAATTTTCTTCTGCAAGCCCAGAATGCTTAAAACAATTCGCAATTGTCAATGGTGAAAGTTGTTGCCATGCATCATTTATCATTAAAATGGCATCAAGTATGGTTATTTTCGGGTAATTTTCATCTTTGTTTTCATCCATATTGCTGATTATTTTAAGAACAAGATTTTTCCGAAAAGTTGATTTAATCACTCGAATTATGCCTTGATCCATTGGTTGTAATACAGATGTCGTATTTGGTGGAAGGAAAACTAATGTGATATTCGTTAGGTTACTAATTTGGGGATGGGCTGGACAATTATCAACTAATAACAATATCTTCTTTTTCTGCTTTTTTAGTTCAGTATCCCAATCCAGTACCCAATTAATAAAAATTGTAGATGTCATCCATGCCCGGCGATTACTATAGTAGTCAACAGGCAAAGACTGAACATTTTTAAAGCATCTAGGTCGCTTTGATTTTCCAATAACTAATAAATGCTTTTTAATACTACCACTCATATTGGCTGCAACAAGCACAGTTATCCTTTCCTTGGACAGCTTCCCTCCAGTGCATTTTTCACCTATAAATTAAAATTTCAATAAACAGATTTCTTCAAAATAATTTTCCTTCTCACCTTTAAATTTTAATGTTTTGTCTGGAGTTAATTTGTAGAATAGTCCAGTTTCGTCGGCATTAAAAATTTCCTCATCACTGAAATCTTTTCGTAGTATAGGCCAAACCTTTGTAAGCCACTCGCTAACATCGATTTTGTGTACAGACAAAGATTCTCCACTGACTGTACCGCCGACAATATTATGCCTGACCTTAAAGCGGCTTATCCAACTCACGGTACAATTAAAATTTTCAATTTTAAATTGCTTAGCGAAAAAATTAGCTTTTTCTTGAAGCAGTGGACCACTTAATGGGATTCCTCGACTGCGTTGCAATATGAACCACTGTAACAATGCTTTGTCCACTTGATCTTGAGTTGAAGCTCTGACACGTTTCGGCTTTAAGATATTACTATTAAATAACGTTTTAATTTTTTCTTTATTTTTTTTGATTGTGGCAATTGTTGTGTGGCCCACGCAGAATTCTTTTGCCAGAGTAACGTTGCGCTCACCGGCTTCCAGGCGCCGTATAATTTGCATTTTTTCTTCAACAGAGAAGCACTTTCGTTTTTGAGACATTTTGCGGGTGTAATGCACAAGTGTCGAGCTTAAACTGAATAACTTCCTTATTGCGCATTTTGCATTCAAAAAAATGGAAACTTGTAAAAAAGCAGAAACAACTAGAAATATAACGGGACATCCTATCGAATAGGCTATGTGGTCTGCACACGCACGCTGTAAACATTTGTGTGACGTCTCTCTAGCAGCAGCGTTGCTAAGGCGACGGCTAAAACTGGCAGAGAGTAGTGAGAGTGTAATGGAAGCCATACACGCACCAATTAGTTGGTTGATTGAGTTGGGCTAGAAATTGCCCTTGTCGCTACATACGACACAACTTTTAATACAATTTTGAGGTCAACTTCATTTTGAATATTCACTTCGTTGCTTAAACATGAGTTCGAAAGTTGTTGCTTTACTTATTATATATGATGCGCTCTCTTCGATAGCCGAAATTAAATGGCGAAATCGTTTGAAATCATACGACCAACCCAAACACAATCCAACTAACACAACCAAATTGACAAAATATCATAAAAAATTTGATGTTCATCCAATCAGTTGGTACAACTCATACAACTGCCCCATATAAGTACATACGTAACAATCAGTTGTACAATTCGATGAAATTGGTACAATAATTGGTGCGTGTATGCCTTTCATAAGAGCTTTTGTGTCGTTGCTACGCACACAAGCAAAGGTGCCGATCACTGATAAATAAATACATTTCTAATTACGTCGTTTGATGCTTAAATTTGTTGACATTATTTCGATGAATTTTTTTTTTCGTCGCTATATCCCGTTGAATTCTGAAAAATTTCGTCGGTATAAGCGGTTAGTCGCTAAAAGCGGAGACGTACTAAGCGGAGGCCCTTTCATATAAGTTTGTATGGGGACCAACCAAGACATCGAGTTTTCGTCGCAATAACCGGACGGACACTATAAGCGGAGTCGTTATAACCGGATTCTACTGTATAACTTTATATGTGACCTGGTCTACGAAAAGGGAGCTAACGTGCGAAAAAAAAAATTGAAAAAAAATTCATTTTTTGACACCTAAGCCCCCTTTCCGTAGACCAGGTCGCATATAACCATTTTATAACCAAAACTAATTTTTTTTGCAATATGAATGGTTTCATTATATCGTTTTTCTGCCGTCTGTAACCTTATGAAAAGTGATGTTACGTTATTCTGCATTTTAGGGAGCGAAATGTGTACATGGGTGTAAAAATTCAAAAATTTCTTTACTTATTTTTATTTATTTATAAAACTATAAAACGCCACTTTATGGTTTCCTCACCCATGCCCTACACTCATCTAGTGTAAATATGTGTTTAGCTGCCAAAGACATTCTAGTCACTTGTCACTAGTCAAAAATGCACACACACTCACTCGCATCTTTCCACACAGTTGGTATTCTCTCACACTTAATGCATTTATTGTTTGCAAAAACAAATCAACGTAATGGACAATTTGCCCTTTGGCTACGCACCACATACTTCTACTACGCGTCCAACAAGTTAAATATGTACATAAGTGCCTTACCCCACACGCATGATAACTCTGTAACCTACCGCAGTTTCTCATACTTATTTACGTGCCATATACGAGGGTTGCTATTTTTGTTCGGCAATCTCACATATCTCCGCTTGTCATGCTGTCTGACAGCTGTCAATTAAAATTTAAGACTTTTGGTACTAAAGTATTTAGGGCGATCTGCTTACTAAGGAGCTAGCATTAGTTGCGTTATTTTAAGACTAGATAATAAAATAAAGGGAACACTATAGAGAAATTATATTTTATAAAGTTATATATTTTGAAAGTATTCAACAAATTGGCGTTGCCACATTATTGTTATTCTAATATGAATTACTTTGCAAAATTCTTTTGATTTTATGTAAAAAAAAATAATTAGTTTTAAAAAAATATGTATACATATATTTCTAATAAAATATATTTTTTAATTTTTTTTTTTTGTTATCGAAATGAATAATTTTTATTTTTTAATTCTTTTAACAAAATATTTTTTATATTACATACTTGGCTTTTATCGAAAAGTACATATTCGAAATAACAATTTTTTTTCTGAAAAATATATTTTTTTTTGATTTTTTCTAAAAGAAAATAAAATTATTAGTTTAAAAAATATATATGTATACATATGTATATTAAAAAATTTTTTTTTTTTTATATAATTTTTTTTTGTTAATTTTTTTTTTACTACCGTAATAAATATTTTTTATTTTTTTAATTCTTTTAACACAATATTGTTTATATTGTTTTGAATTTTTTTTTTTTACTATCGAAATAAATATTTTTAATTTTTTTAATTCTTTTAACGAAATATTGTTTATATTACTTTGTTTTTATCGAAAAGTACGTATTTGAAATAACAAATATTTTAAAATTTGTTTTTTTTCTGAAAAAAACATTCTTTATTTTTTTTATTGTTTTTTATTTTTTTTTTGTAAATATTTTTTAAATAATTTTTTTTTTTTATCGAAAAGTACGTAGAAGTCAAAAATAAAAGTCTTTGAAAATTAAAAAAATAAAAAAAATTAATCTTTAAGCCTTTAGTTTATATTTTTAAAACCAATGGCTTTTTGCAATAAAAAGTGATTAGCTTAAAACTCAGCGAGCAACCCTTGTAAGCTGCGAAAATGCATGCTGAGCTCAGCACGCTCATATATGCATTCTCTGCAGATTTGTTTCCATGCTATTAAATGTGCTATTGCATTTGTTGTTGTCAACTTCCCCTTTCATTTGCTTTTTCAGCACTTTCTATTTGCTTTGGAAATGTCAGTCACTTTGACAATTGTTGTTGTTGTCATTGCCTTTGCGCTTGTCACTTACTATTAAAGTGTACGCTGCAGTTAGGAGCTAACGCACACACACGCACATTTAATTACGCATTGATTGACTGACTGCTCTACACACAGCCACACACACACACACATACATGCACACACGACCTCCCAATCACTTATTGATGTTTGCTGAGTACCCTCATCTAAATGCAATTTCGGTAAATTTACACCCTCCTCATCACCAACTGTGATTTCTAGATTGTGTAGGACACACATATTGCCTGAGTATGTGTTTGTGTGTGTGCTGCAATAGGGTAGTGTGTGTTGCCGCTACTGAGACTGCCACTGCATTTTTGTTACTTTGTCCATGCACTTTGTTTAAATTGCATTAAAATGTTTGCTAAACAAACAAAATGCAGCATCTACAACAACAGCAACAAAGCAAATATGTGAGTGTGGCAGCCAAAGTGGCGAGCGGCGATGCCACTTTGCCATTTTGAGTTAATTATCTCAACGCAACTCAAATCAACTCAACTCATTCACCCTACTGAGATTGTTTCATTGTGTTTGTTGTTGGTTTTGGTTTCGCCTTTTGCATTTAAGTGCCATTGAACGACGATAAGTTTTAAAGGTTGCACAAATTGTTAGCAGCATGTGGCAGAAGTTGTTGAAATTCTCATCAAAACATTAATAAATGTGTTTATCTTTGTTGTTGTTGCCTGCTTGATGACTACCCATGTGGGAGCGTCAACAACTGCTTGATTGGCTGACAAGTGCGTGGACGGGGTTTCTGGCCAGTGCTTATAAGCAATACTCATACATACATATTTATTAATAAAAGTAAATAAAAAAATATGATTTTTTGGAAAAACAAAGTTCCTATAAGTCAACGAGGCAAAAGAACATAATGAACTTAGCGCCGTTCTTCCTTGCCACCTACTCCCTCCTTTTTCCACTTCTTGCTTGCCATTAGAACACACACCATTGCCACAAATTCTAACCACTATTGCCGCAACCTTGTCATTTACGTACACCAACACTTACTGGCATACTAACTTATGCCTATCTGTCTGTATATCTGCTTTTATATAACCGCCCATTACACTTCATACGGCCCACACGCCCTTGTGGTACTTAAACGACCAACATTTAATCATTACCGCACTTACGCATACATGCTTTCAATATGATACCCAGTCGTCATACATATATACACAAATTTACATACATACACACATACATATGTATTCATTAAAATCCATATAATTACATCGCCAATACAGTCCTTTACTGCTTTATTGCTATTTAATTCTCACATTTATGACCTTCTCGGTATCTAATATTGTCGGACCCCTCAGGCACATTGATTTAGACTTGAGGGTTCAGGGTTATATTATACTAAGTTTAAAAAATATATATATATAATAAAATATAATTTTATTCGCATTTTTTGTTAGGGGGCTCATAGAAATTTGTTGGGCGTAAATGTTCCGATGCAATGACAAGTCAACAGCTGTCACTTCGAACACTTGTTGACGCATCACTTATTTATAAAGGGTGATCCATTTCGAGGTCCCTTACTTAAAAAGAAAAAACACTGAAGCGCTTCAAAATTAATGGTTGATGTTTATTATCATTCGAAACATCAATCTTTGGTATTTATTTTATGAAGATTAGCTCTTTCATATGTTAGCCGTGGCTTCTTCTCAGATGGACTATCCGTTTTTTGAAGAAATATGGATGGATAATTCAACACCAAAGCGGGGTTTTCTAGAAGAAATGGCAGCCATTGGATCTCTTCAGGTTAGTCTACGTCCCAAATGCGGAAATTTTGCTTGTTTACTTACCCATTGAGCCAGAAATAGACCTTATCGCTGAACAAAATTTTGCTTGAAAATGTCGGATAGCAAAACGACGTCGTTTGGGAAGGTCGAACCGCTTCAGTTCTTGCACAAACTGTATTTTTTTACGCTTTCAATTGAAGATCTCGACGTAAAATGCGCCAGGCCGTTTCATAGGTCAGTTCAAGTTGCTGCTAACGGCGCCGAATCGAATCTCTATGGTCTACACTTTCAGCTATGGCTACTATATTTTCTTCACTGTGTGCTTGATGCGGTCTATTCTAACATGACAGCTTGACACGACTCACGCGTAAGCTGTCAGAAAAGAGGCTATTAAAAAAGTAACTCTACTTCGATTACCTGTTATAAGTAGTATTTCAGGTACTTTTCGGTTTACATTCAAAAGCTTCGGTCTAGTAATGAGGTTCTGGCTCTCAAGAGGGGTGAAGTTGTTGCGAATATTACGCTCAGCAGGCCGATTTTGTTGATCATAACTTGAAGAAAGTACGCGAAAGACATTCTTTGCAGAACGTGAATCATCGTAATGAAGTTGAAGGATTTGTAAACCTAAGTCTTTCCATGATGAAATGACAAACCAAATACTGAACAAAAGTAACATGACAGCTTCACACGACTAAGGCGTGATCTGCCAAAAAAAGACCTCCATTTGGATCACCCATTATAACATTGCTCTCATATTATCAATGTCGTAGTTTTTCCACTGATTTTATACCGAAAGATTGCGAAATAGAAGTTTTTGAAAGCACGCAAAATGGATTCATTAAAGAGACCCTTATAGTACCGAACTAGGAAGTCGTTGGTTAAAAGTTGTATACGAAGAATAAAGAAACCCAAAAAATTAACAGACGAAAACTACGGGCTGTAGAGAAGGAGTGAGAGAAAGAAAGAGAGAAAAAGAGGGAGAGAGAGGGAAAAGATAAAGCTATTAACATCATTTTCTTTTGTCTAATTTTTATATAGACCATTTTTTATATGATCTGAGCTGTATGGTTTGTCTAAGGTTTTGATTTGTAAATAAAATAAAGTAAAAAATATTCCACAATGTTTGAAACAAACGCATTGCTGGTCTCTTAGACGCGAAAAATCCCATGAAATAATACTTAATCCGGTGGCACCATGAGAGAGATATGAATTGGGAGTAGGTTAGGTTTAGCGAATTAAAGTTCCGCATTCCGGTTTTCGATGAGAATCCAACTATGTTTAGATGATTATTATTTCTTATTGCTCAGATCGATTGACAAGCGCTTTTGGGTTTGGTCCACATGGTCAACTGATAAAATACAGCTCAATCTATTATACTACAGTAGACTTTTGTTTTTGGTGTTCGTAGAATTTATTATTTTTATTATGTTCTGAATAAATTGGCGTTATACTAAGGCAATCAGCTTAACTTTAATGCAATATTTCGGTGTTTCATTGTTCTGTCGTAAATCTGATTAAACTATAATCCATGCAAAATTCCAAAATGAGCTAGTAAAAACGCTCAAGCGCACTTCAACCGATTAAACTGTTGGCGAGCAAAAACTCAAGCAAATCAATGCCGCAGTACTCGTTACTCGCTCGAGTAGTTGATATTTATTTGTTTGTGTATAAAAATTGTTGATATCCTCTATTGCGCATTGCACTATATTTTCAATATTTTTTCCATATTTTTTATTGCTTTTGTCATATTTTTATTTTTAATTTAAATTTTTTGCGCAATCGGAACGAAATTAATCCAGTGCAGAAGTCAAGTGCTGGCAAAATGAGTGCACTCGAAAAGCCAACCAATCAATTCCGAATTGGTAATAAATAAACAAAATGTGAAAATAGTAAGCACTGGACACGAAATGAAAAATAAAGTCAAAGAAATATGAACAATCAGTACAAGTGTGTATTTATTGTGAATGCTAAATAAATAATTTATTGCATTTCAGGTATATAATACGAGTATATAAACTACTCACTCAAAAAAAGTTGAGTGTTTAATTTAAATTAAAGTCGTGCATAACACACCAGTTACAGCTGTTCTGGGGCAACTGACATCCGCCAATAATGTCAATAGCGGCTTGCAAGCATGAGATTGGGCAGGCCTTGGGTTGTTATTTTGATGGCTACGCTTTAGGTTTGCTCGACATCCACTCAGTTTGGCGCTGAAAATTAATGAAATGCTTGAAAATTGTAGGAAAATTCTTTAACATTTGAACACCGAATTAGCGTGAAGCGCCAATATACTCGTATACTGAGAATTGTTGGAAATATTTCCAAAACTGAATAAAGAGAGAGCATTCTGGAGCGTTCAATAAAGACTCCACTGAGCTTACTCTGAATAATATCAAGTAAATAGGTATTGATTCCGCTATACAACGCTGGATCAGAAGCCTTTTGACCTTTAGACGGTTAAGAGCGGAATGGAACGGCGCTAAAGTCTGTATAGATACACCCCAATGAGGAACGCTATCTCCGCTTACATGGATATTATTGGTGAATAAGCTGCTAAGGGACTTTGAAGGCAAAGCTCCTAATATGGTGGCATATGCGGATGACGTTACCATCTTAATAACATGTAAGTGTCTACAGACCGTTAGAAGCATTAAAACCACCACTCTCAATACAGTCCAGCATCGGAAGCAGATCTGGGGTTGAACTCATAGAAAACAGATGTGTTTGTGTTCACAAGAAAACAAAAAAATCCTCTAAGGAGCTTGTCTTCGATAAATGGGACACAACTCTCTCCCTCAAGGAACGCACTAAATGCTTTGAGGTAGTCTTGGTCAGTAAATTGCTGTGGAAGCGCAACGTGTAAGAAGGAGTGAGAAAGACCTGCCATCTATAGACCTCTTCGCTGAAAGTTCGCAGCAAAATCGGTTAAAATTCGCGTCATCGTAAAGAATGACTACTTCTATTGGAACTAGGAACTGAGCTCTATCTGGTATCGCAAAGTGCCAAAACTGGTCTGGGCGTGGCTTATTGCCCTACTAGTTTAACATAACCTAACTTGTATAGAGCGAGTAAAAATAGAGAGAGTATATAAGTACTTTTCGAAATGGTCTTCAAGACGCCTCAGAAGCTGGCTTTCGGCTTGAACAACGCAATCCCACAATCTTATTGGTGCTTCAACTCCACTTCTTTAAATATTACCGAAATTATAGTTTTACGGAAAAGCTCTACAATCCAAAAGTAAATTTAAACCGATAGTGTGATGTCCACATAATTTTATGTCATTACCTTTTATTCCAACATGTTTGAAACAAATGCATTGCTGGTCTTTCAGACTCCTTTTAAGCAATTGGCAATGCGACGTTATTCATTATTTGTCCAAAAAATGATTTGCTCTACTTCCATCCATTAAATTTATGGTCTCTCTGTAAAATAACCAACACTGTTAAATTTTTTTCTTACATCCTTTCCATAGTTGAAGTAATCACTTTCATTTGCCTTCCAAAACTCAGCTGGGATCTTTGGTTTCAGTAATTTTTTTTTAATTTTCACTTTTTCATTCTCATCACGACAAAGCCAATTAACCTGAAAAACTACAAAAAACAAAAGTATGTTATATTATAAAGTAATATAACGGTAACCCATTTCGCAGCTGTCATATCAAAACACTTGGGAGTTCTCCTTTATTTAAGTGGTCACTAATGGCAGGTGGTTGGTAAAAAATTTATAAAAATTTACACACATACATAGGTAGATATATCTAAATACGCGCCACTTACAATTATCCACATATGTAAATACCGTTGAAAATGCATTTGTTAATGCAAAATTTTTATTCGTGTCTAATAGAGCGCAATTTCAGTTTCACTGGTGGCACTTACCCTAATAACAGTTAAATTGTTGGAATTTGAAAATGCCGTTGGCCTTCAAAGTAAAATAATGGCACACTTAGCGAACTGTGCTTCAATTCATGTGAAAATTAGTGTCACTGGGTTGAATTCGTAAATGGTTGCGCTTCCTCTTACGTTGTTAAGGGCATACTAACAACAACTATGCTTATGGCACATGTCTTATACAAGAAGTTTTAGACGGTAGCTTAATGTCCTTCATACATTTTTTTACATTTATTCATTCGATTGGAAAACTTTCTATAAAATTAAAAAAAAAAAAAAAAACAACTTGTTAACGTCTAAATCTGAATGTGAAACTCAATTGGCCCAAATTTATTTGAAATCTTGTTCTGAAAAATGTTTTCCTTGTTTCAAATAAATTTTTCTTCGAAAAGGAATTTATGGTCAACTGCGTTCATTTGAACAATATCATCGTTCCTCTTCAGCTTACTGTAAGTCGGTAGTACTGTTGACGTCATCTATGCTAAATTTCACGCCTGATTTGCCTTCCTGTAACTTCTGGCTATGCAGCAAATTCACATGACCTCCCATTTTGACTCAATTGAGGATATTAAAGCTGAATCGAAGAAGGCTCTGATGGCCTTCACGACGGAGGATTTTTCCAAGTGCTATGATCCGTCAAGATATTAAATTGAAAGCTTATCAAATACTGCTTGTGCAAGAACTGAAGCCGTTCGATCTTCGCAAGCGACATCGCTTAGCTCTATGGGCTCTTGAAATGTTCCAAGAAGATCCGACGTTTTCGAGCCAAATTTTGTTCATAAATGGCCCATTTCTGGCTCAATAAGTGTGTATGTGAACCTAAAAAATTGTCACATTTGGGACGAAGAGCAACCTGAAGAGATTCAAGAGCTGCCATTTTATCTAAAAAAAAGCTACGGTTGGGGGTATTGAGTGGGTTTGTGGAATCATCGTTCCACATATCTTCAAAAATGATGAAGGTGAGAACGTAAGAGTCAATAGTAACCGTTATCGCGCCATGATAATCGACTATTTGACGACAGAAATTGAAGCTCATGATCTCGGCGACACTTGGTTTCAACAAGACGGCGCCACTTCCCACACGTCGCATTTATCAATGGATTTATATAGAGAGAACACTTCGGTGAGCAAATAATTTCACATTTTGGGCTGGTTCGATTCAGGTCTTGGGGCGAAACATCAGGTGTGTCATTCGCCAATTTCCAGTCGAAATGCTCGATCGAGTCATCGAAAAATGGACTAAATGGATGGACTATCCGAGACGTAGACAAAGAATGTTCTTTCCAGTGATAGTAAATATTCCCTATTAAAAGTTAAGAGAAGTGTGTGTGGTTTTTTCTTAAAAAAAATGTAGGGATAACTCGAATTGTATCACCTTTTATATAACATATTTTCGAGTGAAATACTCAGCCATCAGCTCATACCTACTTTGAAACTTCCCCACTCTTCTCTTTATCGGATACCAAAACAATGTGTTAACAGTGGGGTATTTCGCCCTTTTTTAGATCCCGGCGGAGGTCAAAGTGATTTATTTTGTTTGTTCTTAGTACAAATAAATTCATTGATTTGATTGAAAAACTATAAATATATTAGTAAAACATATTTTAAAATCTCACGAAATATATTTGTTTGCAAACAAATTGATTTAAAATATATATATATATCTATATTCTATTGGTTCTTTTACCAAACAAAAATTTTCTGTAGCAGAAAAGCAATTAAATTTTGTTTCACTTTTCACACATCATTCCTTAGAATTCTCCTCAAATAAATATTTAATATCAATCATATTTTCAATAGAAAAATAATTCCGAATTTATTACTTCGTCAACTGCATAAGCCATATAGAAATCGTCACTTAAAATGCAAAATAACGCAACATCACTTTTCATAAGTTTGGAGGGGGAAAAAAATGTTATAATAGAAAACTCGCACTTTGAAAAAAATTTGAGTTTTGGTTACATATTGGTTATATATTGGTTATATATTGGTTATATATTGGTTATATGTTGGTTATATTTTGGTTATGAATCAGAGCGGAAGCTGAAAGTTTAATGTTCATGAAATTTGAGTTTCGGTTATAAAATGGTTACATATAGGTTACATATAGGTTACATATAGGTTACATATAGGTTACATGTTGGTTATATATTGGTTACGTATTGGTTAGATATTGGTTATATGTAACAGCGGAAGCTGAAATTTTATGCTTCATATTTGTAATATGATACAGTGAATCGTAAGCATTAAAACACTCAATTTCGATTTGTTTGATGATACGTTGTTTCGCATTTTAGGTGACGATATACATACATATACTACTATTTTTATTAAATTTCCAAGAAAATGTTTTGATTTTGCATTTTGTGCACCATTTATTTCTCTCTCATTTGCATATAACTTTCGTCTTTGCGCTTAAACGGCAATATTTTCTATTTTCACCAGCATTTCACTCGATTTGCTTCAACTTACGCACACACATGAAAACAATAAACACTATTGCTACAAAATATGTTTTATAACAGTATAGATATGTATATATGTATGTATATGCACACAACAAGCTTAGCGCTATAAAATTTCGACTTTCTACAGGCCAGCCACCATTTATCATTGCAACATGTGTCTCTGCAGCATTACCTTTCCGCATATGCCAAAGAGATTTCCACACAGCGCACACACACACTTTCGTATTTTGTAAATATACATACATACATACATATTATATGGTTTTAATCACGTTCTAAGTAGAGTGTAGACAAACTCCAGCCTCACACCCACACACGCAAGCGGGCAAGCAAACGCACACGCCGACGTGCATACATTAAAGTATTAGACATGTAAGGTATCCATATTATCCTGGCATTGTCTGAGGATTTACATATTGAGCCATTTTTAATTTACGACAAAAACACGCCTGAATAAACACGAGATAACACCGTATGTCACACTGCCGCAACGCCGAGAGGTAGGCAACACCAAATTCACCCCTTTTTATGTGCAGAAAATCACAAGGAAGGACACAAGGTGCTGGTAATATGCCAAAAATTGCTGCAGTGTATAGTTAAAGAAATAATAATGTTTTTCCTTCGTGGTATTATACTGTGGTGTTGCGAAAGAACAGGACGCTAAGGTGATAAAGTTGGGAGGAGTAGGTAATTGTGGTAGATGTTTTTTTAAGGAAATTCTGTAATAATAAGATTAGGATGTACACATAATTTTCTCACTTTTACTTGACTTATGCGTAGATTAAAGGAGTTTGGAAATGCATATATTTCTTTGATATTTATGATTTTACACTACGTTACCACTTCGCGAGAAGCGAAAATTTTCATTAAAAAAACACGAACCTTGTGAGCAGTTTATATGCATGGATTTTCTGACTGCGAATTCAATAGTCTTATATAATGCTGAACCAACGAAATATTTATAAATATGGTCGTATTACATTTTCAACAAAATATCAAAGATACTCAAGAATAAATAAATAATTTTTGAAAAAACACAAAATATGCGATACTTTTTGAACACACCTCGTATAACAAAAATTATCGAATGAGACTATTCCCATAAGCAATTTAATTTGAATTTAAAGTTTCAGTAAGAATTCATACGACCTGAAGAATTTTGAAAGAAAATTATATACATGGATTGCCTGGACAGTAATAGAACTGAGTCGATTTAAAAAAAAAAATATTGCATCAATCATTACAATTCTTTAATAACTTTCAAAATAGGCTCCTTCTGAGCAGCGCTGCCAGCACGATTCCCAAACATTGCAGGCATCACGGAAGGCATTCTCCGAAATATAGTAGACTTGAGAACTAAGGTGCATGCTGCTTGGATCCCTTTCGTCGTCTCAAAATGTTTGCCTTTCATCGGCCTTTTCAGGCAAGGAAACAAAAAGATCCGGGGAGTCACATCTGGGCTGTAGGGCGGCTGTGATAGCATTAGGATGCCGTCCTTGGTTAGGCAGCTGTTCAAAAGAAAGGCGGTGTGAGCCGGGGCGTTGTCGTGGTACAACTTTCAATCGGCTGTGATGTCTTGTCGGACACTTTTTTTGAGTCTCTTGAGGACTTCCACGTAAAACTTGGCGTTGATGGTTTGTCCAGGAGGCACAAATTCATTGTGGAAGATGCCTTTGATGTTAAAAATGAAAATGAGCATTGTTTCCACTTTGGATTCGCTCATTCATCGGCGAATCGCTGCGAAGTAACTCAGGTGGCTTATCTTGAATACCGAGAGTCCAGTGGTTGGTTAAGAACCCACTCCAAATTTTATTGTATTATTCTTGGCCAGCCAGGTACCCGAATAATAAACTTCCATTGTTTCTCACCAACAAACCAACATAACCTCATTCATTCACCTTAAAAATTTCGCACAAAAGCTTGCACCTTTGTCTTCTTTATTTATACTCCATTATCTGGTATTCTTATATGCATATATATTTATATATAATCTACTTTATTCTATTCTATAGCACCAACTACTCGCTTTGTATAAGCTTATGCTATTCTTTTGCTATCCAAATAGTTTCGCACTTAAGTTCATATCTGGCGCAACTTTTCAGGCGCTGCGAGAAAAAAGCAAAGAAATTTCGAAAACAAAAGTGTTGTTGCTGCATAAGTTGCATAATGCGATAGGTCTTTCACGCCATCTAAGAAAGTAGTAGGGCGCAAAAAGTCTGCCTAAACAAATCTGATGAAACCAGCCGCGCCAAACAAGCGAAGTGTTGCTGCTGTTGCATAACGTCAGGCGCTCTGAATTGTGCGGCATTTACTTTTGTATTTCGGATTTTTTTTTTTTTTTGGTGTAAAACAAATACAATTTTGTTGGCCTTACTTTCAGCGCATATCTGTACTTGCATTAACACTCTGCTGCTGTCATGCTTATCTGCTTAAGTTTAAGATAATATAAATAATTGTCGGGTCTTAGCCATGCAACAAAAGGTGAGAAGGGAAGTGGAAAGAGTACAGGGAAACAGCGCGTTGCTCAGAGGCCACCCTTCAGCCCTCCAGCCACCGTTCAGACTGCCATTTAGCCTGTCACGTTTCAACAATTTTATATTGTTTCAACTTTCAAATAATATTTTCCACGCTAAAACCACAAAAACAAAGAAACGGCAACTAAAAACACATTTAACTTGGAATTGCTAGCAACACCGCCAGTCAGCGCGTAAGCAACAGACTGCATTAGTTGTCTTCAGCGGCTAAGCTGCGTCCAACAACGCCTTGCGCTGTCGTCTTACATGCACCGCATCGCGCTCTCACCTTCTTACGGCATTGCGGTGTGTTATCAGCCGCCGTCATTGTGAATTTCTAAAGTGCGGTTTGTTTACACATAATCTAAAATGTCAAGTGCCTTTCAAGCTGCACTCCAAAAGCGTTCCACCTCTGCCCTTTCGCAACCGCCAACTGCACATATTGTCTCGTGGGGGGCTCGTGGCCGCCTTGGTCGCGAAGTGCTTAAGTGCGGGCATGATTTTTTACATTTTTGTTTGTCTAGATACCGTTGAGTGCTGCGCGCATTACTTGTGTAAATATTCTAAGGTTTTAGACACAATTCCCTTGTCATTCAACTCGTCATCGTGTCGCTTCTTCACTGCACGGCGTTCGCCACTGTTACAGTTGGTCAACGCATGCTGAGTAATATTGTTTCTTCAATTGCGTTGCGTTCATGTTCGATGGACCACGTCACTAGAAATTATTTTTTATGATAGATAGATATTAGATTTAGAGTGCTGCTTAGGGTGGCTCTCAGCAGGAATATCTAAGGTTGTGTCAGATCTCAAATGCTTTCGGAAAAATAGGGTAGGACAGTATCGATATCAGTTTTCTTCTTCCGTTTGTATTTATGTAGCCTTTTCGGTGAGTCTTGGAAGAGACCTGTTTATCTTCTATAAACGAAAACAGCATTAAATTACAAATTCTCTGCACATTCAAGAGGATTTTAGTGAAACCCAAAGCTTCATATGATAGATTGATATTAGAATTATCTTATATACTTTTTGGCAATTCATCTTCAGGTATCTGGTCAGTTGTCTCCGGGCACCTGGAGAGTCTGCAACAGAGACGTTTGATATGATCAAGAAAAAAACGAGGAATGAGGGAATCCAAAGTGAAAACGATGCTCTTTGTCATTTTTGACATCAAAGGCAACGTCCACCATGAATTTGTTTCTTCTGGACAAACCGTCAATGCCAAGTTTTACGTGGAAGTCTTCAAGACTCTAACGAAATGTCAATCCGGTTCGACAAGTCATCGCATCCGAAGTTGCACCACGACAACGCCACGGGTCACACCGCCTTTCTTGTGAACAGCTGCCTAACCAAGGCCGGCATCCCAATGCTATCACAGCCACTCTACAACCCAGATATGGCCCCCGTACTTTTTCTGTTTCCTTGCTTGAAAAGGCCGATGAAAGGCAAGCATTTTGAGACCACAGAGAAGTTCCAAGCAGCATGCACCTCGGCTCTCAAGACTATGTCGGATAATGCCTTCCGAGATGCCTGCAATGCTTGGAAATCGCGCTGTCTGCACTGCATCGACTCAGAAGGAGCCTGTTTTGAAAGCTTTCAATTTTTTTTTAGACGACTCAGTCCCTCTCCTTCCGGACAAACCCTGTAAGCGCCTAGCTATTGGATGGAGTCACAGCGCATAAAATTCTCTTTCTTTATACAACTTCACTACTGGCACTGGCTTAAACATCCTACTGCATTCAAGCAGTTCATCTAATACTTTATGTATTACCCTATTTTTACACGTGCAAAGCAGTGGCTAAATCAACAGTCTAACTTAACCTCACTTACCTACAATGACTGCCAACGCTCCGCGCCATTATCAGCCTTGCCACCCACTAACCACTTTCCGCGCTGGACTTTTTGTTTGAGCAGCCGTTTAAGCGTGTTTTAGCGCCGCTTCCAACACTTGAGCACTGAAATAGCTTTCCTTACAAACCTGCCGAAACACACACACAAACAAACACACACATATACATACATACATGGCCGCTATTGAGCTTTGCTCTGCAGTTTGCCAACAGGAAGCGTAAGTCACACGTTCAAACTCTTTACTTTAGCTTGACTTTACTTAACTTGCCACAATCATGTATCAACACCGTCGACGCAGCAAAGAGCACACCATGATGAAAGGAAAATAAAAGAAACGAAGAGTAGGCAAGCAAACAAGTAAACTAAACGCTTGCACCTTTAGCGTTTACTGCCTGTAAAACTGGCGTCGCTTAAGTCCACACATCTTCTTAGTTTCGTGCGTTTGTTGTTGCCTAGTTGTTTGCCACGACGTTTAGGCACCTTTTAGTCGCAAGTTGATGGCAACTTCCGCAAGTTACGAGCGCTTAGTGTGGCGCAAAGAAGTGAGGCAAAAGTGTAACTTGCAACTTTCTCAGAGGAACACTTTGTTTACCCGCCAGAAATGAGAAGTTTCCGGCTTTTGTTGCTTCCACGGCATAAAAGCGCCGAGCCGCACTCACAAACACGCACACACTCATGTACAAATGTGTGTGTATAATGTATAATATGTCGGAGATGAAGAACTTTTAATACACTAAACACCGTTTATAATATGCAACTACATGTGTTGAGCCTGCTTATTGGCGCACTTTTCCCTACTTTTTCTACTTGCCAACTTTTCAGTATGTTTTCCTTGCCATAATAGCCGTGTAAAATCAACAATGAGGCATGTTTGAACTGCTGCTGGCGTTTAATCGCCTGCGACAAGCAAACATTATTAGCTGTGGCGCCTAAATATAGGCACTTTGTTGCATAGTTCTTTGGGTGTGCATGCATTAGCCACACTCTTCTTTAGAAAATGGTTTGCACTTAGCGTTTCGACAAGAAATTGCTTTAATAACAGTAAAAAGAAGGAAGCAGCCTGCCTTAGCTATCTAAAGATTGTGGTTCGGGTAGTAGACTGGCAACTGACGCCAGTTCAATTTCAAAATAAATAAAAGTATATGGAGGACCAGAGTTTTCAAGCCTATCCTTTTGATTGATTTATTGAAATATTTTAACATTAGAAATCATCAAACCTTTACCAGCATTTGAAGCGGGGTTTCTTTATAGCCAGTCAGAACATGATGCTGGAACTCCTACTTACTATTTTGTATAAAGTACTGTACAATATACGATCCGAGACTACAAAATACAAACAGATAGATTGTATTTCTGGTTTAAATACAAATAGTCTATAGCTGATCTTGTTAAAGTCTCTCTTTACTTTACTGACGTAGACACCGCTTACACGGTTATAGCAGATTATCAAAAGGGTATCTCTCCTCCGCGGCTCTGCCCTGGGGAGAGATGGTTCGCCCTCTCACTTTAGCTCGCCTTCAAACGTGTGTTCTCTGCTATTTAAAGAATACTTGGTCCAAAAAGTAGTGAGCTGCTTGAGCCAATCGTTTGAGGTCACTCCCAAGTGAATGGCGTTCATAGAATTTTCCTCACTTGAGTGAACTTCTGCACATGACTTTATCCTCCTTAAAGTCTCTTAGGCAGCTTAAATTAAATATCTTTAAAGATCTATGTCAATAACGAAGGATATCAGAACGAAGAATGAACTAAAAGTAGAAAATTGTTCAATTGAAAAATAATCTAAGTCCTACTTATGTGGAGAAATTCATAGAATTTCTAGAATTTGCCTGGTGTAATTTGCAGATCCAGTATAATTCTGTGAAACGAAATAGGTTTTGTAACAGTGTCCGATTTTACGGATCTTCAAAATATCATACAGATTAACCAGGATAACTTTGTTTTGGGTTGGTTTTTCGCAGTCAACTAAGATTAATTTTCATTACTGATAAACTACTGTGGGCAAAATATAGTAAGACTTTTTAATTAACTTTTTTGTTTTCAAGGTTGGTATGACTGTTAGTGGCTTCTGTGCTAGTGTTTAGTATAAGCTTGTCTTCTTCAAGTACATAAAGTGCATTCGGCGATCTTTACGATTAGTTAAATTATTCAACAAAGAAGTTCCAATAAATTTTGAGTGCGGATTCTAATTTCGAGTGTCGAAATAATCAATGCGTTGGAAATGGTCTTCGGTGATAATTTTTTGACGCGAAAGAGTGTTTTTGATTGTTAAAAAATATTCTGGGACAGTCACAAACTTCAACTGATGATCGAAACGCCTAAAAATACGAGTAAATAAATAAATGAATGGTATTTGAGATTGACGATTAACTGCCAGAAAAATTATTGACATCGTTGGAATATCGGAAGGATCAACGAAAACCATTTTGAATGATAATGTGGGCCTAAGAAATGCGAAAGCACGACTGGTTCCATAAACACTAATTTTTTTCGAAAAACAGCGTCGAATTCCAGAATGTCCTGAAACTTATTATTAATGGCTATGAGCCTTGGGTCTATGCTTAAGACCCGGAAACAGGCGATCAATAGACCGAATATCGCTACAAAGGTGAGCCGTTGTCTACGATTATCGAGGTGTGGTATAATCTACCTATCCTTGTTTGGAAAACTCGATATAATAGAAATAAAAGTTTTGGGATATTTTTCATATACATTCATAGAAAGTAGTTAATAAAACAACAAAAAAAAAAAAAAAAAAAAAAAAACAATAAATAAAGAAAAGTAAAGCATCACTTTTCATTACCGACTGAAGAAATATTTTGTTTGCCACAACTCACTTGAGCATTAAATTGCTTGTTTCCACTTGTGAGTGAGAATTTCCACTTTCAATTTGAATGAATTTAATTGAATAATTAGAGTTATGTTCAACCAGCAATTAATCACTGTCGCTTGATACATTTCTATTTTCATGCGTATACACATATATATGTGCAATAAGTATGCACATGAAGATTGACAACAGCTTCCTCCAGGAAGTCCATTTATGCATACAAGCAATTTGAGTGATTTTCTTTTTCTGGTAAATATTGTAATTAATCAATGTCCAATAGGTATGTAGTTGTGTGGGAAAAATAAGAGAAATCGGGAAAAATAAAGAAAATTGCATGGCAAATATTTTAATTGAAATTGCTGTAGCAATTTTGTTTGCTGAGGCCAATAGTTTGCGGCGAAAAGATATGGCAAATGGAGTAGCGAATTTTTTGGGGCAAAAATAAGAGTTTTTGGTGTGTAATTTTAATGAAATGATATGATAAAAGTGGAAGAAATGAGTATTTTTTTTAATAAAGAAGGGTATCCGGATATTTTCGAAGTGAGTATTTTAGGGCTTCCCTTCTTATTTAAAGAAAAAACATAGAAGCTTCAAATTTAAAGGGGAATGTTTACTATCATTCGGCATTTATTTTTTGAAGATTGTCTCTTTCAAATGTTGGCCAGGGCTAGACTCAGATGGCGCAACCGTTGAGCTCAATTTTCGATAACTCGTTCGAGCATTTCGACTTGTAACTGATGAATGACACGCATGATATTTTGCTCCAAGGCCTGAATCAAAGCGGGATTACTCGCAAAGACTTTATACTTTGCATATCTTTTCAGAAATGGGTCTAACGATGTGAAATCACACTATCTTAGTGGTAAATCGAACGGCCGAAAAAGTGAAATGATCTGTTCTCTCCACAAATCCATTGATTCATGTTATGTTTGGGAAGTGGCGCCGTCTTATTGAAACCAAATATCGCCGAGGTCACGAGCTGCAATTTCAGGCATCAAATAGTCGTTTATCATGCCGCGATAACGGTGGCCATTGACGGTTACCTGCTCACTAGCACCATTTTCGAAGTAATATGGACTAATGATTCCACCGGCCCACAAACCATACCAAACCGTTGAGTTTTCAGGATGAAATGGCAGCTCTTGAATCTGTTCAGTTTGTTCTTCATCCCAAATGCGTCAAGCTTGCTTGTTAACATACTCATTGAGCCAGAAATGGGTCTCATTACTGTACAAAATTTGGCTCGAAAACGTCAGATCTTCTTGGAACTTTTCAAGAGCCCATACAATGAAGCGATGTCACTTGGAAAGATCGTATGGTCGCAACTAGTTACTTTTGGTGTAGTTAAGAATCCGTTTTATTTTTTCTTGATGAATATTAAGTACTTGGTTTTGTTTGTCTGTGCAAACCCACAAAACCTCCATTATTTGTGCACTCATTTACTACAGGTAAATACCGTTAATCACCTTTTTATAAGCGTTCAGTTCAATCAACACATACCTCAACTTTGCTACATCATGATGAATCTTCATAATAGATGAGTAGTGTATGAGTCAAGTGGCTCTCCACTTAACAGCTCCCACAAGCGCACAGACAGACACAGCTCTTGCGTTACAATAGCGCATAAGTAGTCTAGCTAACACGCTATTGGCAGTCACTAATGCATCGAGCTACTTGCAATATATATCTTTATTAGACAACTAAACTGTTCTATTATAAAAAAGAACTTAAGAGCCAGTCTTGCCTTACCGCTGAGTCTGTCTCAGGATGTCGTTACTGCTCGTGCTGCGTGATTAGCTGCCATAATCATCGACAACGCCGCAGAATGGATCATTTTGTGTGAGCATGAAATCAAATTTGTCACTTGTCTGTCAGTTTATGCCACGCACTAAGCTCGGTGACTGCGTATAGGAAAATAAATAAGGAGAATAACTTAATTTTGCCAACAGAAATACACAAGTCAAGGAGGAGAAAAAAGTTTTGGTGTTATTTACGGCACTTTTTATTTGTATGTACATATGTAGCTTTATTTACCACATGCGTATATATCTATACATATCTACATATATATATACATATATTGCGTTATATATGTATGTAGGTATATATATGTTTTTTACTACGATCGACTATAGTTACAATCAAAATATACACATGATTTATCACAAGAATGCTCAAGTTCCTCGCGCTTCTGTATGCTTGCAGTGTCAACGTCGCTTTATTGATTCATTCGTTCACTGCAAAGCTCAGACAATGTAACCGGCGTACGTCTGATAAGAATTGTACAACTTTATTATTGTATTTTTACTTTGTGTTTGAATATGATTCTCTATTGTGTGACAGCGGAAGTGTGACGTGTTGGCGCATTGTGTGGCAGTTGACAATACTTGACTGCACAAGTCCAGCGAGCGCTTTATTGTCCATATTGGACAAATATGTATGGCCTTTTAGGGTGGTTCGTAAAACAGTTGAAAGGAATTATTTCAGTGTTAAGTTACAGCTCAGAGCGTCTGGGTTCCTAAAAGAATACGTGTCTGAACACTGGGAAATTCTAACTTACTGTGAATTCATGCCGTATTACTTGCATCATAGAGACGCCAAACCGAACTCTGGCGGCTCCTTGTCTAGACATGACCGTTGAAGGAGAGGGGCAGCAAGATTCTTCACGGATTATTGAAAGCTTAACGGGAAGGTTGGTGGAGAGGTTTACGGTCAGGAACCGGATTTGAGGTTTCAGACATCCTGACTATTGTAATGTCTTCCAGGCCGAGGATGCAGCCATTAAGGTAGTAGTAGATTTATTGCTCCATAGGGCAGCCTCTTTCAGAGAAGTGACCAACCACTCAGATAGCAGAGCGACGATACTGGAATTGAACTCATTAACAGTGCGTTTAAAGCCGGTCAAAGAGTGTCTAACTTCGTTATCAATATCATCGAGTGTCTTTGTGATAAGACTGGTATGGGTACCGGGCCACAATGGAATTGCAAGAGACTGTAAAGCTGATGAGCTAGCAAGAAAAGGCACTCTACAATAGTTGTCGGTACTTGAGCTGTCGCAAAAACCCTTTGACCCAAGACCTAATTTTGAAGCTTTCAACGCGCCATTGCCCTATTGACGTCCACGCAGTAAGGTTGGGAATCCTATCAGGCGCCATCTACAGAAGCTATATGGATAAAGATGAGGTGGAAGCAATTCAACACTTCCTTCATGACTGTCCCACCATCTAACTTAACAGCTCAAACAAAACTAGTGTGTAAAGAAGATAGAATTTTGGTATCGATTAAAGTTAAGGATGTCGATGACTTGAAAATCTGTCTTCTAAATCTATGTTCTCACATTTTAGTACCACCCTCATGCCAAAAAATATGTATGGCCGTGAGTCAAAGCTGTAGCGCTTAAGCTACATACTATATATTAATCAATAGCAGTCTGGCATAGTTGCTGCTATATCAAAGTCGTTCAGATATGACAAATTCACTGCGCTCTCTCATATGAATCACTTGAGTTAGTAGCGTGTGTGCATAAGAAAGAAAAATGGGTGGAATGTAGAGAGCAATTGAGGGAAAATATTTCTCAAGTAACATTACAACTTATTCTTACTGACCTTACTTACCGCTCGTTTAGACGCGTCACTGTCACAACAAGTACAGCCACTTCAAGTGGCAAGCAGAAAGCTAAACAAATATAATACTTAAATGCATGCTTAGTTATGAAAGCTCGGTCAATTTTAGTTGAATTGTGTCAATGAAATATATTGAAAGCAAGTATGATGTCATAAACGGTTATCTTATATAAAAGGAATATTCTTATACATATGTATATGGTCTTGCAAAACTTCTTATATGTATGTTATAGTTAAATGAATATAAATATTCACTATTTAGTTTTAGAGCGAAATAAAATCTGTTTTATTGAAACGCAAGGTCTTAGTTGTCGAACAATTAAGCTGCTTAATAAGTGTAAAATATTGTGTTTAGAAATTTAAAGAAAAACGTTTTCTCTCTCGAGCCGCTACATATGAAAAATATTTTGAATATGTTTTCTCGAAAATAATATTCCTTAGACTAATCAAAGACATACCCAAACTTATTAAGAAAATAATATTCCTTACACTTAAGGGGGAGCCTGCTTTAGCAGCTACAAACAATCGATTTTTTTGAGGATTTTTTTGGGAGGGAAAGAAATAATTGATTAAAATTTCTTGGGTTTCTCTCTAATACCTAAGATATGCTGCTGCTGCCTCACTTTAAATTAAAATTTAATAGATTGAGCAGTTTCCAAATTTTTCAGTTTCCACATAACTTCAGCAGCTGTGGAGTTTCATTCAACATATTGACGCAGAAGAGCCCCTTAAAAGGTCAAAATACTAACATATCAAAGCTATATCCTCTAACTCATTCTTCAATCCAGTATATATGTATGCTTGTAAATCTATTAGAGCCATCTAGTCACTAGCTTGTAGAGATGCATTGATCCATGCTTTAGCTTCTACGAAATGTTTCACAGATAAGAAAGCTTAATCTTTCACAGAATGCATTTGTTTAACACATCACTGCCAAATTACCCCGTTTTCCGCAGTCGCTCAAATTCTGATCAGATCACAGAGAAATTATAAGCTCATTATTTGTCTGACGAACACTAAAGAATTTTGATGAAAGTTCATGGTATCAAATATTTTTAAAAATGTAAGTTAAAACTGAAATTGATTTATAACAAGATTTATATAAGATCAATAGCTGCTGATAACAGATACATAGGTTATTTATTAAAGCTGCTGCTATTCTTCTTCTTTATCGGCGTAGACTTTTGAATAGCTGTTGCTTTTACAATTCGATAATCCTGAGTGTCTGTGGAGACGGCAAGTTTGTTTAAGCCATCAATTTTTCTTTGAAAAAGCAGGTAAATATATTTTACTTAAATATTGAGCGTGACGAGCTGAGTTGCTTTAAGGGGTTATATACAGTTAAAAAGGCGAAAAGCTGTTTTTTCCTTATTTTTTTCTGAGAGCGCCTTTAAATTTATTAATCCAAAAATTTTTACACATATTATGGTATTTTTTACTGTATTTTAAGCCTCAGTATTGGCAAAAATATTTATTTGAAAAAGAACTACAGCTGATCTTCGAGAGCCCTTCTCAAAATAGACGTTTTGCGCTGATCACTATATCACTGAACTGGATCCTCTGAAATTAAAAAACTAAACAGAATTCGTTAAATTAATGATAAATCTCATAATTAATAAAAGCAACAAGCAAAACAACTTTTTTTGCAAAACTTCCGGTTTCTCAAACAAAAAAAAAAAAACCATTTTTGACCAAAATTTCGGTAAAAAAATATTTATCGGTAAGAAAAAACCATCGATTAGTTACCAAAAATATATTTACGGATCACAAAATGGCGGTTTCTCAAAAAAAGAAAATAATAATAATCGATTTTTGACCAAAATTTCGGTCTCAATATAAAAAATATTTATCGGTGAGAAAAAAACATCGATTAGTTACTAAAAATATATTTAGGGAGCACGTGTTATGATTTGAGACTAATCGATTATGCCGTTTTCGATTAATGTTGGCCAGTGACTTTAAAAACACCGTTTTGAGAAAAACGCGTTTAAAGTTTGGAAAGCACTTCCAAGCACTCTGATACGTCTTATCAAAATTTGCGTATAACTTCGAAAATATTCACCGGAACGATATAAAATTTTCTATGTATAATCCTAAATGTATGTGAATTAAGAAAGTAAAATAAAAAATATACTTTTTTTTTAAACTCTAACTGAATATAACCCCTCAATCATCTCTCTCTGTGTGTCTTTCTGTAAATACTCGAACTCAAGCTTGTTTACTTCTGAAGAGTGTTCCAGCTTCCGTGTCGAAGTTTTTTTCTTGTTCTTTTTGAGCTTAAATTAATGAGAATCTAACGCTATAAGATTTGTAGCGACTCGCTAAACAGGTTATCTTGAGTCGAAGGGTTATTGCGAAACTTTTATTATGATTGAAAAAATAAACACATTGTCTTACTAAGCTACAATATTAATGACAGGGTATTAAATGATAGCTTTGACGCTCTCCAGATAAATATATGTACATACATACTTATATCCGCTTTATCATGCAATAAACTGCGAAGTCATAGTAAACAGATGGAATTTTTGCAGCGCCATTAAAAGCATACACACCTGTATTTACGTTATGGATACAAGCGCCGATAAATATCAGACAAGGCAATGACTGTATTGTGGCTGAACGACGCAGAGAGCAAAGTGCAAGTCCGAGCGAGTCAGTATTAAGTGAAAGCCGCGCATAGTGAAGAGAAACAGATGAAATGAAACTGATGAAATAAAACAGATGAAATGAAACAGTTGAAATGAAACAGATGAGCGAAAAATAAATAAAAAAAAGTTGAAAAAATTCAAAATATATTATGCTAATTTATTCAAATAACATAAAACAAACAAAAGGCAACATAGTTGTTGAGAAAAAATCATATTGTTTTCTCTCTGAGTTCTTTTTAACTACATTCGTCGCTGTTTCGCTGACAGCAGCGCTTTATGTCTAGCCTTAGTCAGTTTTTTCATGAAATTTAATTTCACTCAATCAAAACAAATACAACAAACGGGTAACTCGTGCAACGTGTCCGAAGCGCAGTTCACCTACAAAATAATTATCTGCGCGCTTGCGATTCGTTATCAGTTCTAATAAAAACAAACGGCGCATCAAACAGCGCACACAGTGCAAAAGCAAGCTTCTCAGCGTCGCATTTGTCAAAATCACTTCGTGCCGATTCATTGTTTCGCGCTTGCACATCAACCCGTACACTCGCCACAACAGCTGTTTCCCGTTAGTTTGTGTTCGAACGTACGCTGAAGTGTCCGCGGGCTTTTTCGCGCGAAGTGCTGCTAAGAGAAAAAGTGCAAAAAGCAAAAGTGCAAAAAATACCATAAAGTGACTGCAAAAATACAAAAAAAAAAATCAACAAAAATAATGACATTTTTATCACTTTGGATACCAGTGTATCTCTTCATAGCCGCCGCAACGCTGCTCTTTTTGTGGTATCGCAAGGGGCTCAACTATTGGGCGGAACGTGGTGTGGTTTACGATAAACCCTCGCTGCTCTACGGCAATATGCGCGGTGTGGGGCGTACACAGACATTACGTGACCCCTTCCAGAATTTCTATCAGAAATATAAACATGTTGCGCCATTTGGCGGTTTCTACTTGTCGCTGCGTGCAGCGGTCGTGCTCTTCGATCTCGATTTGATCAGGAATGTTTTGGTTAAAGATTTTGCGAATTTCGTTAATCGCGGCAACTACTATAATGTGAAAGATGATCCAATTTCAGGGCATGTCTTCAATTTAGACGGCGCTAGTTGGCGGCACATGCGCGCTAAACTGACGCCGACTTTTACATCGGCCAAAATGAAATATATGTTCCCAACAGTGGTGGCAGTCGCGAAGGAGTTCGTTAAGGTATTGGAGCAGGAGGCGACAACGCTTGCAAATGACGCTGACGCGTCAAAGCAAGGCATTGAAATAAGAGATCTGTTGGCGCGCTTCACCACCGATGTGATAGGCGGTTGCGCCTTCGGCCTCGAGTGCAATAGTCTGAACGAACCGAATACGGAGTTTCGTGTTATGGGCAAAAAGGTCTTTTCGCAGCGTCGGCATGGACGTTTCGTGTTCGCTTTCGCACAAGCCTATCCGAACTTGGCGCGCAAGTTGGGTATTAAAATGACGCCAGATGATGTTAGCACATTTTTCCGCAAAGTCGTACACGATACGGTCTCGTATCGCGAGCGCACTGGCATACAGCGTAACGATTTTCTCAATCTACTGCTGGAACTTAAAAAGCAAGAGAATGGCTTGAGTTTGGACGAGATTGCCGCACAGTCGTTTGTGTTCTTTCTCGCCGGCTTCGAAACGAGTTCGAGTACGATGAGTTTCGCGCTCTATGAGCTGGCGTTGCATTCGGAAATCCAAGACAAGGCGCGCGCCGAGATTGAGTCTGTGTTGGCGCGTTACGATGGCGAAATCACATATGAGGGTGTACGCGAAATGCAGTATTTGTACCAAATATTTTGTGGTATAACACAAATGACATTACGTGATTATTATTTTTATTAATGTTGTTATTTTATTTTAAAGAAACCCTACGTAAATACTCGATTGCGTCGATAACTATGCGCCGAACAATGAACGATTATCATGTGCCGAATACGAAGCATGTCATCGAGAAGGGCGTTACCGTGATTGTACCCATCGATGCAATTCATCGTGATCCCGAAATCTATCCGGATCCAGAACGTTTCGATCCCACACGTTTTGAACCCGAAGCCGTAGCTAAGCGTCATCCCATGGCTTGGCTGCCGTTCGGCGAGGGTCCACGCAATTGTATTGGTCTACGTTTTGGTCAAATGCAGGCCTTGGTTGGTATGGCCTTGCTACTCAAAAACTTCAAATTTACATTGGCTCCCCAAACGAAAGTGCCGCTCGAATTTAAAATGGATAGCTTCGTGTTGAACAGCAAAGATGGCATTCATTTGAACGTAGAGCGTATCGCTAGCTCTTAAAGCGTCAAGCGATTTCATAGTATTTAATTTGTTTAACTTTACTATAAAATGAATAAATTTTAAATAACTTAAATTAGATAAAATAGTTTTGTTTTTTTTTTTTTTTGCTTTTTGCTTTCTTCTTTCGCTTAAATTATCGATTTTGCTTTGTTTCGTGCTTAGATGGCCTAGGAAAACATTTTGCTTATATCTTAGCATATAAATTAGTTTTCCATATGAATGCAATGGGTAATTCCAGCATACAGTGAGTTGGTATGGAGCAAAAATAGCATAGAAAATAAAATATAATCAGAAAAAGTAAAAAATGAGTACAACAATAAATCACTCAAGATCAAAACTGAAAACTTACTATTTTAATATTTAAATAAGTCTCTGGTCATATGATAACTCATAGTTTCATAGTCATGGTAAGCTGGAAATCCATAGTATTCTCAGTCAGGATGGGCAAGGACCTTCCAAAGCCGTTCAATACCAAACGAGGTTTCAGGTTAAGGCGATTCCTTATCGTGCGATTTATCAATCTACTGCAGGAGAAAATAATTCGAGCTAGAGAACTGAATAGAGAAGATTACATCTTCTATAAGAGTACACAGCTGCTGGCGTACGCCGATGATATTGATACCATTGGCCTCAACAACCGCGCCGTTAGTTTTGCTTTCATCCGACTGGACAAGGAAGCAAAACAAATGAGTCTGGATGAACGACGTCAAGACGAAATATCTCTTTCATCAAACAAGCAGTTACTATTGATAGTCATAACTTCAAAGTCGTAGATAATTTCGTCCATCTTGGAACCAGTATAAACACCAACAAGAACTTCAGCCTCGAAATCCAGCGCAGAATAGGTCTTCCCAACAGGTGCTACTTCGAACTGAGTCGGCAATTGAGAAATAAAGTCCTCTCCCGACGAACAAAGACCAAACTCTACAAGTTACTCATCATCACCGTCTTGCTATAAAGCGGACGATGACAACATCTGCTGAGTCGACGTTACGAGTTTTCGAGTGAAAGGTTCGGCGGAAGATTAATGATTCTTTGTTCATTGGCTACGACGTATACGGCATTCGATGGAAGGATGAGCTGTATGAGATATACGACTACATTAACATAGTTCAGCGAATTAAGAGACTACTTTGGCTAGGTCATGTATTAAAGGGGATGCAGAGGAAGTGTAAGAGGTAAGGTAAGGGTTTCCTCTACACCGTTGGAAACACCAGGTGGAGAAGGATCTGGCTACACTTGGAATCTCTAATTATATATGTATACTGTTTTTTTGTTAGCAACGAACCACTGTTCATTACCAAATTTACATGCACGTCTCGGTGTGGTAACTTTAAATTATGCAAAAGCCAACAAGTTTATTTCGTTTGCACAATCTTCTACGACTTAATCGGTGCACTTATAGCTGGTAAAGGTCGCCACACGCAAGCAATGACCAAACAGATTTTGGACTAGGCGACTGCACACAACAGCAGAGCGGAACTCATCAGCAACAGCATTGTGCGCCGAAGTGAGCTTTAACAACGCTCAAGACCCGGCATACGCCCAAGTGTTGAGTGCAAAGCAAGCGGCTGTACGGAGCAGTGTAGTTTAAGAGCGCAACATTTCAAGTGATAGCTCAAGCTTTGCATGAGTTGCACTTTTGAATGCCTTGCTCCCCACCCAACAGCTTACTCTCCGCACCGGTGCTGGTGTTGAATGCAACAATTAAACAATTCTGACACAATTGTTAAGCACACACCGAATTGCACCCGAACACACACTTGCGCTCCAACTTCCGTGCACGCACGAACGCTCGCATGCATGTGTCATGTACTTACTCGTATATATGTACACGGGTCGTGTACTTATGCATACAGACATGCCAGATAGTGCCAAGTAAATTAAATATGACTATTCACCGAGCACAGAACATTTGTAAAGCAGATAAGTGCTGAAGCACAACTTGAATGCTGAATGCACGGCGGCTAAAGGGCGGAGCTGATGCAGGCAGGAGGATGTGTAAGCGGTGTAGAAGATGCCAGCGTGCCACATTTGCTTTCAAGCGTCAAGACAGCTTGCTCGCCCAAAAATCTCATATGCATAGCTGGCAAATGGCAACTGAAAGCTGGAAACAGCAAGCAAGCAGCAACGAAATGAAAACAAGTTATAATTTTCCGGCGAAAATGCTCGGGGGATAAATTATGACATTTGTAGCATATCACACAGAAGTTGACGGAGATAACAAATGCTCAGTAGTTGCCGTTGTTTGCTGAAATTGAGTTAAGGATGCACGGACATATAGATGAGCTATGAATTCTAGCGCTGGGCTTGGACGCAATCATTCAGAGATGATTTATGGATATGAATAGTACGTCACAGTCCATCATAAAAAGGATTTTCGAAAGTTAGTTGAGGTGTAATTTAATCCTTCCTTTGGGATCTTTATACGCCTGTGCATCATCTGAAAGAACCCCAAAGAGCTCAGCTCTTCAGAAAATATTGGTACATGTTAGTGACCAGAGCCTTTTGATCATGGTTTTAGATCTATCTAATTTCGACTCGTGGAACACAGTGAAGTTTTTCGGTTAAATAGATAGATAAATAGTAAAATTGAGGCATTGAACTACGACCTATGGTCAATTGTACACTCCCATATACCACATATGGTCACAAAGGTTCAGAATCTTGAACAATTCCAGGAGACTGTTGAGCGCGGCTGAGATGATGATCCCTGTCCGCGTAGATGGCACCTAGGAACTTGAGTCTACATCTGCAAATTGCTGGGCAATTGGGAATCAGGTGTTCTGGAGTTTTCTGTTCCCTGACGCAGAACTGGTAGTTTGCGCAAGAGACCATGCTAATGTAGGAAAAGTGCTTCCTGATCTTGCAGTGCCCTGTATATCGCGCGTCCAAGGAGGCTGAATTTGTCTCTGGGGAGGTTAATCATTTCCTCAATTCTTGCAAGTTTGTAACCCGCCAGTAATAGCTTGGCATGGTACGTTCCTGCTGCCTGTTGCCAATGCTGTTCTCTGCCCACTCTCTCCTCCTTGCGGAATTGGTATGAATAGTTCGGTATGCGATCCCGTAATGCCTGATCCAATGACTTCCGGTGTTTTCGAGCCGTCAGTGTACCACTTGATAGTGCTGTCCCTCAGTGATATGCCGATCGTAGTATCCTTACACTCCTCCTTACTGCTGAGAGTAACTCTAAACTTCTTTGTAAAGTTAACTCTCTTCGTAACGCCGTCCTTTAGCAGAAGGGCCAGTGGTGTGCCTTCCCCAAGGGTTTTCATTTGTTCAGACGACATTATCTTCCTTTGTCGAAACCCTTTGTACGGTATGTTTCGCTACCTGTTTGATGACTAAATGCAGCGGTGTGAGCTCTAGCATGACTTCAAGTGCTACGGTTGAGCAAGTGCGCATTACTCCTGAAGCGCTGACACAGATGAGTCTTTGCAGCTTCGATAGTTAAAGGCATACCGAAGACTGCGTTGCTTTTGATGCCAAGCAACCGCTCCATAAGTGACAAAAGGGCAGAAATATCAAAAAAAAAAAATTACTAAAAATCTTTATTCCTATTTTTCAACATATAAATGAGGCCCCAAGTCGAGGGACTGCTTACAGAAGAAGCTTGCGCGTACTGTAATAAGTAACCAAGGAACCAAGAATTTAAATGAATATTAGAAAATGTATCTATCTGGTATATTACTGTATAGTTGCTCATTATTTCATTAATAATTTTTTTATAAAAGTCTAACACTAATTGCTGATTTCCATTCGCTGTGTTACTGATGATTAACTCATTACTGAATAATTACTGGCTACTTACTGACTTAATTACAGTACAAAACGACATACACGCCATCCATCAGATATATTCTAATTTTAACTAACTTTGTGGACTTTTTTGTAGGAGGCACAACAACAGTAACCAACAACGCAAATATTTGCAAAAGCGTGTGAAGATTAAGACCTTTATAGAGATTAGATAGTAAATAATACAAGCGAGTGGCTTATAAACCTACTATGATGCATAACTGCATGTCATCCTAAAGATAATAAACATATACCCGTACTTCGTGTGAAGTACCCCCTCTTAAGCATTTGTAAACATTGTTTATATTCTTGCAACATGTTCCTACAAAGTATAATGTTTTGTTCACCCCAACGGTTGTTTATATATCGTAAAAAAATTCAGTTGGATATAGGGTGCTATATATATGGTACATGATAAAATCCCGAGACAAATCCCTTAAGCACTGCAACCGAAACTGTAAAAATGTATGAGATCTGGTGATTACTCCGCCCACATCCCATATATAGTATAACGGCTACGTTAAAAACCACTAAAAGCGAGATAAAAAGCGCCAAAGACATTAAATTTTACAACTCGGATGACATAAGAAGCATTTATGGTAACCGTAGTCGAAATTGAACGCCCCCACATTTATGTGAAACTCAAATCTCATTACTTACTCGACCGATATCAACCAAAAAGTGTCCATTTGGCACCAAAACTGTACAAGTCCCCAGTTACCGAATACCGGGATAAATATGCGAACTTTTCATTGAAAGTATCGGTCAAGCTCTAAGATATATTATAAAAATTCGGATAGAATCCATTTCTAGTAATAGTATACCTGTATGTCAAAAATTAGTTGAATCGGATTTCTAATTTCTATAGTCTCATATATATCTTATAGAAAAAATTTCGAACTAGATAGAAAAATTTTCGCACTTAACAGAAACCTTTCGCACTTCAGTTGTAAACTTGCCTTAAACCTCATATAACTTACAAACATTTGCATCTGAAAGTATAGTATTTCCCCGGCTTCAATCCACGCAAGTTGCAAGAGTATGAAATGTTTGATTTCAGCCGAACTTAGCCCTTCCTTACTCGTTTCTTTTTGCTATCTTATTATGCTTGGCGATCTTTAAGTGTAATTAATGTCTTTGTAATCTTTGGAATTAAAGATAAGAAAAATGTGAAAAAGTAACAACTGTAGAGATAAGAAGTACTCTTGATGATGACTTGCACATATGGAATACCGTGACTTATTCATTATTATTACTGGCGTGGTCTATTTTGGATATAGAGCAATATAATAATAAAATAATATCAGGTATAATGAAAAACAAATCGAAAATCGTTCTTAGATATAATAAACAATAAATAACAACTTTATAAACAAAACTCAAAATTTGATTTCAAAATCGCTATCAGATATAATAACAAATATATGACCATTTTAAAACCATAACTTTATTTTTTTCAATATGAGTGGTTTCAATTATATCGTTTTGCTTCGCCTATAAACTTATGAAAAGTGATGTTACGTTATTTTGCATTTTAGGCGACGATATATTGATTTGCAGGTCTAGACACAAGCTAAAGATACGTTAGATACAATATATCGTCACCTGAAATGCAAAATAACGTAACAGCATTTTCGGAAATTTACGGTGGCACGAATGAAATACGAAATCAAATGGAACATGAGTGAAAAAATTTTAATATTGGTTAAAACTGATTTATATCTGAGCGCAGAACCTGAAAATGTTGAACATATGTAATATTTTGTATGTAATTTGAAGTAGTGAAGCGTACTCAATTTCGAATTTTTTGATTTTTTTTTGTAATATAAAGCTATAGGCTTTTAAAATTTCTACCCGAACTATAAAATTAATTTAACCTTACAATTTTACTGTATTGTGATTTTAATACTATTATTTCTTCCTTTTATATTTACAGGTATGGGAACCGCACAAACAGCTCTTTGAGAAATAATGGTAAAGTAAAGTAATTAAAACTAACTACATTCCAGTATAAATATAAAATGATCGACTGCAAAGTTGCCATGATAAATAATAACTGATAGCTGAGAATTCAAAGCTGCGATGAAATAGAAAAAACTTACTACTACTTATTGCAATTGTGAATAAAAGATCTTACTAAGAAACAAATCACAGTTGATAAGCTAATGGATGTCCAAACTGTGCCTAAAAAATAAGGTGACATTGTATTTATTTTGAAAATTCTTTATTTATTCTTCCAAATCAATTTCATCCCCTTCAAAGTAATACCCTCCCGATGCAATGCACTTATGCCAACGGATTTTCTAATCTTCGAAACACTGGTTGTAGTCACTTTCCGGGATGGCCTTCAGTTCCGTCTTCGCTGCGGCTTGAATTTCCTCTATCGTATAAAAACGGTGTCCACGGAGCGGTCGCACGAGCTAGAAGTCGCACGGCGCCAGATCAGATGAATACGGTGGCTGCGGGACGATATGGGTTGAGTTTTTTGCGAAATGATCACGAATTACGAGGGCAGTATGGGATGGTGCATTATCGTGGTGTAAAAAACAAGAATTGTCTTTCCACAATTCCGGCCTTTTTAGGCGAATAGCGTTACGCAAACCACACATAACGTTCAAATAATATTCCTTGTTGACTGTTTGACCGGTTGGAAGGAATTCATAATGCACAACACCACGATAATCGAAGAAAACAGTCAACATGACCTTGATTTTTGAGCGACTTTGGCGCAATTTTTTTGGTCTCGGCTCTCTTTTGGCACGATATTCGCTCGATTGATCGGTTGTTTCGGGGTCGTAAGCATAGATCCAAGTCTCATCGCCAGTTATAAATACGAAAGCATCGTTTCACATACTTCAACGTGACGCCTTTTTTTTCCAAAAAATTTCGGTATCAGTCGAGATTTAACACGCTTGAGGCTCAAAACATCCTTCAAAATGGTATTAACTGAGCCTTTCGATATGTCAACTTCATCAACAAGGTCTCTAATTATTAATCGATGGTTTTTCAACACCAAATCTTTGATTGTTGAACGTGAGCTTCGTCGGTTGAGGTTGATGGTCGCCCTGGACGCTCTTCGTCTTCGACACGTTCACGGCCGGCAGGGAACTCACTATACCACTTGTAAACATTTTGTTTAGATATAGCCTCATCACCAAAGGCTTTCTGCACCATCCTCAACGTATCCGCAGCAGAAAATTGATTCCGTAAACAAAATTTATTGCAAGTTCTTTGCTTAACAAATTTCGGCATCGCAAAAAACGAAAAACTCACTTTTAGCAGCTCACAAAACGACACGTATCTCAAACACTAATGAATATTTTGACATGAAATTTGACATAAATGTGACTGACAGTACTACCAACCTAAAAAAAATAATTCTCCAAATCCTTCGACGCGCGCAGTTTAAATTCAAATGTCACCTTATTTTTTGGTTATAGAGTAAACTTAAAAAATGATCGTTTGAAGCCAATACTTCAAAGTTAACAAAGAACTCAGGAAGGACCACATATAAATCATCAGAAACAGACATCGTAAACTCACTGTAAGCAGAATACAAGTGTTATATATACTAAATATTGATATTAAGTGATAACTGACTGCCTTCTAGAATTGAGAAACTCAAGTTATTGACTATAGTTGGTAGAGTTCTAGTTAGTATTGCCCACTGAGTTATATTTTATTGACCATAACGATGAATTTAAAGTTAACTACATAAGTATTTAGTAATAACAGCTAACAAAAAAAAAACTACATTCTAGTAGACATTATAAAAAGAGGCAGTGAAAGAGAAACTTAATAATCGTCATTAGCAATGCAAATTTATCAATGACTTACAAAGTGTCACTAATAACTAAGGCTGATTAGTTAGGGATTATAATAGTCTAATTTAATAGCTTCAAATGACAGATGTCATTAGTTATAGAAATCAGTGATCATTGATCTTCCTGTGGGTATTAACTATGACAATTAGTTAAAGACTGTCAACTATAGATCAGTGTAGTGTATTAACATAATTGTCAAAAGCTGGGTAATACTACTGAGTAAATAATAGAATTATTAACTGACTCAATGAAGCTTGTTCAAGTTAATTAAAGTTAATATCAGTTTTCTTACTTAGCAATGATTGATGACGGACAGTATTGACTACGCGGAAAATAGAAGTAATCGATTTAAAAATTACACAAACATTTGAAGAAGAGACTTAATTTGAAAAAGAGACATTAAAAGAAGTAGAAATGTAATAACTGATTAATTTTTGCGGACTATATAATATATACCTACTACTGACTGCAGAAATCAGTTGACATTGACGAGTGACCAAAGATTATAGATTGATTGACTGCAATAAATTATGACAAAAATTTCTCCGAATTTTTTGGTCAATAAGAAAAGCTTGGCAGGAAGATTGGTGGAGGGGTTTACTGTCAGGAGCTCTCTATAAAATCCAGCTGCACCCTTCCTGACTATTCAGTGTCTTCCAAGCCCGGGTTGCAGCCATTAAGGTAGCAGCAAACCTACTGTTCTGGAGTGCAGCCTACTTCAGAGTAGTGACCATCCATTGAGATAGCAGAGCGGCGATACTAGCCTTGAACACATAAACAGTGCATTCAGGGTTGGTCGATGAGTGCTTAAGGGGACTTAACACGAAAAAAATATATTTTATAACGTTTTTGAACTTGACCGTAAGTCTGTGTTGGTCCGATCTGGAAAATTTGTTCTAAGAGTAACCAAGCACGACCAAAATAACTAATAATACTGACTTCATGTCGGGTTTAAAATTTCGATTATTACTCGAGCACAATCCCTATCGATTTCGGCGAAAACAGCTTTTATCGCGCTAATTTCACTTAATTTCCACAAAAGCGCCGAAATCAATGCCATTCACGGTAGGCAGCTCAGTTACCAGTCAGACATCTTTGTTTACATTTTCACAGCACTGACACGTTGTATTGTGGTTGACAATGAATTGAATTCAATATGTGGACGCAAATGGCAAAAATTTTTTATGATGATTGAAATGTCATGCTTGGATTTGGCGGCGAGACGCTTTGTGACAGCCGCAGCCAAAGCGAATCTATGTACGAGTCCGCGGTCAGTGTGTGTGTAGGTGTGAAAGAGCTATTTGGCGCTGGTCACAGCCGGCTGCCAGCCATACTAGCTACATATAGTATATTCTCATTTAGTCACAGGCTGCGTGGCAAAAGCCGGCTGGGCCATCGGACCGTCTGCCGGTCATGCAAGCACGTCCGACGCGAGTTGCAGCGCATGCAAGTCTACGCGTTGGCTATTTTGGCGTGTCTTTATTGTTGTTGCTTGTTTAAGTTTTTTGTTTTGTTGCATATAAATTGTGTCTAGCGTGCCAAATGACAGCTGTAAATGAAGTTGGCCAATTGCCAAAGTGCGGCGTGGCGGCATGCGAATTGCTGCCACGACTCGCATGCACATGTGTGCGCATTTGTATATACATACATGCATATACACATAATAAATATATTTGTTTGTTGTTGTTATACTTTAGTTAGGGTTCTTTATGCTCGTTTTCGTAATTCAAAAGACTTCGCGCAATTTGCGCTTTTGTTCTCTATATTGTTTTTGTTGCCACAGGCTTACCTTGCATACCCTTACATATATATACATATATTTGTACATATGTATGTAAGTTGTAATGAATTTTCACGCGCCCATTGTCGTATTAATGATGTCGAACAATAGAAATTATTCTACAATGCGGATAAGGCACACATACATATACAATGTGTACAGAAAGGCGATAAAATAGTCAGCTCTTAATACTTTATATAAAGCTTAATTATACATATGCACATCAAAACTGAAAGAACTTCACTCTCGCGCGCTCTTTCTCTCTCTCTCTCTCTCTCTCTTTAGAAGCCACTGTGGTCGTGCGTTAATCAGAAATAATTTGAACGAAATATAACCAAAAGGGGGTGTCCGTGTATGGTCATTAAAACTACTCCTGTCCGGTTATAGGAATTATTCTTCTTCTTCTTAATTGGTGTAGACTCCGACTCTGTAGACGGTTACAGCCGAGTTTACAACAGCGTGTCAACCGTTCTTCCTTTTCGCTGTTTGGCGCCAATTGGAGATTCCAAGTGTAATCAGTTCTAGATCCGAAGTGGAGGTCTTTCTCTTCCTCTGCTTTCCCCGGAGGGTAATGCGTCGTATACTTTTAGAGCTGGAGAGTTTTCATCCATTCTGATCCAACCTTCTAGCAGCGGCAGATTGAAGAAGTCGCACGTTAGGGAGTCGCCTTGTCCCTAACCTCGTTTGGTATCGAACGTTTCGGAGAGATCTTTCCCGATACTGACGGAGCATTTGGTATTGCTCAACGTCAGTTTGCACAGCCGTATTAGTGTTACGGGACCACATTCACACATCGCTGTCGTCGGCTGAATATCTGGTCGATGGTTGATTTTTCAGCTCTAAAGCTATACTGATAACATCCAGTCGGTTTGCTGACGATGGGCTTCAGTCTTTCACGCAATACCCGGGATAGAACCTTATATGCGATATCGAGGAGGCTAATCCCACGGTAGTTGGCGCAGATTGTGGGATTGTGCGAATAGCTCCGCCGGCAATCCATCGGCGCTTTGTCGTTCTTCAGACAGATAATTTCTATTCGAATTTCTTCATGGTTTGACAATGGAACGGTTATAGGAATTGGCTTTGTATGAAAATAATAATGAAAACATATTGTTCATGAAAATTTTCCAGTATGTAGTATGCGGCCATGAGTACTGTTCGTAATGGCGATCTTTAGTGTATTTGTAAGAATTGCGAAGATTAGCGAAAACCGGAGTTCAGTTCTTTCTCTCAGATATTGAGATAACCAACTAAAACAGCTTCATCTACTTAATGGATGAATTTAATGGTTTCAATATTCGAATATAATTTCAGCTGAAGACTCGTGTGCTTTCTCTTAGTATATACTTGCAAAATGTTGCAACTTCGATGGTTCAACGGAAATCTATACAATCCAATCTATTGATTGAAAAAAATATTCTCGATAAACTACACATCTACTTTCTAACTACTAATCATTACTAAATACACCGGCAATTACCACAAATTGCTCAAAACAATCATAATCATTCAAGTTTAGTGCTTTCTTCACGCCTCTGAATCACCAAATGGCAAACAGAAATTACGAAATGCACAAGTAAATAATGTGCAATAAATTAACTGTTTAATTATGCCGTCAATTGCTGCCCCACTTTGCCGTAACAAATCACAGCTAACTGAGTGCCTTAAGAACACTGTGAATGACGCCATGTTACCCTGGCGCAAATACGTGCGCGAATGCGTGAACACATTAGTCCATGTGGCCGGAGTATGGTATGCGCTCTACGCAGGATATCTAATCGTGAAATCGAATAAAAAATGGCCCAGTTAAATGGCTGGAACTGTCACAATGAAATGACTTTATTTCCACCAACAGATATCCACAGCGCAGGCACCCAACCACTTCGGCCACATAAAGCACTTACATACGTAGTGATAACAATACGAGTCTGTTATCCGTTTGCTGCTTGCAGGCAATTTAAAATAGGTTGTATTGCCAAAGCTACATATGCCGCGCACAGCATTGCCAGACGCTGTGACTTGAAGAACCAATAAATGGCAATTATGAAGAAAAATTATTGGCCATCAATAAGGCTGCTTGCTGGCTGTCGATAGATTAAGTGCAGGAGGTGAAATAGCGACTAAAAAGGTGCAAATGCGACAATGGGTACGCAGAAGAGAGTGTGGAGGGATAGAAAAGTACCGAGAGAGCGCTACAAACGGCCTACGACAACTATGAGTTACTGCAGTACAACTTTAATAAATTAAAAATTGCTCAAAAGACCTCTACAAGCTTCTATGCTACCCAATATAAATGTCAGTATCACGAAATTTCATAGTTTCGCTCGAAAAATATTTGTTACTACTTTTTTTTCTAAAAAAAAAACGTACATAATATATAAATGATTTATTATAAACCATTTGAGAAATAAAAATTACGAGTTAAGGACGAATGAAAAACTAAAATAACTGCTATTCCTCTCAGTTAACGCACGTGCTTGAGAAAGAAAGGGAGAAGAGGAGCCAGAGAGACATAAAGAGAGAGCGAGACAAATATATTGCTTCTTTATTAGTTGGTAATTTCGTCAGTACATATTTATTTCATATCTCATATTTTATTTCATTTTGTAAGGAGGAAAACAACGCGTTGAAATAACTCTCAAGGCAAAATATACCATTCCTAACTAAAGTAGCGCTCTGCTGTGCACCAATTTCCACGATTTGCTGGAGTGCGTCCGGTTGGTCGCATTTCGCGCCTGCAAAGCATCCGCCAGTAATTGTACACAGTAAATTGTACAAATTATGTATGTGGCAAGCATACAGTTTCAGCTGGTTATAACATGCCACATGCCTCATACAATCCTATACCAATTTTGTAGCCACTTTTCATGTCGCCTCGCAGCCACATACATATGCCGCCACCAATACATGCTAGCAACACAAGATCAAGACAGACCGCGTGCTATATGCCACCAGCGGCAAACATTTTCTATTATTTTCTCTGCCATTTTTCCAATTTTACTTGCGCCATGGCGATGCTTCACCCGCCTATTAGCCGTGCGGCTGGTCGGTCGGTCGGTCGTTAGCTTCGCTGACTGTGCGGCAATAGAAATTGTGCCGTGACGTTCACCTGAACTTTTGTGCCACAAGTGTAGCGAATTTTCGTGGCAACATCACAATGCTGCGGCGCAAACACCAAAGCATAACTAACAGATACATATATCGGTTTTACACATCAAGCTTAATACTTGCTTTGAATTTTGCTTAACTTTTCTGGGCTGCAATTTATTGCCGGCTGCCTCTTAACAAGCGACCGCCACAATTTTATTTCTATGCCGCTTTTAGCTTTCCAATAACAATTCCGCGCTGAAACCGTTAATCTTTGAAGTGTGGCTCATAAATTGGTTTTGTGGCAAGTTTCCTGGCTTGGTTTCGACCGTCAGTGGTTTCGCCTCTTTCACATTTTCACATAACGTATGTAATGTCACATATATTTTGCATGCAACAATTGTTGAGCATTTTCAATTATCCCCACGTCAAAGCGACTCATGAGAGAACTAACGGGTGATTTTTTTGAGGTTAGGATTTTCATGCAGTAGTATTTGACAGATCACGTGGGATGTCAGACATGGTGTCAAAGAGAAAGATGCTCAGTATGCTTTGACATTTCATCATGAATAGACTTACTAACGAGCAACGCTTGCAAATCATTGAATTTTATTACCAAAATCAGTGTTCGGTTCGAAATGTGTTTCGCGTCCGTGTCCGATGAGCGATGAGGCTCATTTCTGGTTGAATGGCTACGTAAATAAGCAAAATTGCCGCATTTGGGGTGAAGAGCAACCAGAAGCCGTTCAAGAACTGCCCATGCATCCCGAAAAATGCACTGTTTGGTGTGGTTTGTACGCTGGTGGAATCATTGGACCGTATTTTTTCAAAGATGCTGTTGGACGCAACGTTACGGTGAATGGCGATCGCTATCGTTCGATGCTAACAAACTTTTTGTTGCCAAAAATGGAAGAACTGAACTTGGTTGACATGTGGTTTCAACAAGATGGCGCTACATGCCACACAGCTCGCGATTCTATGGCCATTTTGAGGGAAAACTTCGGACAACAATTCATCTCAAGAAATGGACCCGTAAGTTGGCCACCAAGATCATGCGATTTAACGCCTTTAGACTATTTTTTGTGGGGCTACGTCAAGTCTAAAGTCTACAGAAATAAGCCAGCAACTATTCCAGCTTTGGAAGACAACATTTCCGAAGAAATTCGGGCTATTCCGGCCGAAATGCTCGAAAAAGTTGCCCAAAATTGGACTTTCCGAATGGACCACCTAAGACGCAGCCGCGGTCAACATTTAAATGAAATTATCTTCAAAAAGTAAATGTCATGAACCAATCTAACGTTTCAAATAAAGAACCGATGAGATTTTGCAAATTTTATGCGTTTTTTTTTTTTAAAAAGTTATCAAGCTCTTAAAAAATCACCCTTTACTAGTACCATTGGTATCTTGTTTCGTAGGAACAATTTTGAGTGCTGAAGCATTAGCTTGAGTTCTAGTGATAGTAGAAAACCAAATACACTTTCTAAAAATGTAGCCAATACTATATAAAGGGTTCTTCAATAAGAGTTCAATGAAATTCTTTATTCCTGTGAAAGTACGTTCGATGCCATTATATATCGAACTCGACTGCTTTTGTATGGCCATCACGGGCAGGCTTGTAGAAGTCCAGACGCTGAACCCACTTTTCGCCGGTTTTTAAGCATAAATCGGCCGATACTGCTGCAATTCCACATTCGTTATTCGTCTATCGTCGCTGTGTTTTTGGTATGGACCATAGACTTGACGAAGCCGCACAGAAAAAAGTCTAACGGCGTCAAAACACACGTAAGGTAACACGTTCACCAAACTTGGTTTTCAATAAATCGATTGTGATATTCGCTGTGTGGCTTGTGGCGCCGACCTGTTGGAACCACATATTGTCAAAGGTCATAACATCCGATTCGGGCCAAAAATATTTGGTTATCATTGAGTGGTAGCGATTCCCATTCACAATAAAATGCTGGTCTTGGCCATTAAGGAAGAAGTACGGTCCAATGACGCCGCACACCCATAAACCGCACCAAACTGTATTTTTTCGGGATGCAATAGTAACTCATGGAGTACGTGTGGATTGCTGCCTCACCAATAATGCATATTCCTCTTATTGACGAAGCCATTCAGCCAGAAATGTGCCCCATTGCCGAAGATGATTTTTTGTTGAAAATCCGGATTGTTTTCAAGTTATTGTTTAACTCAGTTCACGAAAAATCGTCAATTCTGGTGGTCAAGCGGCTACAGTTCTTGAGTAAATTTGATCTTGGATGTAGACCAAGATCTTTTTGCAAATTTTAAATATTTCGACTCGTTGTTGGATCGTATATCTTTCCATGATGAAATGGCAGAAATTACTCAATAGAAATGTGAAAAAAGGGGGAAAAAATATGGCGTCGTTCGCTGTCGGTGTACTTTCGTAGCGTCTCTATTGAAAACCCCGTAATATGAGAAAGTTGGTTAAAATACTTCTTGAAAAGTCTACTACATATTTTTTGTTAGATTTTCTTTTCCATTAAGGGGTTAGGGGTAGTCACAGGCACGAAAAAATGGGAATTTTTAGTATTGTTTTTGCCATCAAATAATGTTATTTTACAAAAGTAGTAATATGGCATTATTGTAGAATGTGTTGTCACGAAAATTTCAAAAAAAGTTTTATTTTCAAAGTTATAGTTGTTGGTGTTGACCCAGTTCCAAAAAAAGGTACTTGCAGTGACAACCATAAGTCCTTGGAGATTAATCTAAAATCAATCGGACAAAAAAAGTAGTTTTATAAATAGCCTGGGCCTGATCGAAGGATTTAATTTTTTGTTTTTTGCAAAAATTAACAAAATGGTGACCTCAGGAATTTTTTTCTAAATTTTTGGGGAAAAACCAACAGTTAATTGGTCTTAAAAAATCGATATTTTTGAAAAAAAAATCCTTCGATCAGGCCCGAGTTTATTATCTATTCTGCAAGCTGTATAAATTTCATTAAAATCTACTGAGCGGTTTTCGAGTTACAGTTGTCACCAGTTCAAAAAACATAGTTTTGAGAAAAACGCGTTTAAAGTTAGCCCTTTTGCTTTGAAGTGTCCGATCTCTTTTTGTTACTTGTCGAATAACTTAAAAACTAATTATCGGATCAACGTGAAATTTTCAGAGAATATTTTTAAGATATTACACTTAACGAAAATGCAAAGAAAAAAAAAAAATTTTTTGAAAATTCTAACTACCCCTAACCCCTTAATAATATCGAATTAACTTTTGTAGTATTCCAAAATATTGGCTTCTCTTAAATCGTTCCCACTTAAATAGCTCAGAAATAAAGGGTATATTTTTTTTTATTTTTATCTACTCATAATTATGTAAACAATAACAGTCATAACCCTCTAGCAGCAAATATTTCCATATTTCAGCGGGAGGTGTAAAGAGCGCATTAACGATGGAAACCATAACAACACTTATACTTATATACTGTCTAATTTGTCTTCTCTCAAAAAATACAACACCGAAGGCTGTATTAAACGAATATTACCAACACATATCCGTTATAATGTAATTTGTAATAAAATCAATATTGGATTACCTCAACGTGACCTTGTGGTTGATAAATTTAGCTTATTACGTTTAAGAAGTACAAGGAAGATAGAAAATAAATTTTAGAGGAAGAGATCGTGTATGCATACATATTGTCGTTGCTCGGGTAACTCAGTAATAGATACTTTTTGGTCTGGCTATATTGTTAGACAGGCTAAATATAGCTGTGAAGCGCTAAAAATTGTTCCGCTTAATTAAGCAGGCAAGAGGATAAAATCAATTATATATATGTACACATTTATACCAGCCTTTCTATAGTGGCATGTTGTTGTTTGAACGTTTTTGAACTAGCGACTCTCTTTAAATTTCAAGCATGGAAGTTAGAAAGGTAAAAGCTTTTAAGTTTGGTTATGCTTTAATGGAGATAGTCGCTTGATAAATTTTTCACTGTGTTTTTATTTATGAATTATTTTTACTATCCTATCTTCTAAGTTGGTTCGAACAGAATACAGTGTGCTAAATTTTGCTTAAATCGGTTAGTAGTTTAGCAGTCCATCGCCGACAAACAACGTGACTCGTAATTTTTATATATAAAGTTATTAGTAAAATATTTTTTTCAAATTGGATATTGTCATTTTATGAAATTAATATTTAGTTGCGTGACCTTTATTTTTTAGTATTGCAGCACAGCGTTGTGGCATTGAGTCAAAAAGTTTTTATCATCTTTTGTTGGATATAGACTTCCAAGGGGTTGTCACAGCCTGCCATAGTTGCGTTGTCGATGTCCGCTTACATCAGGCTACCGACTGCTTGACTTCAAATTTTCGAGGGGGTAGATGTCAGGGGATGATAGAGGCTATTCCATTATCTTCACATTTCTTCCCTCCAACCACCTTTAAACAGCTTTACTTGTGTGCTTGGGATCGTTGTCCTGCTGGAAGATCCAAGCAAGCGGCATTTCTTCATTGGCTTACGGCAGCATGACTTTCTGAAGTATTTCGAGATACGAAACACCAGCCATGTTTTCCTTAATCCATTAATTGGGTTTTACACCTTGCTTAGAAACCCATAATTTTTGCACCTCCGTGTTTTATCGTTTTTAATGTAGATTTCGACTGGTATTCGGTATTGGCTGGACGTCTTATATATGGTATTCCCTTATATCCCTTTCCGCCATACTTAACAATCTTCGATTCGTCCGACCATAAACCACTAAAGTTGGTTCTTTACTCTTATGGCTAATTTCATCCATCTATCGTCGGAGAATATTTAAAAAAATTAATTTATAATAACTATGTTGATATTTCAAGACAAAAAATTTCAATAATTTTTTTTAATTTTTTCGACGTTAAATAGATGCCACAAGAGTATAGAATCCACTTTCTATGGAAGTTGGACATAAACTCATATATATATGTATGTACATTTACACATAAGTATATCAACGAACCATTTTCTCTTTCATTCATTACAAATTGCTTGAAATTTTTATTTTTGCACGCTGATTAAGTTGGTGGCTGATTGGTGGCAAATGGCATTCGATTGAAATTGAATTGAATATGCTGCAAATGCACCGCTACAAAGGCAGAGTAAATAATATTTAAGGATGCGCCAGCATTCAACTGTCAAAGGACACACACTCAAACATACACACTTTTGTGGGCATAATCAATGAACGCCGCTTTTCCGCTTAACGCCTACTTTACGCCTTCCACGCAAGCGGTGCATTCGCTCTACGCAGGCCACGCACATAATTACAATGCATTTTAATTTAGCATTTATGCAGCGACTGCCGCTGTGCCTTTGAGCCCAAAGTGATTGTTAATTGAAATTTATCAACAACAACAGCAACAATAAGCACCGGAAAAATATGTAAAAAAATTGCCTTATAGCGCTGCTACATGTTGCAAGTGCAGCATGTGGCATGCCACATCTGCATACAAGCAACGGTAATTGTCTGGCAACGCTTCTTCGTCGTGTGGTTGTTTCCTTTTTTTGTTATTGTAATTTTTTTTGCCTTGCTGCCAATTATTTATGCGTAAAGCAGTCGTAATAAATTTTAAATGACTTTATTCCCCGATGAAAAAAATTAATTATACAAAAAAAAAAGAAAAAAATTACAACAAAAGAATGTATGTTAAATTGCATGCTACCAATACTCCCTGCGGCTGCTGATGCGCGTATTTACTTGCAGCATGTGGCAGCCAAGCTATGATTGCATCATAATCAGTGGCGTGTATTTACTCGATACAGTTATATGTAAATATATGTATATTTTTTTATGCATATGCTATTGTTGTTGTTTCACATACAAGTATATTGCTGTTGCTGCCTTCCCTTATATGTATGCAGCAGCGTCATGCGTTCCATTTGGCCGCTTTGTTGCTGCAGCGCACGCAATCAGCGCGCTTTGTGGTTGCAATCAACGCAATGGCGAGCGCGTAATTTCGGTGGCGATATTTTGCATTATTTAACCCATTGGCCCTGGCGTCGGAGAAACCGAAAATTATAATTTCGCATAATAATAATGATTCTAGGAGAGTGCTTGCTACCTTGACATAATTGCATATGTTTCTTATTGAGTTTAACTTCCTGTTAAACTTGTTTGCTCCAAGTTAAATCGAGGTTACTTTCACCATGAGCTCATTAACTTTTTAGTGCAACTTTACGCTGTTCGCGTGAGCCTTATGATTTCAACAAAGACATCTCTAAATGACTTGTGTATTGTCGTATACCCTTTTTGTCAGTTTTAGTGATGTGTTCCGTCGTACTTTTCATAGAGGAATTTTGCGTTGAAACTCTACGCATTGTTGATTTCTCTTCTAGAGTCAAACGCTTTCTCCGCTTTAGAAGACAAGTTGAGCAATCTCAGACTTTGGTTCCAATCACCAGATAATCTCGTGTCAGCGGATGAACGGGTCAAGTGACGTAATAACATATTATTGGCTCTTCTCCCAAGCGATAGCATTGCCAGAAGGGTAAACTTCAACAAAAAGTTCAAGATAACCCTTAGCGGCAAGGTTGAATGGAATGATTCCACTCTCGAGCTACTGCTTGAAGATAGTACAATCAAGTGGTACACCGAAGTGTCTATATATATATATGGAAGGTTTACCATATATTTTTCAGACAGAAGCCTTCGTCATAAGTTGGTTCATAGAGATAAACCTCCAACGAACGAATAAACATACTTAGCGATAGCCTAGTGACACTTAAGCCAATATCTGCCTATAAGATCAAATCACTACTGGTGCAAGAGTGTAGAGAACGGCTGAATAGCCAGTGGAACGTAACTAAGTGCATCTCATCTGGTTTCCGGGTCACGGAATGACCATTAATATGGTAGGACCTCAAAACTTCATCGAAGTAGGTCTCCATACCATAAGGAGATGTTCCGCAAAGTAGAAGAAGTAGGCAGAGAGAGGTATTGGCAACAAATCCAAATCATTCACCATGCCAAGTTACTAATTAGGGTTACAACCTCAGCAGGTTTGAATGTGTAAGCAAATTCCATAAGGACAAATTCAGACTTCTTGTCGCATTCTACACTAGCCACTGCCAATTGAAGAAGCACTTATACAACATGGGTCTAGCTTCTTATTTAAATTGGCGGTTCTGTGACAGGGAACCTGAAAGCAAGCAAACCTGCTAATTGAATTCATCATAGCAGTCTTCAAACGCAGGTTAAAAGCTCTTGGATCCATGCTCCAAAATAAGGATCTTATATATTCGCTAGCACCCAGCAATATATTGGAATTTATCAATATACTGGGGCTAGGTGAGCCTTTGTGATTTATTAGAGGGCACAATAGACCTAAGGTTGCATTACTCGTCTATCTATCAAATCTTATGAGTTCCAAGCTCATAATTTTTTTCGAAAACTTCCTCATATTCTTTAGTAGATCTCTTACCTAGTGTGTCGTTTTGGAAGCAAAAATTAGGGATTCAGCGAACAGTAAATGAAAGTGAGAACGTGCGAGTTTGCAGAGCTGAATAGAGAAGGCACACTGGCTAGTTCATGTCTTCCGAATGGATAAAAACACTCCAACCCTGGGAGTATGTGGCGCAGTACCCGCCAGGGGAAGCAGAGGAAGAGAAAGACCTCCACCAGAAAGTTCAGGTAGAGAAGGACCTGATTACACTTGGAATCTCCAATTGGCGCCAAACAACAAAACAGAAGAAGGAGCGGTGTCTACGCCAATAGAAAAAAAGAAGACAGAACTATATTTTTAAGTGGCATCATTATCAATTAAGATATATCTAGTCGAAGTTCCATCGATTATTCTCACTTAATACAAATTATTTGTACATGGATGAAGGGTCTCAATGACCGCTGCACTATTAGGTGGGGCTGAGTTACCTTCTACCGCTTTTTTAATTTATTTTATTTTTTTTTCTCTTACTTTCAAAAAAATAGCAATTTAAATGTATACACTCGGGCAATATGAGAGGTAGAAAAGTGTAATGTGACCACGTAAGGGTTAAATGATTGACCACATAAATTTCACAGCAATAATCCCTTGGTCTATGAAATTCAAATAAAATGCAGCTGAAGAGCAATAAAACGTGGAAGCATTTAACCATGAATTCATTAATTTATGTGTATATGCAACTCTACCCACACACACACACATATACACTTATACGCATATGCAGCATTTACGCAAGTATTTCAGCATAGGAGTTGCAGGCGGCGCTGCAAAGCGGACTAAAATTGCAATTTGTCAGCCCTTGGAGTGTTTGCCGTTGGCTGCGATAGCGATGCCACGGCAGTATTTACACTTGCGACACTTAAGCGCACACTCACGCCACGCACACGCAACGCGCAATAGTTCAAACGGATTTTTACGAAAAATTTTAAATAACTGTAATGTGTGTTTTGGCCTTTTTCGCGTTGTTTGTGCGATTTGTGTGTGGTTTAATTTCATTTAATGATAATCGCCTGCGATTTATTTGGCGAAGCGCGTGTGGCAAGTTGTAATGCGTCATTCCGCGCACGCACTTACTCACTTATGTGGCATGTATGCGTGTGTGTGGCATGTTGGCAAACAATTTAACAACTATCTTTATGCCATGGCGATTATTGTTTGTGGCATGCAACAGGCCATGTGCAACAACCGGCAGCTAAGCATCCGATGGCCGGCAGCGTCAGTGCTAGTGTAGTTGGAATTTTCATATCTGCGCTTGGTCGCACACAGGCCGCAGTGTTGCATTGAATTTTGCGGTAATTTAATTATGGCCGCCTGAAATCGAGATGTGAAATCATGTTGAGTAGTTTTCGCGCTTTTTTTTGTTATTTTTGCGAAAGCTAAATTAATTTTTGACAGCCTACAAGCGCTGCGGACTAATGCAAATTTATTTAGATAAAGTTAACTGGTTGTTGTTATTGATCGGATGCCGTTTTGGCGGATGTAATTTATTGCTTCCACTGGCGTGGAAATTATCATTTGGTGTTAGCTTAAGTTCATAATATTAAATTCTGTTGGCTCAAGTGTGAATTTTGATCGAAATTAATTATTTTTTCGTTAAAGTCTTTCCTCACTCTGCTGTGATTGTCTTTAATCGATATACATGCTCTCAATCACTTTTTTATACCCTGTACAGGTTAAATTAAGTTTACCACGAAGTTCATAACACGCTGAAGAATAATATACCTAGTATATATCCTATAAGATATATATACATATATTTAAATGATCAGTTTGATGAGTTGAGTCGATTTAGCCATGTCCATCTGTCTGTATATACGCAATAGTGTCGCAGTTTTTGAGATATCCATCTGAAATTTTGCAAACGTCTTTTTCTCTCCAAGAGGCTGATCATTTGTCGGAATCAACGCTATTGAACCACTATAGCATGTAGCTGCCATACAAACTGAACGTTCGAAATCAAATGCTAGTAGAGAGAACTTTTTTATTTGACGACTTATCTTCAAGAAATTTGGTATAAATTATTGTCTAAGGCAGTGGTGCATTTCATAGAGAAACTGTTTAAATCGGATCACTATATAACGTAGCTGCCATACAAACTGAACCATCAAAATTACGTTCTTGTATGGGAAATTCTTCGTTTCGACCTTTATAGATATATTTTTCAGTTAGTGGTCGAAGAAAAATATGTTTAATAATAATTTTGGAGCGTACTGACTGCGAATATGAAATGGTTTGGGAAGATAATTAGACATTAGTGGGAAAATTATGGCATTATGTGGAATTTGTTATATTATATGATATAAAGTAAATACGTATCTTCTTCCCGCATAGATGTTCACAGCGGCTTCTCAAATTCGGGAGACTTGCTTTGGATTCCATATAGACCATGTGTAACCCAATCCTTCTCATTGCGAGTTGTGTGAAACTCTCTCTAGAGAGCAAGAGAGGAAGAAAATTAAAATGAAATGATATTGGTCCATAGAAAAAAAATATTTACCGAACTAATTTGAGAATATTTTATAAAACCAAGACGCACAACATATGAATGATGACTTCGTTCTTTAGACTTACCAGCATTTATTATATAAAGTCTGAGGAATTTATTTTTTTTTTTTTGGAGAAAAGTGAACACTATATTTAAGGTTGTTGCTAAGTCCCTCAGCTCGTCAGCAACCTATCTATCACCGCTATAAGCTATGTTAAGTTGTTACATGGGTTTCCTTGGATAAGAAAAACAGCCTTTTTTTAAATTTTTTTTTCTGATATAAAAAAATTAAATATTTTATAAGAAATTTTTATTGTTAAAAACATACACTATTAACAAAAAAATTCTGAAATTTTTGGAAAAAATATTTAAACTCGGTCATTGCGACAGCGATGGCAGGATAACTCCCTACAGTATCAGCAAAAGTCAAAAAATACGTGATTTAGTTAAAACATTAACTTAGAACTTTGAACGAAGAAAAAAAACTGAAAATTGAATTTTTGGCAGATATTTTTACACAAAAATTAAAACTTTAGTGAAAATATTGCGACATTTTTTTCCAATAGTTGTAATAGAAAAAACTCCTTCGTCCAAGTCTTTAAGAATTGTATCCCAAATACCTGTGTAAAATTTCATAAGGATCAGTTGAGTAGATCTCGAGAAATCTTACTTACCGACTTCAAAAACACAGTTTCAAGAAAAACGCAATTAAAGACGACGCACGTAGCCTAGCTAGCCTTGAGCGCACAAGTTTGCAAGACTGTATCTCCGAAAGTATTACTCGGATCAACTTGAAAATTCAGCACAATATTCTGAAACTATTGTAAAATTTAAAAGTATAAGAAAAAACATCGATTTATTGAAACCGATTAGCCCTTGTAACCCCTTAAAAACGAAGCTGCTGCACAAATCGTAAGCATTGCCACGCAAGTTCGATTATAAAAAAATAAGCCCGGTGTTTTTCTCTTATCGGCAGCTCTTCACGAATTCTGGTACTGAATCTTGGGCAGAGATATCATTTACATACATACGAAGTCTAACATTTTCCATAAATTTCTTCTGGAAATGATATTCACATTGATTTCAGTTCAAAAACCCCTGAAATACCGGAAACTGCCGCACTCGTCTCCTCGCTAATTATACATTAAATATTTTGCACAAAGTTTTAATGTGATTAAGCGCCCCGTAAAACGCGGCTTCAACTATAAGTGAACTGCGACACCAGTGCCACCATCCGCACCGCACAACAACAACCACAGTATGGGTAATCCAGCATCAAGCGCAGGCATATACTTGAGCTTGTGGCGTCTTTTGTGGTAATGGCTGCTCATTCTGTTCGTGGCGGCGACGGCTGCGTGTGTTGTTGCCTGCGCAGATATTCAAAATGCTTCAATTAATCACCGAAAAGCCAAATTCTGTTGGGCAACCAATGAAGAGGCGCATACCGCCGCTGCGGCAGGCTACTTGAGGCATACGCACATACACATTTACAGGCCAAACAAATGGACAGAGTAAATCCACAATCACCACAGCCGTCGCATAATTCTGACACTTGAAGGTTTCGCATAGTTAACTGCAGCTGCTCGGCTGCCCGTTGGCGTCTGCCAAGCCGCCTTTGAGCACAAGATTAATGATGAATTATTTTGGCGTTGCTGTTCGGAAGCCAACCTAAGAGGTTTATGCAGTTGCGCTATTTCCATATATTCTCATTTCATTATTGTGCTTGTTGTTGTTATTTATGTTTTGTTGTTGTTGTTGTGCTCATTATTGTTCACTTAAGCTCGTTGGCGTTAACTTTCGCTGCCTCGAACGCTCAGCTGACCTGCATACATACAAACATACAAGCTGTGCGGCGTGTCTTGAGCGTTTTGTGGAAGTTTCCTAAGCCGTTGGAAAGCGTGTGGAAAGTAAATAGCAAGTAGCGCAAACACGCACACAAATACAAGTGTATGTGCGGAATCGTTAGTGGTAGTCAGTTGCTTTTATAAGCACATACGTTTAATTACACAAAACTCTAATAATTCAACTGAAAGTAGTGTATATGTGTGTGAATACAGCTGCTTAGCGGTATTCTCGTGGGAATTATCAGAAACAGGCACATTTGCGATTGCAGGTCAGCTGATTGGCATACTTTGATATTGCTATGAATTTTTATCACAATGCGATTAACTTTAATTAATGTAATTACTGTAATAATTTAATGAACGACTGCTGGGTTAAAATTGAAAGTGAATTAAAGCTTTTGATATCGATTTCATAGCAAAAAGTTCTAAATTTCAAACTAATATTCGAAACAAAATGTCAAAAAATTAATGCTATAAAATTGATAAATTATCGAAAAATTTATCGATATACATGTACATATATAGTAGATAAATGTAAAGTTATCGATAAATTTATCAATAATTTATCAATTTTGCAGCTATTATTTTTTTTAAAACACTTTGCTCCGTATAACTACACATTTATCGATAATATTTATCGAATGTGGTGTGACAGATATATGTATAAATAAAAAATGAATGTTTTTGGAAATTAAAATGGTTTCTTTAAGTGTATATTAAATTACACGTTTATCAGAAAATTTATCGAAATATTATAAATTTTAAAGATTTTATTTTTTTACATAAATTGTTATCGATACATTTATCGATAATTTATAAATTTTACAGCTTTTATTTCTAACATTTTGTTTCGCATAACTATACATTTATCGAACGTGTATAACAGATTTATAGTATGTTAATGCAAATCAATGTTTTTAGAATTTTTTTTGTGATCGATTCGAATTTTTTGCTTATTATTAAAATCGACAGTGAATTCACGTTTTTGTAGTACATATCGATTTTGTGGCAAAAATAGCTAATTTTCAAACTAAACTACGGAATAAAATGCTTGAAAATAAAAACAGTAAATATATTGATAAGTATAAATTTATCGATAACTATATATTTATCGATATTATTTATAAACAATTTTCAATTTCGAGTTAAAATACAAAACAAAATGGACAGAAATGAAAGATTTCGATATACTGATAAATAAAATTTATCGATAACTGTATATTTATCGATAACATTTAGCGATAGTATTTATCGAACGTGGTATGTCAATAATAAGAGTTCTTTTTCTAGTTATATATATGAAAATCAACACTTTTAGAAAATTTATTGTTTTATTGTGTTATATAAAATGATATTTGAAACATTTTTCGAAAAAATGAAAATTCGAATTTCATGTACATACATATGTTTGTTTTTTAATAAGATGGAATAAAAAATAGAAGGTTTTCATAAGTCTTGTTGACAACTTCATATGTACATATATGCATAGCAGCAGCAATATTATGCTTCACATCCAACATCCAATTTCCGGCTTGTAAATACAACAGTTGACAAACACTTCATTTCAATTACGCACACAGCTACGCATAACACGCCAGCAAATGCATATGCTAAGCTTCATTAAATAAATATAAATATAACACCAAATTAATACACCATATTTGAATTCTTGTACGATTTCAGTAATAATAACCCCCTTCCACGCTGTATTTTTTTTTATCCAACTGATTTTCTTAATTCAATTCAACTACCGCAACCGATTGTGCAGTGAATTATTGAATTCTATTGATGGCGAAAATTAGATTTTGCGGCTCCACGCGCAACCAACACATACACACACATATTTACGTCGAAACCATGGTTGTACTCTAAGTGTGGGGTAGAGATTTCCTTTGTTGCTGTTGGCACCAATGAGCCGCCAATCGCAGGTATTTTCCGCTATTATTGAAATTTTCGATAAGCATATTACGCGCTCAGCTGCACACGTGCGAAAACATTTGCACATACATATATACTTGAGTAAACGTGTGTAAGTCGTTTGTAATTCATACGTTCATAAGCATATGCTATTATCTTGATATTAACATGAATTTATCATACACAAAATGCAATCAGTCAAAAAGAATTATAAGTATTTATCAATAATTGAATTTTCTAGGTGGCATTCATGGTAATTCACATTTTTTGTATGCAATGAAATATCGTTAATAATGTAATAGGTTAAAATATACAAGTATAAAAATAATATTAATAATGATAATGATAAAAATAATAATAATATGGTAGATTGGAAGCGGTGGAAGAAAGCAAGTCATTTTATATATGACTTTAATAATGAATTAATTCAAACATTTAGATATATTTACAAAAAATATTAAATCAGGCAATGTATTTTATTTATAAATTCATTAGATTGCCATAAAATACTTCGCTTCTATGAAAAGGCATGTTTTTTAAACCACTGCCTTGAATTTTTCTAAAATAATCACCTTTGCAGTGTTTTTAAAAATTCAACGGAAGGACGAAATTCATTAATTGGACGAAAATTTTAAATATTTTGATGTAGAATAATTACATAGACGTAAAATTATTACACATTAAGTTTCTTTAGTAATAATAATAGCTTTAGTACTCTTATTCTAGTAATAACAATAGCCGTAGTATACCTATAGGCGCATATAAAGAACAAGAGCATTTAGACGAAAAAAGGAATTGTAGTATTTACCCGCCTTTTTTTCAAACAACTATGCTTTCACTCTTTAGCAGTTTTCTTATACTATTATGAGCAAAAACTAGTAAGACTGCGTTCATAGTTTATGAATATTAAAATTCATTCTTCAAAATCTAAGTAGTCGCCTCTAATCCCATTGGCCCCAGTACACTTAGCCAACGTTTTTCCCAATCTTCGAGATAGTTATTAAAATGAATTTCTTGAATAGCCTTCAATGCGCGATGCTATTAACTTTTAATATCTTCAGTTGACTCAAAACGGTTTCCACGGAGCGGTCGCTTGGGTTTGCTGAATAGCCAGGTTTCTTCGGCATCGGCTCCGCGATATTCGGTCGACTGAATGTCTGCTTCCGCGTCATAAGCATATAGTTGATCCAACACTCATTGCCATCAATAATGCATTTCCCGGCATCCTGGTAGTAGGATAGCATTGTTTCGCAAACGTTTACTCGACTTTTTTTTCGAAAAGATTAAGTTATTTTTGAACCAATCGTGCTTTGACTCTTCTAAAGCCCAAATAGCATTTCAAAATGGTTTTCACTGATCCTTCCGATATACCAATGATACATGTAAGATCTCTGACTGTTAATCGTCGATAATCAAGCAACAATACCTTTATTATTTTGTGATGCCTTGATCATCAGTCGATGTTGATGACCGTCCTCTATGTGGTTCATTGTCAATGCGTTCTCGACTCTCTTTGAATAATTTGTACGAAGCAAAAACACTTGCTCGCCCTGTAGGGGAGTGTCACACGCTCATCACTGCAGCCACTAGCTGCCGCTGTCAAAAAAAATTAAGATTAGAATGTGTGGAATTGCATCACTGAACATAATTTTACTTAATTGGCATTGCGGCCTTAAACCTGAATTTAGGCGTACTAACATGTGTGTTTCATATCAAAACCTACTCAGGCACAGCTGTGCACCGCAAGAGCGTTAATAATTCTTATGTCACAGCTTCTTATAAAAGAAAGATAACTTACGTTGGAAGTGCGCTTTTCGCGGCACAGAAATTGTGCTGACAGGGCCCCGACTTGATGTGAGAAGCTTAATTAGGGTATAAAACTGTAATTTGGTCTGATATTGAAGCATAGCAAGAAGCAAGTGGGCAATACAATTTTTTAGGGGGTTACATATTTAGGTTTCTGCGGGTCAAAACAGCCTTTTTTCAAAAAATGTTTTCTCATATAAAAAATTAAATATTTTATTAGAAGTTTCTATTGTAACGAACATACGCTATTCACAAAGAAATTATGAAACTTTAGACAGAAAATATTTAAATTCCCTCAAACACTTTGAAAATGAATAAAATCAGATAATAACCATGTCCACTTCCCACATAACTGTTATAGACTAAAAGAGTGATAACTTAATTAATAAATGAGCACTGAACTCCAAATTTCGCAAACGAGCTGATATGGAAGGGTTTTATGGGAGCAGGTGTAAAAATTAGACAATGGGCGTGGCATCAAAATTTTGTGTGAGGTTATCGAATTATTACTGTGATAGAATGATGGTAAATGGGCGGAAGTGGTTGACAACCACGCCCACTTCGCACATAAATACTTTTAAATTTATCTGATACTTTCACTTTAAAGTATGCAAATCAAATATCAATACAGTTATTAGAATAAAACTTTGTACTAGAAGAGTACTCAAGATCGAAATTAAATTATAACTTGTGCCAAAAATAAGTAAAATCGGGTAAATGTTTCATTTTTAGACCTAGGAAAAAGCCATTCTTTGCGATAACTTCAATTATTTTGTTATTGTGAAATAAAAATATTAACAATTTTAAGACTCTCCACTGTTGCTTCATAAATTATATGTCCAAACGATGGGTACTGTAGTTTTGACTGTAGTTTTGAAGTGGAAAAAACGCTTTAAGTTTTTGAAATCTGAAATAAAATATTCATAACTTTCTCTATTCTTGATTTCGTCAATTTTGCACCAAACGACTTCAAACTGAGACACACAAAAACAAAGAGAAATAAAAGTAATAAACCTTCCTCCATCCTTGAGTACAAGTATGGAGTGATATTTTTAAGGGCAATGAGCTTTTAAATCATAAGCAAACAAATATTTAATGACACATCATCATGTAGAAAAGTACTTATATAAGTAATTCATTCTACAAATAAATAACGCTGAGTGCCACATAATAAAAAAAAATCAACTCTGATTATATTTGTTCATAAACAATGTAGTCGTCTACTTGCCACACTATTAGCAACTTGATAAATGCCACATTTGGTTACACATGCACAGGACATGCCACATTATAGCTATGCTTTCGTCACTGAGGCTGCCGACTGGCGCACACAAGTCAAACATTCCAGGAATTGCATTGCTTCTCTTTTAATTTCTCATATTTAATTACTTTATTTATCAGGAATCTCATACTCATAAGCATGCATACATATGCACGTAATGATATACAGATATGTATAAATGCATGTGCTGATATACACACTTATAAATGCATGTACAGTTATACGCTTAACATGAAAGAGGCGTTGGGTGAAGACTCAAGCAAAAAAGTAAGCGAAAATTGTGTACCGAAGCACCACAGGCAAACAAACAAGCAAACATTAAGTAATTTTGGTGTTTGAATGTCAGCGCCTCGCAATACGAACAGTCACCGCACCGCCCGACTAAGCGGTCTCATGTTGGCAAGTATTTGCAGGCGAAAGCGTCTATTAATACATGCGACTAGACCAACAGACACGCACACATGTGCACATCCGTGTTTATATTTACAATACATGCACAATTACGCTGGCAATGTGTGCGCTGGTATTTTTTGCCATTCCTCGTTGAATTTTTATTTATTTTTTTTGGAATGTTGCATGCGCGCACAATAAATATTCGTGGCATTCATGTTGTTCAGGTTCAAGTTGGTGGCGTAAAAATGGAAATACACACACATACATATATATATACATGCATGTAAAGTTGATATCATGTGTGTAAGGGAATGTATAATAGAGGCATTCAAATCATTTTTATTCGCTAAAACTGCGGTCGATATTTACATTGGCATTAAAGCGCAACATTGTGGAAATTGAAGCCTATCCGCTGGCGCAATTTATATTAATAAATATTAATTCCAAATTTAAACAAAATATTGCATGCTTAATTGTTGAGCATTGAACGCATTAGTATTAGCAACAATTTTGGTTAAAATGTGCATGGTTGCCATACCTGCATAGCTAAATAAAGCTGCTACTTATTCACAATTTTTGTTTATTTTTTAATTATCTGCCGATTTAATAATATTTTCATCATAACAAAATATGTTTCAATAAGTATTAAAATATTTTGATTCACCACAGCTTTATAAAATACTTAATTATGCTTTAAAATGCTGAATGTGAAAAAATGAAGTCTATCTGTAGGCGCGAATTGCATTAATATATGTTAATTCGATGAATTAACAAAGTATTGCATTACTTTTTGTTAGAATTTAATTTCAGTGCTTGTGGCAGTGCTTGTAAAATATTAATCAAGGTTGCCAGACCTACAAAACTATCATTTTGAAATATCACATTTTTTATTTATTAAATATTTTATGCAATTAAGTTAAAAAGTATATACTAGAGTACGAGTGAGAACATTTAGATACACCAAATCTTTTATAGATACTTATATAGGCAACGAAGAACTAAAAATGGAAAAATTAAAACTGCTTTTAGGCGCTATTTTCATTGATGTTTATTTTATTAATAATTTTTAGTTTTATAGAGACATATGTATTTAGGTTTATTTTGATGAAGATTACAGTACTTGTAACAAAAATAGCGTATGAGGTTGCCACATGTTTTTTAATAAATAATTTTTAAAATGAAAAATTTTATACATTAAAAAGTATTATTTTTTGTTATGATTAGTAGAAATGGTTAAATGTACTTGTAATAAAAAATCACGTATGTGTTGCCACATGTGTCCAAATAAATAATTTTCAAAATGTAAAATTTTAAAATTTAAAAGTATTATTCTTAGCTATGATTAATAGAAATGATAAAAATGTACTTGTAATAAAAAGTCACTTATGGTGTTGCCATATATTTTTAAATAAATAATTTTTAAAATGTAAAATTTTATTTATTAAAAAAATAATTTTTGCTATGATTGTAGAAATGGTTAAGCCTACCTGTGATAAAAAATCACAAAGGGCGCTGCCACATGTATTAAAAAAAATAATGTAAAATTTGAAATATTAAAAATATTATTCTTAGCTTTGTTTAGTAGAGGTTGTATTGTATAGAAAGTAATATGAGAACTGAAGTCTAACCTAAGGCGCAAATTTCCATCTACATCGCTAATTTGAAAATTTATAAAAATATTGTACGCTTTAGCGTAGGGTTTTAAAATAACCAGTGTTGCCATATTTGGCATTTGGTAAAATTATGCTATTATTTTAAAACTGTTCATACAACCTTCCTCAGACGTTGTGTCTTCATAGTCCCCATAGCTTTCAATTTCTTTTCTTTTTTTTTTTCAAAATGCCTTAACATTTCTCCAAACCATTCGCTCTTCGCTTAATTCTTTTATTGCCTGTTCGGCCATGCATGTTAGCCATATTGGCCTTCGCACACACAGCAACAAGCCACATAACAGTTATTGTACATTTACAGCCGTCTTGTCTGACTCTCTATAGTCTCCTACTTCATACAGTGTTCCTTCGTACATATGTATACTCGCTTAATGGTTACCAGCAGAAAAAATGTTTTTTCGCATTCACCTACACTTCCTCAAATTGCCTGCTTGTCACAGGATGTGTCTGCCATTTATCACAAAGCGCAAACTCATGTGTCTGCAACACCCACCACTTGACGCTCACACTCCTTCGCAGCCTATTAGTGGTCTTGGCATTGTTGAGTAACGTTTTTTCAATGTGTGTGTGGCTGTATACATATATACATGTATGTGTTGCGCCTCATATATACACACCCATCAGCCACTTTTACTCGCATCAATTCACATTTCCTTTGCGGTCGTTCCCTTTTCATTTGCCCACCTTCAGCTTCTTTCATTAATTTCCTTTCTCCCTACCGCCCTTAATTACTTCGTATTTTTAGGTGCGGTTTCAGCTACATACACACACACACATATGCGTTTGCTGGCTTTGAACTTCTACCGGTTGCTTTCTACTTTCCCTCTCATACTTCTAAGTACAACGACGTTGTATAGCGCCTAAAAATATGCTAAGTTCGCACACAAATATAAATTCTTTTAACTTACATGTGCATGTACATATGCATATGTATGTGAATTTTTTTAAATGTGTATGGAGGTATTTATTTTTCGCTTGCTGCTTTTTACCTTGTGGTTGTTGCCACGGTTGCCCTCCGCATTTGTGTTCGCGTTTGTTGGGCTTTTTGCCGTAATTTCTTTATTCTGCTGATATTGTTGCTATTTTTTGTTTGCTTGTGTTTTAATTTCCTTTGTTTTTACAGCTCACATATGCTTTGTGAGTATGTATGTGTTGCTGTTTCGCTCCCTTTTTAATTTGCTGTTTTAATTCAAACAAATTAAAAATACCGCCGTTGACTCAACGGCGCATTACCTTTCATCTGCTCGGCTTAGCGGTCATATTAAGGCATACAAACAGGCGCTGTTGTAACTATTTTCAGTTATGTGCAAATATATTTGTTTTGCCACTGTGAAAACATGTAAAAATACTTTGGACTAGAGGAATGTTTACATTTAGGGCTAATGTGGGAGAAACTTGGTTTTTTATTTTTGTAAAATGAGAAAATAACCGAAAATTGATTTCAAGTGTTTTTTTCATTAAATATATTTTTCCTTACGATATTTATTAATAATTTCGTAATTAATCTGTGACTTATAAAAATGAACGCTGCTAAAATGGGGTTTAAAATTAACGTTGGGTGGCATCCTTATACCAGGTAACATATTAAATTAATGCCAAATTAATTATATAATATTTCTTACGAAAATAATGAAATTTTTACATGAAAGTATAATGTAAACTACAGCCCTTAAGAAATACTTGAGTAAATTTATTATGGCGCTTAGCTCTAATAGTGAACCCGGAATATATTTTTAATATGGCATGATTTGAAATATTTATAGAATATCATTACATTTACATATAAGTGCAAAAAAAAAGTTCCTAATTTTTATCGATATGGCAACCCTGTGGTATAGTGTATATAAATTAAAATTTTTTGAAAACCTTTTTCAAATACTAAGGTACTATAAATGCATACGTATCAGCATATTAACAAAAATACTTCTATAATTTGAAACCACAATTGGGTGGCATCTCTGTTCTAAAAAAAATTTTAATCAAATTACCGCAAAATATTTTTTTTACATAAACATCACACAAAAATTATATTCACATAATTTCATATATAACAATAAGGTGGCAACACCGTTGTTTTTAAATTGTACGCATAAAATATTACTGTAATCACTTTTTTAATAAAAAGCGCTGCAAATCTATACTAACGAGTATATTAAAAAAATACTACTACAATTTGATCGACCAATTGGGTGGCATCACTGTTCTAAAAATTTGTATATACATTTCTAAAATAAACGATTTTTGTTTTATGTAAACATCACAAAAAATATATTTTTTTTGCATAACTTTTTATAAGACAATTAGGTGGCAACACCGTTTTACTTTTAAATTTTATATATAAAATATTAATGTGATAACTTTTTTGTTAAAAAGCGCTATGGAGGTATAGATACTAGTACATTAACAAAAATACTTCTATAATTTGTAAACCAATTGCGTGGCATCATTGTTTTAAAAAATTTGCAATTAAAATTCTTCAAAACATAAAATATATAAAAAGAACACAAAACTAATTATGTTCACATAATTTGTAATATGACAATAGGGTGGCAACATGATTTGGTTCTTAAATTGTATTATAAAATTTTAGTGTATTCACTTTTTTTATAAAAAAAACGCTACAAATGTATGTATACGATCTAGTATATTAACAAAAATAATTCTTCATTTTTAGAGAACCAATTGGGTGGCATTTCTGTTCTAAAAAATTTGTAATCAAATTACTGCAAAACAACTATTTTTATATAAACCAAACAAAAATAATTATTTTTTAAAATAAATTTTAATGGGACATTCACTTTTTTAACAAACGCTACAAATGTTGGTATATGATTTAGTATATTAACAAAAATAATTCTGCAATTTTAGAGAATCAATTGGGTGGCAACTCTGTTCAAAAAAATTGTAATCAAATTACTGCAATTTTCCTCTAAGTAATCCGCTGTTGGCAATTGGGTGGCATTTCTGTTCTAAAAAATTTGTAATCAAATTACTGCAAAACAACTATTTTTATATAAACCAAACAAAAATAATTATTTTTTAAATAAATTTTAATGGGACAATAGGGTGGCAACATCATTTGGTTCGTAAATTTTATGTATAAAATATTAGTGTATTCACTTTTTTAACAAACGCTACAAATGTAGGTATATGATTTAGTATATTAACAAAAATAATTCTGCAATTTTAGAGAATCAATTGGGTGGCAACTCTGTTCAAAAAAATTGTAATCAAATTACTGCAATTTTTTTTTTTTTTATATATAAACAACACAAAAATAATTATTTTTAAATAATTTGTAATATGACAATAGGATGGCAACATCGTTTTGTTTTTAATTTTTTTCGAAATGTTAGAATATCTGTGGAAATTCTAAAGTATCATCCGAAACTTAGTGACTCTCAAACATGTTCTGGTATGTACAATATCAGACAAGAAGCTCTGAAAATATTTAAGACAACTTAATCGTTCTAAGTTAAGATTCATTTTCATTTTTCCGCGTTTTCGAAAATATAACCTTTAAAAGGTGCGTCAGTTTCGAATATATCGAAAATTATATCTCCAAAATTTGTATCGGCCCTCACAGCTCTGATTCGTTCATCATTCTAAACAAGTTTATAGAATTTTTAATCAAACATTTTCAAAGAGCCAAGCTCGGCCTTACTTAGCACGGTTTTCAATTGCTTTCCCTAGCCAATTTGCACTTTTGGTCCCTTAAGAAGCTTCTATTCCTTGCGGTTCATACTCAAATCCTTGCATACAAACTATAAAATCATTTCATGCCTTGCTGTTTAGAAATATTCTTACAAATGTTACCTACTTAGCATTCATTAGTACCATTGTGTAGCATACTTTTAAGCGCTCACATAACATCTGTCAGCATGCGCTTTTTAAATACAGAAAATCTATCTGTATTCACTTCATTTGCTTGCTCATTGTGCCGATATTGAACACTTGCACGTGTAATTTCAATTTTTTTATTCTACGCCTTTGTGGCGCATTAACTTTTATTTCCGCATTCAAAATACATTTCGGGTACTTCGGTAGCACTGTGGCTATAATTTACTTCTTTTGGCAAAATTTATTTTTTATTTCTTCATTTATTTGAGGTGCACATGTGTGGCATCCTCCTTGTTATGGCTTGAGTTTTAATTAAATTATGACAATGTTAATGTGGCGTCATTGGAGCCACAACGCTTTGTTTGCCCTGCAAAAGTACATACTCTGCACACACCCGCTTCTTATCTGCTTGCCCTTTCCATTTTCTCATTTCATTGTAGCGTTCTTGAAGCGAAATTACCACTTATCATTTTTGTGTATGAATTTTTCTTTGTGCCTTGTGCTGCTGCCTTGTCATGGCATGACGAATCTCATCAGTCTTTCATTTGTTGGCTCATTTGCCTCACGGACACCCACGCCGCATTACTTAGCGCTGTCGTTGTTGTTGCTGTTATTCTTATTATTGTTGTTGCCGCGTTGGCGCTACTGCGAATTCCTATTTACACTGCTGGTCTGTTCCTGCGGCTCACGGCCTATGCGTGCGGCACGTCTTGCCGTTTTTATATTCACTTTTATATTTATTTTTATTTTAATGATTTCTTTGTTTTATTTGCTTTTTATATGTTTTTCTACTGCGTGTATAACTGTCTTTGCACACTTTGCCTGCTAGTCTGCCCGGCGTTTGCTTGTAATGAAAATAAAGTAATTAACGTAATAAAATGTAATATCGCTGCCGCCATCAGTGTTGCCTACCTGCAGGCGCACAAACTTCGTAACATAGTAATTGTGGTACTTTAGTTGTTTTTGTTGGTGTTTTTCTGGTTTCATATTTTTCATTTAACTTTTGCATGCGCAATTTTCCTCACTATAACACACAGTAAGGTGATAATTACAGTTATTTAATCATTTATGACCCCCACCATTTGGGCGTGTGGGTGAATGGGCAATGTCATTACTTGCCTGCTGGCTGTCACATCTCCGTCGTACATGCAATATTTTGATAAATATGCATTTGACATGGCAAAGTCACTGACTCAACGTTGTTTTTGTTATTGTGTTGTATACACATTTGACATTTAGCTGTCAAATTGGGGTTTGTGCTGTTGCGTGCGCCCTGCGGTGCCAAGGTGTTGGATTTTAGTCGGTGTGTTGGTTGGACAAATGAGCTGCTATTCAACTAGAGTTTTCAATTAAAGCGAAAAGTGCTTCAAGCAAATGAGCTACGTTAAAATGTACTTATGAAAGGAAATTATAATTAAATTAAGAATTACTTATCACCTGACTGAAATAAGGAAAATGTGCGAAATTGTAATTGATGTATAACTTTTTAAAAATTATAATTTTTATATAAAATTATAATTTAATTTATATAAAATTTTTATTTATATAAAATTATAATTTTTACATACAATTTTATTTGACAGAATTATTTAATTCTTAAGCTGCAATATCATGTGATTTCGCATCGTGTGATATCAGCTTACATGATTTTATTAGCAATTTTGTATATGCTATGATATATTTATCATAGTCTTTTATAACACAATTTAAAATTCATTACCTTCGAGTCATATGATGTGAAATCGCATGATGGTCAAGTGTTGTGACGTCACATGATCTGGAAAAATGTTTAGAAAATTAAATAAAAAATAAGTTTGTAAACCAAATATAATTGTTTGGTTCTAAATTTATGAAAGTCATTGCTTTCAAGTCATATGATGTTAAATCACATGAAAGTGATATCGGGAAAAATACCTGTAAAATAATAAGTTTGTAGATCAAATACAATTGGTTGTTTCTAAATATCCGAAATTCAGGGTTTCAAGTCATATGATGTGACATCGCATGATAGCTTAAAGAAGCTTATATTTCAAACATTTATTTGTTTCTAAATGTATGAAATACATTACTTTCATGAGGTGAAATCGCATAATAAACACGTGATGTGATGTCACATAGCAAAATGTTCGGAAAATCAAAAAAAAAAAAAAATTAAGAAATTTAAGAAATATATATATTTGTTTCTAAATGTATGAAATTTATTATTTTGAAGTTATATGAGTGAGATGATGTCATGATGGTAAAGTGATGTGATGTCACATGGTCTGGAAAAATGCTTGGAAAATCAAATAAAATAATTATTTAATTAAAAACATAATTATGTGTTTCTAAATACATGATAACCAAGTGATGTTATGTCACATGGTCTGGAAAAATGCTTGAAAAATCAAATGAAATAAATATGCTTGTAGGCCAAATATAATTATTTGTTTCTAAATACGTAAAATTCATTATTTTAAAGTCATGTGATATGCAATCACATGATAGTCAAGTGATGCGACATCACGTGATCTACAAAAATGCATGGAAAATCAAATGAAATAATAAGCTTGTAGACCAAATATAATTATTTGTTTCTAATTATGGATACAATGCCAATATGTGATCAAATGTCAAATGGTTTGACTGTAGTTGATGTTTATTATACCTTTCAAGCGCATTTTCTTGTAATAATGCACACCAAACATAAAATAAATTCAATCATAATATTCTATAACTCAATTTTCTATGATACCTGTGTCAACAAATGACGTTATAACAGGACAAGCTGCCAATACATCCTCATAGAATTCATTGAAATCATATGACTTTGCAATAGCTGACTTAATATTTGCAGAAGATCAAAAGGAGCTTCATTGAAATACGCTTGAGCTCTGCTTAAAGTTTTGAGTTCAGCTTCGCATTTATTTTTAGCAAAGCGTAAATATAAAATATAATAAATATAATAAATATACATTACCGGCTGCCACACATTGTGTTGATAAATCACCTGTCAAAATGCATTATGACAGCGAGCAAAGGGTTGTCAGATGTCACAGTAAGCGCATGAGCTACATGCCACATACGCTTGCTTACACTTTAAGATATACCCACGAAGTCAAAAATAAAAACAAAAACAACAATCACAACAAATATAATCGACACCCGCATATAATTTCCTAAAAGCATACGCAGCTTTAAAACTTCATTCACTCACACACAAGCACAATAATCAACAAGCACATGCAGCATGCGCGCTAATGAACAGCTCAGTGAGTCATGTCATCGGTGAAATGTCCAGAAGTGACAGTAGTTTATCGAACAGTTACGCTGAGGACAAGCAATGTAAAGGCACGCCGGTAAATGACGCGTATGCTTGTGCAGCGGCATGTATACAAAAGCGTGGGCATGCGTACATACATACACAGCTGTCAGCCGTGTATGCTTGTGTGTTGGCATTTGCATTCGCGCTGCTTATTACTTTACTTAAGCCTACACTCAATCAGCGATTTCTTAGCACTGATTAGCCTGTCCGACAGACATACGCGCGTATACGCCTGTCAGTTGCCACACATCAGCGCAGAGTGACGGCTGCGCTGCCATAATCACCTGCAATGCATTAATGATGATGCGCAATCGCGCGACCGAACGCTCGGCCAACGCATCAAAATGCATCTCCACCTGACCGAGTTCGGCAAACGCAACGCTGAGTCCGGATTAGTGCAGCTTAGATGCGTGCGGCTGAGTACATGATTACTTTTGGGCTGACGCTTATGTTGGCCGTGGTTTGATTTGCATACATAGACATTAGGGTGATGCTTAAAAGAGAAGGAGGGATTTTTTAGTGCAATTTCTTACAAAAGAACATCACATTATACAGATCTTCAAGTCGCTGTATATCCTTTCAGCTCTCAAAGTGGATTTCTATGACCTTAAACAAAAAGTAATATATGTTTAAACTTCAAAAACGGTAAACTCCTTTTATTCCGAAATTTTTTTATTTTATTTATTTATTTTTTTTTTGAAAGACCACCTTAATATATACGTGCCTGAATTTACATTCGTCGTGCCTGTATGTGCCTCAACTGTCCGTCAGTCAACCGCTTATTAAATGCATTACTGAGTCGCTGGCACTTGCCATTATTGAAGTGCTGCAAATATATATACGTACTATACATACTTTTACCATCACTTTCTATATTTTGCAAACTTTTAAAATTCACTTTGCACATTTTTACATTTTCGTTTATTTATTTATAACATTTTCTGCTATTTTTGCTATATCAATTAATTTTTGCGTTTGCTGCACGCCAATTGGTGTTCATATTTTGCGGTTTCTGTGGTCATGCGGTCTTGCCAATAAACATGGATTAAAAGTTTGCCAACTCACTTGAATTCAACTGAATTTACAAACACATAAATGCAGTTTGCATGTTAGTACACACATACATATACACACTGCTAAATAAACGGCTCCAATCGGGTTTATTGTCAATAATTCGAGTTTTGCGGCTTTTCTGTGCAGCTTTAAAGTGTCACTCGATCATTTGAAGTTAACCAATTTCGGTGATTAACAGCAACAAACGACTGCGTTGCATAAAAATGCTCACAATGTTGTATGCATAAAAGTTAAACAAACTGTTTTTTGAAAATATTTTGAAAAGTGAAATTGTTGGTAGAATTGTTTTTGGTCATGACAGTTACAATAACTTTATAATAGTGGGGTAGCAAGCTAATATTCCCCTGCTGAATCTATGAAATATTATCTTTACTTCTGATTGCTGTTTTCTACTTCAACCTGGATTCCTCAAACCCGCTTACTTGGGCTCTTGCAATTTTTACCTTGCAATTTTTGTCGGAATCAGCAGGGTAATATTTTTTCAAATGTTGTTTTTTTTTTTTTGCATTTTCAGTTCTCTTATACTCTTAGAATTAATGTAGAAACCCACTTTACTATTGGAAGGCGAAAATAATAGTTAGAAAGGCGAAAAAGACCCAAACATAATAATTAGAGGAATGTCAATTTTTCAACGTTTATGTCCATCCTTGTATGCTTTTTCAGTACCTCAAACATTAAATGCGTTTTTCTCAAAACACACTTTTTTAAACTGGCGGACATCATTCCGGTCGAACTACTCAACCGATTTGCTTAATTTTTTTTTTAACAAATCGCCTGGCTATCATCCCTAGTAGATTTATAATTTTTTATTATTTATTGACAATGATATGACAAAATTTATGTAAAAAAACATGGGGAAAAATTAAAAAAAATTATAGTTAATTACTTTTTAATTTATCAAAAATTTTTCGTGATTTTATTAGGACAAGAATAAATTGGGTTTTTGTGTTTCAGATGATCGAAATATGAGAAATTGTGTCCGCCATTGAAAAAACGCATCTCATTTACTCAGCTATTTCTCCGACAGATGTCATAAAAAAAAATTCCGAAAAATTTTATTTAAACACTCCACATCATGATATGTGAAAAAAGTTCTATTATAGAAAAAAAATTTCTATGAAAAGAAAATTAAAAAAACCCCTTCATCGAATGTTATTAAGACTAGTAGATCTGTAAATCGTATAAAAATTCGAATGTTATTAAGGGGTTAGGGGTAGTTAGAATTTTAAAAAAATTTATTTTCTTTTTTGCATTTTCGTTAAGTGCAATATCTTAAAAATATTCTCTGAAAATTTCACGTTGATAATTATTAGTAATTAGTTTTTGAGTTATTCTACACTTACAAAGAGAGCTCGGGCACTTCAAAGCGCTTTAAACGCGTTTTTCTCAAAACTATGTTTTTTGAATCAGTGACAACTGTAACTCGAAAACCGCTTAGTAGATTTTAATGAAATTTATACAGCTTTCAGAATACATAACAAACTCGGGCCTGATGGAAGGATTTTTATTTTTTCGAAAATTTCGATTTTTTAAGACCAATAAACTGTTGATTTTTTCGCAAAAATTTATAAAAAAATTCCTGAGGCCGCCATTTTGTTAATTTTGAAAAAAAAAATAAAATCCTTCGATCCCCGGCCCTGATCTATTATCTATTTATAAAACTAATTTTTTTTTGTCCGATTGTTTTTAAATGAATCTCCAAGGACTTATGCTTATCACCGCAAGTACCTTTTTTTGGAACAGGGTCAACGCAAACAACTATAACTTTGCAAATTAAACTTTTTTTTTTGAAATTTTCGTGACTTCAAGTCAGCACATTCTATAATAATGCCATATTACTAATTTTGTAAAATAACATGATTTAATAGCAAAAAAAAAAAAAAATACTGAAAACTCTCATTTTTTCGCGCCTCTTGCTACCCCTAACCCCTTAAGACTAGTAGATCTGTAAATCTTATAAAAGTAAGATCGCTTCAAGTGTTGAGTACCCTCACAACTTAACAAAGCCGGCAATATGCCTCTTAAGTTATAGAATACAAAGGTTTAGTGTTCACACGGGCAGCTAAGTTCTTTCAGAAACAACTCACTATATAATGAAAACATTAACTTACTTCATTGACGGTTTAATACATTAAGACACCTCACTTTAGTACATTTTTATTGGTGTGTTTCTGTTGAGTTACATTTTGTTTCATTACGTGCCCGACTAAATCAGCCGTGAAATTCCTATATCCTTTTTTCGAATTCTGAAAAAAATTTAATTCTTATTAATGTTTTGTTAGCAGTTTTGTTGTTGGGAATCTTGACTTAAGTAATACAAAATATTACTAACGAATTTAGCTCGGTACCATGGCGCAAAGTTGTCTTGAAAAATTGTCTTCAAAGTATAAGAAATATACTCTTTTAGAGTTGGAACTAAAAAATGCTTCATAACTTGCCTACTTGTATACATACCATATAAGCATGTAATGGGAAAAGCATCCCCAGATCAACTGACTTTGAGGCAACTGAATGGTTTTATTTGAAGGCAATTGAATGGTTTACACATTTTTCTTCATATAGTTCTTTAGCAAAGCGGCGCACATAGGGCAACTTGTCGGCGGACTGCAGATTGCAGATTGAAGTTGCTTTCATCTGACCACAAAACGTTTCGCCATCAAGTGTTCCGTTCTCGTACTTGTTTCCCCAATCTAGACGTGACTTTTTTCATTTTTTGGGCCAGCATTGGCTTTTTTGTAAGACGTCTTCCGAACAAATCGACTTCTTGCAACTTTCTTCGTACTGTTTCCACACTTATTTTCACTCCATAATGGTTTTTTTTTTTTTTTTTTTTTTTTTTTTAGCATCGAAAGTCGAAGTGTGCAACTTTAATCCGCTAAACCTAACCTACTCCCAACTCAGGTCTCTTCCACGGAACCACCGGCTAGGTATTACTTCGTGGGAGGGACAAGACATTTAAGTCTCCTCTATTGCGCGGACTGACGGACACCTAGTCTGTTGAAAAGATCTCGACGCTTCGCTGACAGCTTTCCATTTATCAGTCGCCTGACACATGAGTGTCGTCAAGTTATCGACCGTAAAACCTACCACCGAGTGTGGTTTTTAGCTGTTCCCTTGTATTTGAAAATCGAGGGCAATGAAATAATACATATCCAGAGTCTCCTATACTCTGTACACGTCGGACAGTTCGGACTAATGTCATCGTGGAATCGGAATAGGTAGCTTCTAAAGCATCCATGTCCACTAAGTATTTGGGTCAAATAGAAATCTAAGTCCCCATGTCGTCTGTCTATCCACGAATGGATGTCCGGTATAAGTCGATGGGTCCAGCGCCCTTTGGGTGAGGAATTCCACCGCTCCTGCTCTCCATAATGTGTTTCCAGCTCTGTCCGTATATAAAAAGCATTTCTCGATCCGTAACACATATCATTTTCATACTTTCAAGGAACTGCACAAACTTATACTGAGCTAGCCAAATTAGAATTATTCAAAGTTAGATAATGAAGCACAATTTCTTGTTGGAAGAAATATAGTATGTTGAAGAAATCATTGAATTACTGTATGCTGAAGTTATTGTATTACTATCTTTTAGGAACTTTGTCAGACTATAATTTAACTTTGTTTATTGTAATATTTCATTCAAGCAAATTATTTAAATTTGATCTTTACCCAACCAACAATACGCAAAGAACGGTATACCACAACGAACCGAATATCGCAGAAAATCTCTGGCTTTTAACTCATAAATCAATCAAAATCTATAAGTCACCATTACGAATCGGCTGCATTGACAGTAATTGCGCATTTGTGTGGCTGCGACAAAAAAAATTCTATAACAAAGAATCATTTTTACCTGTGGCAACACGCTTTTTTATACATAATTTCATTTTTTAAGCCGGATTATAAGATATGATTGTCGCGTCAATATTTTCGTACAAGCCAAAGCGGCTAAAAGGAATTATAAAAGTAGCGACGCAACGGATGTTACGATAAGATGGGCAAGTGGGAAGATGATGCAGTATATGAAGGAGAAGTGGAGGATGATGAGAATGATGCTGACGAATTTTGATGAAGAACCAATGTCACTTATGATGCTGTGATGTTGCAGCCGCCGGTAGGGCTTAATGCTCATGTCGAGTTTGCGCAACAATGAGTTGCACGTACATTCACGGTTTAATCCCTAAATTGATGCCACCGAGCAATTTCCAACAAATGCCAGTGGAAACGTAATTTTGATGGAGCATGTGATTACATAACGATTACAAAAGCTGACTGATGAAGGCAAGCTGAAAAGATGTACAAAAAACGAAAAGGAAGAAGAAGCAAAATTAGCCAGCACGCACAATATACTGGCTGATGGGCACTCGGTCTGTTAACAATGACACAAAAGGCGATGCTGACGCCTTTGCTCGAAATCAATTTCGGCAAATCTGACGTCTGCTTGGCTGTACGAGACCTTTGAGATATTTGATAGCAGCGAACGACCGACCGATCGGCAGTTGAATTGAAATTAAATTGGTGAAGAGAAAGACGCTGTGTGTACACACATTCACCGCAATAACAACAAACACCTATTTATGTGAGTATGGACCTCATTGATCTGAAGGTGATTGAGTTTTGTTGCACAGCACACATAATTTCGCCATGAGGGTTAAAAACAATAATAACAACAAACGCAAAAATACAAAAGTGTAATAAAGGATAAAAGCATAAATCCGAAAAAAATCAAATTATAAGGAAAACAGCTAATTCGTTGTGTAGACAGTCGGATTTGAGTAAAGACTGCTTATTAGTTATCAGAACAGCTTATTATAGAAAGAGCGCTGTATTTATGCTACATAAAATAAATTTGGTAGCTCCTAAATCTCTTCAGGTTACTCTTCGTCCCAAAGTGGGCAATTTGCCTGTTAACATACTCATTGAGTCACAAATGGGTCTCATCGCATAATAAAATTTGGCTCGAAAACGTTGGATCTTCTTGAAACTTTTCAAGAGCCCATGGAGCAAAGCAATGTCGCTTGGGAAGGTCAAGCGAGGGCTATTGAAAAAAGTTACTCAACTTGGATCAACTTTCCTATCCCTCTTCATGCTTAGTCACTACTTTAACCAAAACTACAACAAAAAATTACGAAAAATGCAAAAATTCGCGATTTCATTTCGCATTCATGCCACAACGCAGTTATCACTTCAGTCACACAATCCAATAAACATTATTTCAATCGCATTTAATTCACTCACACACACACCAGAAGGAAATTTGAATATCGCAAAATTGCTAAGAAAATCAAATTCGTTATGCCCTTCGCTGCCATAAATGGCCAAGTAAGGCTTTGAGTGCTTTGTGGCACTGTTACTGCAGCTCTTACTAGGCGACTGTCTTATACCCCCATTTTTTATAGAAGTAGATTTATATGTGTGTATATTTATATCGTATATTCTGCACTGCAGTGGACCTCAGTCACCTCCATTGCTTTAGAGCGTTTCGAAACGATTCGTTGCGATTTGCATGCAAATTTGGTTTGACGCGGTTTAGTTGCGCTTTGCGATCCTAACTGTTGCACTAATCTAGTGAGGGTCAAGAAGTGCTTCGAATGCGAATTATAATTGAATGTCAGGCAATAAAATTAAATCAAAAATTGCTTTAGATATGGATATTTGCAAAAAATATGTAAGAAAGTAGTTTAGACTATTTGTTTTTAATGAGTTCGTGTGAAACCGAATATTTTATACTCTTGCAACTTCCACGAAAGCCAAGGAAATGCCTTAAGGGGTGTATGACACTTTCAAAAAAAATTCTTTTTTTGTATTTTTCGATAGTTTATATATTCGAAAATATCGTGTGAAAACGGCAAGGTCGTATCTTGAATAGTTTTGGAATGGCGGCGTTCTAAACAGCGACCGCTCAGAGGTGCAAACATACATAAGTGAAACTTTAAACGCGTTTTTCTCGAAACGACTTTTTTCAAAATTGCTGACATCATAACTCAACGAAAAATTGACCGATCGACTTCAAGTTGAATACATTTGCTATACAATGGACTACAATGGATCTTTTTGATTGGTTGAAAATTGTCAATTTGGCATTAAAAAAAACGACCATTTTTTTCGTAAAAAACGATTTTTTTTTTTTTTAAATTACGCCATTTTCTTAATTTTTGATATTTTTCAAAGATCGTAGTTCATTGTATAGGAAATATATTTAAGTTCAATAAACATTTTGAACTTTTTTGTTTCAGCTACTCATTCGACTGGAATCATGCCAGCAGTTGAGGCACTTTTTTTTCGGCACTTCCGCAGACAGCACATAACTCCGTTATTTTTCAATATTTTTGTAAAAAAAAATTAATATAGCTAAAAATATACTATATTACGTCCATAGAACGTCGAAACATTCAATTTAGTATTTTCTTTTAAAAAAAATTCACGAAAATCGCCTAATTTTTCATGCGTCACACTGGCATAGCCCCTTAAGGTGTAAAATGTCTAAAAATCTAAGCAATCACCGACCGACAAATCATATGGCACACAATCAGCCGGATGTTCGAAAATCCTGAAAATAGTTATATCGAGGCTAGGTCAAATTTTCGCCCAATTTTATCTAATTTAGTCACAGAGATATAGTGTTTTGAGTAAAACATGTTTTGTGATTTTCATTGAGATAACTTAAATATTGACCGATATATCCAGCATAAAGTCACCTGGAAGTTCGAAATATTATATTAGGTATATGGGGACTCGGGGAAGTATTGATCCGACTCAATCCACTTTTAATACACAGACATATAAATATCAGGAAAAGATTCTCTCTGAATTTCATTCGTATAGTCAATATACTTATTAACCGATATTTTGGTCAAAAGTCAACTATAGATCCCAGGATCCGCATATTCGGTACCTAATTACTTAAGGGGGTATTCTAATCTAGAAGCATGAATTTCAGGTAATTTTTAAAGTGTAAAAAAAAGGCAATTAATATTTTTACCATCCATTTTTTATTAGTTACTTATTTAGTAATTTTTGAAGAGTACAGAAAAAATTTAAAAACTAAAAAAAGTAAAAAATTTCAAAAATTACAAGCTGACGAAGTGGGGGGTCTCTAAAAATTTCCACGTGACCATGCCCATGATTTCAACCCTCCTAGTTATCTGAAACCAAAAAGAAAAAAAGATTATTAATCTCGAATATTGTGCAATGGTCGGAACTACGGAAAAGTGGGAAACATTTTTTTCACAAAATGGCGACTGCTTGAAAAAAAAAATTTTTTTGATCACTTTTTCTGACTATTTCGAATTTTTTAAAAATAATAAAAATAAAAATTTTGGGATGGGGCTAGTTCCAACCATAGACAAGCCTATAAAGAAGACTCTATAAAAATTTCAAGTAAATCGATCCAGTAGAACCTGAGAAATCGTGGGCATCCTTCCGAAAAGTCAGTTTTGAGAAAAACGCGTTTAAAGTTTCGCGTTCCGACCGAACCAGTTTTGATGCCGGGTCAGAAAAATGCCTATATCTCCGAAAATAATTTGAATTTTGAAAAATCCTCTTGTACACATATTCTTGAATAGTTAAACTTTGAAAATATAAAAAAAAATCAATTTTTTTTTAATTTCTAGACTGGAATATTTTAGATATTTAATTAATTAAATTTAAAAATAAAATAAATAAATAATATTTGTTAGCTTGTTTTAAGTCAACCGATTAACCACCAGTTCTTCCACATACCGTAAAAAAACAAACGACGGACAATCTAATTGATGACAGTACCATCAAAAAGGTGTCTCGTTAAAGGAAACTCATTAAACCGCTATTAAGCCGCTACTGTTGCCTGTGGCCACATATCAATGTAAACTAATGCATTTGCCACACGCGCAATACCACTCCAATACGCCATGCAACACATGCTTTGTCACTAATTGCCGCCATTCCTCATTCCTCTAGTGTATTAGGCAGGCCTTTTCCGGGCGGCCAGCTTAAGTTCATAGCAAAACTAAAGCGCAATCTATAAGCCGTACTTTCAATACAACCATATGTATGTGCATTGAAGTGTACACATGTATGTATGTGTGTGTGTTTTGCAGCGCTGCAGGCATTTTACTAATGCTGCTACAGATTTTGCATTATTTGAACGTATTTGCAATGTGTATGACCATTTTGAGGCAAGCAAACGTCAAAGTCTTTAGTTCTAAAAGAGCCAAAGCCAAAGCCAAATCCAAATTCAAAGCAACGCTTGCTGCGAACGTAGCAATAAAAGAAGTGAAAAATGCATTTCGCATTCAATTTGCCATGATTTATTCCACTCAATTATTGATGAGGCAGAGCAAATGCCAAACGAACGTGCCGCATTGCCAGTGGTTATAACAACACACACACACATGCAGAATTGCTTTATAAGTGAGTTGTGTATGCGAGGATTGAATGGATTGGCTCTTAGCTTGGTGTTGCGCGCAAATCCATCAGTTGCGGATGCGCAGCAAATTCATTCGTCAAAAGTGGCCATGACGATGACCAAGGCTTTGCACTGGGTGCCACGGCGTAAAAAGTGTCAGAGTTAAAGCGAAAATATATTAAGAAGCGAATTAACGAAGTTGTAATTGCATTTACACATAATCTGCAAAGCTTGAAATTAAATATGCAAGGCGGTGTATGGCATTGGAGCCTGTTCCAACGACAGTGGGGTCTAAGCAACGGGAGCGGACCCGAATTTTAATCCGGCCAAGGACTGTAAAATCGGCGCCATGCCTCGAAATTACTTCAGGAATCATTTCTGCCGCTACAACAACAACAACATGGTATTGGAACGATTTGAAGTGGAGACCAAGGTCAACATTTCACAAAACAAAGATATAAGTATAGCGATTTCAGTTGTAAGAAGTTAGCAAAACCTAGAATATGAAATGAAATAATGTATAGGAACGATTTGGAATCGAAGTGAAACATTTTGATCATTTAACGAAAGAAATTATGGTACTACCGGGTTACTAAAACTAAAAGCAGGGTTCCTGAAACGTTTATATAGAAGCGCTATCAAATTTTATTTGACGGTGAAGCTGACGTTCCATGGTCCGACCATGAAGAAGTTCAAATAGCAATTACCCGTCTTAAGAACAACAAAGCGGCGGGGGCCGATGGATTGTTGGCCGAGCTATTTAAATATAGCGACGAAGAACTGATAAGGAGCATGCATCAGCTTCTTTATAGAATATGGTCGAACGAAAGCACGCCCGATGGTTGGAATTTAAGTGTGCTCTGCCCAATCTACAAAAAACGGAGACTCTACAATCTGCGCCAACTACGGTGGGATGAGTCTTCTCAATATCGCATATAAGGTTCTATCGAGCATATTATGTGAAAGATTAAAGCTCACAGTCAACAAACTGATTGGACCTTATCAGTGTGGCTTTAGGCCTGGCAAATCAACAACAGACCAGATATTCACCACACGCTAAGTTTTGGAAAAGACCCGTGAAAGGAGAATCGACACACACCACCTTTTCGTCGATTTCAAAGCTGCTTTCGACAGCACGAAAAGGAGCTGCCTTTATGCCGCGATGTCTGAATTTGGTATCCCCTCAAAACTAATACGGCTGGATAAACTGACGTTGAGCAGCACCAAAAGCTCCGTCAGGATCAGGAAGGACCTCTCCGAGCCGTTCGCTACCAAACGAGGTTTCAGAGAAAGCGACCCCCTATCGTGCGACTTTTTGGTTTTTGCGCATTGCCAACGGCGAACCCGGAGTCGATGGAACGATGAGCTGTACGAGATATACGACGACATTGTCATAGTTCAGCGAATTGAGAGACAGCGGCTAGCTGGCTAAGTCATGTCGCCCGAATGGATGAAAGCACTCCAGCTTTGAGAGTATTCGACGCAATACCCACCGGGGGTAGCAGAGGAAGGGGAAAACCTCGACTCCGTTGAAGAGATCAGGAGAAGGATGTCCTGGCTGCACTTGGAATCTCGAATTGGCGCCAAATTGCGACAAGGAAAAATGACTGTCGCGCTGTTGTGACTATAACCGCTCGACTATAACCTCTTAAGCGGTGTCTACGACAGTAACGAAGAAGAAGATGATAAGTTATCAAAAAATATTGCCGGAACAATATAGAATGAAGTGAAACTGTGAAAAATGGGTATGGATGAGAATGGGAGAAGATGAAAACGAGGTACTCGTATATTAATACCTAAAGATTTTGGTCTGCAAATCAATTAAACAGTTGTATCCAGTATGAAAAATGTCATGTGAGGGAGATTTAGTAGTCTCAGTTATAAAATAAATCAGAAAAAAATAATAATGAATCTCCCTTTATTTAAAAATTAGAGCGTTACTAGATTATCAGAAATTTCCTGCTGGGTCAGTTTTACTTAATACCGCTGATTATATACTCGTACCGACTATGTCAGTCAGCAAACGCTTGTGGGCTGACGAATGTGAAAAATATGCACAGATTTAGCCGATTTTAGCCGAAACAAAATAAGTGGGCAACAAAAGATCCAACAGCAACAACAACAACAAAAACAAAATATCAAACGTTTACATTGCAATTCAGCAGCCTTCAGGCATTCAGTCATTCAAAGCAAAGCAGCTCCAATTGAGGCTGCCACAGCTGAGGATTAGTGTCCCCAGGGCAACCTCGGACATATGCACGTTAGCGCTATGATGGTCAGAGCAGCCTAAAAAAGGAGCTAACTAGAGGAAAAATTGCGCACAAAATAGGCGAAAGCAGCAAAGTCCAAAAAAAGCAAACCGGAACTTATTTTCAGCGCACATGCACGCCGAGACAGCTGCAGCCGCGGCATGCTGGAGCGTTAAACATATGTGGGGCGCAGTGGCAGAGCCAGCCAGCGGCTGATATGGGAGGCTGCGCAGAATGGGCGTTAAGTATTCGCGCCTCACTAGCCAATAAAAGGATTGCGATTAAAAAAGCGGGCGATAATAAAAAATGAAAATCGTCAGGCCTCCACACTTGGGCGGACAAACGTTCTCGAACTTTGATGGATGGCTTAACATGTAACTGTTCTTCTAGCCTCTTTGTCTAGTCGTTGCGGCATTGCTGCTTGCCCTCAAGTAAAACAGCCATTTAGCAAAGTGACGTACTGCGCGGTTTAAAATGATGTGGCAATGGGTATGGGTTTGTGTGTGCGTGTGTGTATGTGTGCTTGATGCACTTTTTCTATTCAGCGCGAATTTTCACAGTTTTCATGGATTTTAGTTTTTACTGGGTAGTCGTAACTAATGGAAGAGATTACTTTCGCAAAGCCTTAGATGGTGAATTTATTTTCCTATTAGTTGTTGTTGTGTGGATTAGAGCATTAAAATTAAGAATTGCTTGCCATTGACGAAATCGGGCAAGGAAACTCGTTGCAGTTAAATTTGTGTATTCTTAGCACTTCCAGAATAGTCAAATTGTTCTTATGTATTTGAATATCTGATTCAATATTTTTAAAATCTTTTGAAAATTAAATTTTGCTTTGCTAAAATCAGCAAAAGTTGCTCTATGTCAATCAACTAGTTTTTGAATGCACATTTTTCAAACATTTTCGATTCCGAAATTTTTTAACTTCTAAAATTTTTTCAAAAATTCACAAAATTTCTATTTCAAGGACTAGTTCATATATACACAGACAGGCGGACTGACTGACGGAACTGGCAAAATCAACTCAGCTCGTCATGCTGATCATTTATAAAAATATATGTATATTTATCCAAACAAATGTTGAAGATAATTTTTATTAATTCTTCATTCTACACAGCTTCAATTCTTTTTCCATTCCTCATGGACTTTTTGAACGCTTTTCTCTTATCCTTTTACCATCTAATGCCAGCAGTTCTCAATTGAATTGAGATCTGGACTGTTTCGTGCCATGTGCGAGATTCAATCCGATAAAAATGTTTTCGGTTTGAAACCTGTAAGTGTTTAAAAAAAAATTATTGATAGACCTATTTCAATATTTTTGCTTTAGTTACCGTTTTGGCTCCATGGCAAGGGTCAGAATCAACCTAAAAATAAACTTTTTGAGTGTGTTCGAACAGCTGTTCAATAGTTGGCAAAACACTTTTTTTCGAAATTCCAATGTAATCTTCAGCATTCACAGATCCGTTAAGAACAATAAGCAGTCTAACGCCAAACTTGGTTATAGCCCCCACACCATTAATCAATACACAAATTAATAAGGTGAATGCTTTATGGTAGGGAAAACACAGCTTTCCAAAACATATTTCCGAAACTCGCTCTTTTTTTCTACGTCGCACTGTGTTGTATCCGTCGGGTCCAAACATTAAATTGGAATTCGTCGGAAAAAATAACATTTCCACAGTCTGATGCAGTCCAAGTTTTGTATGATTTTGCTCACACTAGCCGCTGTTTCTTCAAACGGTTAGTGAGAAGTGGTTTTTTGGCTTGGACATTTTGGGTAGAACGTGTAGTTACTTTCACCCCAGTAGTTTCATAATGTATTTAGTTGCGTTCTAGCATTTTGAAAGCGATCAATAATGCACATCCGTTTAATTTATCGGTAATGACGAGGTTTTACGAACATAGTCTAACTTGATACTCATATTAGCTCTTAGAGCACTAAAGTTTGTCAACATACTTTGGATAATATTTTCATAATTTGGTGATTTATGGTTAGCTAAGAAAATCTCGGCTATTCAAAGTAAAAATTTCCCAGACAAACTTTAGAGAACAGTCACAACTTTGATAAAGTCAATATCTTTCATGAACTGCCATATTTGAGGAGCAACAAAGCGTACATCTTTCTATTTTTCATATTAAATTCAGCAATTTTCGACAAATGTGGCTCAAACAATATCTCTCCACGCATATCGGTTTGACAAATTGTTTTATAATTGTTAACTTGATATCGTTTTAAATCATAGCGTTCATTTTGAGGAAATAAAATTGGTTTTGATCACATCCATTTCATAGATTTTCACTTCCATTGGTAAATTCTATCAGTCTCTTAGACTAGACTTTTAGTAAAACCTTCCGAATAATTTATCGCATATTTTCTGTAAGGAGCCTGAGGTGCGTAGAACTTTAATCATGACTGGAAAACTAAATTTTTTTCTGACAAACAGATATAATTTATAAATAATATTTCAAAACAAAATTATTTTCGAAAGTTGATAGTACTGTTCTTAATTACTATGCCCAATATGAGCGCGATCTCTCAACCAGTTTGTTTACAGCAGCTGCTTAAATCGGTTCTGCTTAGTAGTGCGTTGCGATTTTTACAATGGATAAAAATATTGAACAAAGAATTTGTCTCACATTTTATATTTCTAACCAAATTTCGCGTGAGGGATCGTTGCAAATGTTGGGAAAGGCATACGGTTATACAGTTTTAGCAAAAACACAAGCATACGAGGGCTGTAAATGTTTCAAAGCCGGTCAAGAGATCGTTGAAGACATGCCTCGTTAAGGACGACATTCGACTTCTACATCTAAAGAAAATATTAAAAGAGTGAAAGATGTGGTGCTTGAAAATCGTCGAGAAATTGTTAAAGGAATGGCAAGAGAGCTCGATATCTCTAGCGAGTCCGTTCGAATGATTTTGGTGAATATTCTGGTGTGACACGTGTTCTTTTCCGATTCGTCCCGATAAAGGTACATTTTTTCCAAAAGGGGTACCGTAAACAGGTCTCGTTGAACATGCTCGATCGTGCGAATTTCGATCCCACATTAATGAAGAGTATTATAAAAAAACCAGTCCGAAACCGCTTAAAAAACAAGGGTTTTTTCGATATTCTTGGTTCCGTGCAACGTGAATTTGTTCCGCAGAGATAGCCGGCCAATAAGGAGTTCTATTTAGCCGCATTGAGGCGTTGTTTACGTGAGTACATCCGACGAAAAGTGGAAAACAATTCATGGATTTTATACGATAATAATGCACCGTCGCATGGAGCCTAGAGTGTGACAGAATTTAAAGCCGAAAACGCAATGAATACCATCGATCAACTACCGTATTCAACAGACATTTCTTGTTCCCCAAACAGAAATTGCTACACCGTGTAATCTGTTTTTAGTCGATCGGAGAATTAAAACAAAATTCTCTTAAGAAGCTGAAGGTCATCCCAAAAAGTGCTTATGAAAAGTGTTTCGAGGACTGGAAAAATCGTTGGCATAGGTGTATTACATCTAGTTATATTCTAAATTTCTTTGCTGATTTGGACCTGGAACTTTAAGATCTCATATGCTGGCAAGTAATTTCAGGGCCACGGATCATTTTATACATCAACAAGGTTATTTTAAACAAGGGATATACAGTTCAACGCGATGTTTGTAACACATGAATATTACTTTGAAGGCGACAAGATGAATATTGATGAAAAAATAAATATTTTTCGTTTTATTTAAAATTTGCTGGTACCTTTTTGCCACACTGTATAAAAAATTATTAAATATGAAATTATCATACGCACAGCCAACATTTTCATGAAAAAGTTCGTATTCTGTACACTAAAAGCAACGAAATTTGGTAAGATTTGGAAGGCAACAAATATATTTTTTTTTTTGTAGAGCTGTGTATGGTATTTTGTAACTCGATTTTATTAAATTTTTTCTTATAAAGAAAATTCAAATTTATTTACTTTGTTTTTGATGAACTTTTTTCAAGCTCGAAATATTTGAAACTGCTTTTAGATATAGTTTCAAAAGACCTGCTTTTATATAAGCATGTACAAAAATTAAAAAAAAAAATATATATACTTAAAAATACAAAATTTTAATTTTAAAATATTATATTTCACAACTCGGAAAAGTGTTTAAGTAACAGCGAAAAAATTGAACATAAAAATGCATACTTAAATTATTATTAAATTCTTCGGCCACATTTTGTATTTACGCACATTCTGCGCTTTTTTACCACTTTTGTGCGAAATATTTTTATAATTAAAATTATGTCTGTACATTTGTGTTTTGTTTGTATTTTTATAATTATATGTGTATCCTTGCATATGGAATTCATTTTTTAGTCGCATGCCGCAGATTTTTAATCAACCGGCAGTTGGGCTTTGCACACACGCACACATGTGCATTTGGCGCATAATTTATTTGTATAGTGCCTTTTTCGCATTTTTCTACAATTTTAAGCATTTTTTTACAATTATTTGATGTGTGCTTCCCTTTGGTGTTTTTTTTTGCGATTCGGAATGCATTTATACCACGCCATTTCCAGCGCTTATTCGTTTTGCTCGTCGCATACTCGGCGGCTGCGGTCGAAATGAATGCGAACTTATGAAAAATTTGGCGCGCAGGAATTTCATAATTTGATAGTCGTTACTGCGGCTCCTGCTGTCGCTGACTCTACAGCCGTCTGCCATTCTTAATGCTCACATACATACAAAGAAACAAACATAGCTCAGTCTTACCGACAGCTTTTGCCATTTGTTTGCCGAGTTTCCTTTTCTTTGCTGGCCTTTTGCTTCAACTTCTTTTGAATGCAAGATTTTGTGGAATTTTTTTATGAAATTTATATGCGTACGTGCGCAAAATTAGCAAAGCAGCCAGCAGGCGGCAGGGTAGACGGCGCGCAGGCGCAATGAATGCGGATTTGCTGGCTGGCTGGCTATTCGTGCGTTGCAAATGTGACGCTTAAATTAGGCATTAAATGGCAAAGTGAACTGCACCAACAACAGAAATGCCAACAACAACAACAATAGCATTATAAGGTCTAATAACCGTCTCCGTGCCTGCCACACAATTCCAATGAAAATGATGACTTCGATGACTACAATGACTCCAATTGCTACAGCTTCTTCGGCTCGAAGCTCTTGTCCGCCGTTGCCGCATTGCGTTGTACGCCTTTTCTACGCTTCTCATCGTTTGCAATTGGCTGTCCATTGGCTAGCTATTGACCATGTATGGCGCGTCTCCACCTTCACAGCGCTGGTAGCCCCTTTTGTGACCCCCCTTGGCCCCACTCGGTGGCACTGTGATCATCAATATCACTCCATCACTTCAATACGTCGTTGATGTCGGCTGATTGACAGTTGCATTCAACTTGTGGCTTGATCAATGACGTGCAGTCCAACAACCAGCCACACAGTCATATTCAGCAGACATTTTGCCTACTCATTGTTCGCTCATTTATATCCTGCCAGTTTTTGTCTTTCGTCATCATTTCACAATTCTTTTTTTTCTTGTTTTTTGTTTTTGTGTTTGTGCTCAGCTAATTTATGAATTATTTATTTATTCGCTTTTAAAAAGCCATAAATGCTCATTTAAAATACAATCGCACACATATAGCTTTGAATACTTGTGCGTCATTATTGAAAAATTCATATTGCATTCTTATTCTAATAAATTTTGCTTTTTTCTCATCAATGACTTATTCGCATTTTCTCATCTTTCTCATTGCAGGTAAAAACCCAAAGTTCTTGAAATTCTGTTTTCTATTTCAAACCACTGACTGGACTTCAAAGGTTCGCATAATTTAATGTGGAATGGCATATTTGCTAAATGAAGGTAAAAACATTTTTAAATATCATTCCGAGTTCGTATACATACGTAGAGCTAGATTTTGCTCACGGTGAGTATCGAAACTTTCGCACAGTTATGCATTACTTGAAGCTCTTTAAAATTGTAACCGTCGTTTGCAGTAAATTTCTGTATTTTAATAACAAATAACTTGGTTGGTCCCGAAATTTCGGGATTTAAAAACAACAATCCCGAAATTTCGAGTTTTATGTTGGGCATTGAAGTACTAATATTATATTGTGTGAAATATAATATATTTCATTTGATAATAAAATATAATATATGTTATGTGGTCAATCCCGAAATTTTTGGGTTTTATGTTGGACATTGAGGTATACTAATATTATATTGCGTAAAATTGAATATGTGTTTTTTGGTCAATCCCGAAATTTCGGGATTTAAGAACAACAATCCAGGCATTTTGAAATTTATTTTGGACATTGAAGTAATATTATATTGTGTGAAATATAATATATGTTATTTGGTCAATCCCGAAATTTCGGGATTTATAAACAACAATCCAGGCATTTCGAAATTTATTTTGGACATTGAAGTAATATTATATTTTGTAAAATATAATATATGTTATTTGGTGAATCCCGAAATTTCGGAATTTAAAAACAACAATCACGACATTTCGGGTTTTATGTTGGACACTGAAGTACTAATAATATATTGTGTAAAATAATGAATTTGGTCAATGCCGAAATTTTGGGATTTAAAAACATCAATCCCGACATTTCTAATATCGGGTTGTCAGCGGTTTATAATAATGTATCTTTTTGAAGAAGAAAAAATTAAAAAAATCAAGGAAAATCGAAGGAAGTAGCAGAAGCGCCCTTTGTTAATTTAATGTGTTTAAGATACTTTGGGGTGTTTTGGAGACGTCCGTTTAATATGTTATGTTATAATTATGTTATGTCCTTTTAATGTATTTAAGAAGTATGCAACTGCTTGTTATGATGAATATTATGTTTTTTCGTATGGCATACAATTTTTTGAGGTATCAGCACTTACATGAGTTGAAAGTTACTTTAATAAAATAAATATTTATTTGGGCAAACAATTTTTAAGTTGAACTTATATTATTTGGGAAGACAAATTTTATGTCCAAACATAAGAAGGAAATGCCAGGAATAAAAACTTGGGTGTCTAAAAACGGTGCGCAATTATTGGAAATAAATATTCTTTATAAACTCTGTTAGTCAAAAAGCACAATGTCCCTCTTATTGTTGTTGTTGTTGTCCTAGTTATATTCGTAATTTATACGTTGACGTAACTCAATTTGCTAATAGACAATTTACCACTTAAGTCCGGTTATTAAAGAGCGAAGTCTGTTATATGTATGTGCTTCGTAGATAGTAGACTTAAAGTAGATGTATATTGTATAGCGACCAGCCCACCCACCACAACGTATGACGCATAGAATAGCAATAAAGGCAAAATAATATAACGTGGTGGCGCTAAAAAATGGCAAACCAAAGTGGTAATGACATAAAAAAGGCGAGCAGCACGAAAAAAGCCACAAGCAAAAGAGTAACAACTCATGCCGCGTGGGCAACAAAATGTTGCAAGCGACAGGCAGACTCGCTTGGCGCAACACTGAAGTGCTCTACAATGCAGACGCTGGAGCACTTTGGCGATGAAACATTTTTCTATGGTGTGCGGCAGTGTTGAGGCGCTGGTAAGGTAAGTGGGGCAGAGTGGCTGCTTAAACGCAGACGGCGTTACCGACTCCTAATGAGTTCCTAATTTAAATAAATACAAAGTCATAAATTAAAATGCGAGTTGTTGGGGCATGCGAACATATGGGGGGATGTATGTATGTAGCAGCGCAACAACAAATAAGCTAACACAAAGGCAAAAGCAAAGCGGAGACATGTGAGGGCTTGGGTTTATGTGGAAGTAAAGTACATCAGCTGTATATATGAATATACAAACATACATATAGCTGCCTATTTACTTTGCTGCAATTTTCATAAACATTTTCAGCGTTTTACAAAGCGGTGGAAAATGCAAAAAAACATTTACACTGGCTTGCCCCTCACATGCTCCTCTCCTTAGACTGCTCACGCTATAGAAAGTGTAGCCAAAGCCGCCGCTTTTGTTGTTGTCCTGACTTTCTGTTCTAACTTTACTTAGCCGGTGTTGTTGTTGCATAAATTTGCATACAACGCACGTACAGTCGCGTGAAAAACTATACTAAGTTAGTGAGTGTATGCTCGTCGAGCTTTGCGGCACAAGTGCACAACTCGGAAAGTGGCAAAAGGCACGCGCGGCGTTGAGCAACAAATATAAGTCTAACTGTGTTTTGTAACTGAGGCAAATAAAAAATTTAAGCCACGTACCAAACAGTTTAACGAACTAATGTGGCAGCGATTAGGGCCTTAAAAGACCTGTTTGTGCGGTAGGCGTCGTGAGGTTCCAGAGCAACGAAAAACTATCATTTTTATAAGATTGCAGCATATCCGCATTACACTACTATTTCCAGAACTGCAACTTGTAATTCGATTAGAATGTCTTGTAAATATACCCTTAAAGTTTTGTTTTGCAGAATCTTACTTGTTTATTTGGACTGTAGATCCCTCAAACTAATAAACTTGTTCTGCCCCAAACGTCGAGAATTGCACTGACCACAGCGCCATTTAACGACTCAAGACTTTTAACTAGGTGAAGCGTTTTTTAAGAAATAATTAAGTAAGTTAAGCCTTATCTGAAGGAATTCAATAAATCTCTTTAAAGATCAATGAAAGCAATGAGTACAGACATACACTTCTAAAAGATCTTCCTTTTGACCAACCGGTTGCTTATAATGTGTTGTGTTATATCAAAATTTGTCATAAAAGTTTCTCTTGGGAGGCTATTAATTTTAGATTATAAATCAAATTTTGGGCAGTCTTTTGAATTTTATTAAAGAAAAAAAAAAAAAAAAAAATATTTTTAATATACACATTTTTTTATGATGTTTTTTTTATTGATATCTTAAGAATACACAAAAAAAATTTTACAAAAATATATTAAAAATTAAAGTAATTAGAGGGGGGGGGGGGGGGAAGATAGGTGTAAAAAAAAAGAAGCATCCTGGTGACATTGATCCTGACTCTCCTGGTGGTCTGAAACAAAAATCAAAAGAAATTCTTAATCAGATGCTGTTATAGTCCCTACTTGAGGAATTACAAAATTTTTTTTTTTTTTTTCAAAAAATGGCGACTGCCTGAAAATAAAAATCATTTTTTACGCTTTGTTTTGAAATTCCTGAATTTTTTTAAAATATTAAAAACAAAAAATTTTACACTATGCTGGTAGGAACGATAACGAATTATATAAAGAAGGTTCACACAAAATTTCAAGTAAATCGGTTGTACAGAACTTGAGATAATGCCGGTACTGTGTGGAAAAAAGTAGTTTCGAGAAAATTGCGTTTAAAAAAGTGAGTCAAGCCGAACCGGGCTAGGTACTGCGTCACTAAAGTAACTGTACCTCTTAAAATAATTTTAATTTTTAAAAATCCGTTGGAGGATATGTTTTTAAGGGTCTAAACTTTAAATATATGACAAAAAAATCGAATTTTTCAAAATTCTGGAGTAGAATACCCCCTTAATTTTCGAATTATACAAAATTTTGCACTAATCCAATGACCTCCAAGACTTCTCCAATTGAGGCCATAATAAATTGGTTACCTTCGTTCTAAAAGATACAAAATACTCACATAATAGTATTCCTTGTTGACAGTTTCACCTCTCGGTAGAAATTGGTATTGCATCATACCTCGATAATCGAAGAAAACTGTCAACATAACATTGATTTTCGATCTGCTTTGATGTGGGTTTTTCAGCTTCGGCTCAACTTTACCACTTTGCCGATTGATCGTCTGTTTCCGGCTCGTAAACAAGGATCCAATAATCATCGTTAGTAATTATACGCTTCATGACATCCTTGTACTCGATAAGCATTGTTCCACAGACGATAACGCGTCGCTGTTCTTCGAAAAAGTTAAGTGAATTTGAAACCTATCATGCTTTCACTGATCCTTCTGATATTCCAACGATGTCAGTAAGATCTCTGACTGTTATTCGTCGATTCTCAAGCACTAGTTTCTTTAGTTTTCTTGTCATGGTTTTGGACGTGGTTCGTCAACATTTTAATCTGAAAATATACTATGTAGTTTTCGATAAACGTCCAGCTATGTACAGCCATCTAGGCAATTATGCACAACACCATAAGCTTTTAATGCTAATAAATTGCTTATCAAATTCAATTATTGCAACACTAATGTTATAACTTTTATATTCTATTTATAAGAAGGAATACAAGTATTCTACAAAAGCGGTTCGCAACCACAATATCGTAGTACCTTTACCAATGTTGCACGTGCAACAAAAGCTACCATTACTTATGCCCTTTTATGTGAACACTCGGCAGGCAGCAGCCTTCAATTTGCGCTGCTTTAATCCTTTGCTTCATTACAATACAATTAAACTGAGTCGCCACCAAGGCTGCCGCCATACAATAGTGCAACAACACCCACATACAAACACATCTACGCATTGTTATTGAAATCAGTTAGTACACGGCGTATATCGCGCTGGCGGGTTTCCATTGCTACTCGCTTACAAATAAGCTTTGCGTGGTAGCATTAATACCCGCTGACTACGAGCTCCCCCCGCCGTACGACATTTCTTTGTTAACGACTTCAAAAGACTTCAAAATTGCAACAATTATTGGTGAAAAAGCGGCGGCCGTCAACGCTCAAGCGCTCTATGTAGGCTTTCTTAGCGCGAAATGCGCGCTCACAAAAGAAAATTAAAAATAGTCGATTTTCTATTTATCTTGCTTTATAATTATGGCTTATTGTGCGCATGCGTATGGCGTTTCATTTCCTTCTTTTCTTGCACGCGCCAAAAGCGATCTGTTGACTGCGATAAACACGGCTCGGTTGGCTAGCTGATTACCTGGCTGCCTTTTTGGTTTTGGCTTCGTCCGCTTTGTTCAGCGGTCACCATTTTTATTTAGTTTCTCTTCGTTTATCTTTGCGACTTGGGTGTGGATTTCATACAAGTTGTGCGCACTGGTGCGCATGCGCAGCTAAATTATACGCTTTTAAAAAGCACTTAAGCTTAATTGGATTGTGTGGTAGACAGGCGATGCCGCGCCGACAATGCCGCTTAAATTATTGGTAACCGAGTACATGTGTAGTAATTGTAAGTTGTTGTTGTTTTTTATATACGAGTATGTCTCTAAGTATTAGATCCGCCCATAAGTGAGTGCTTAATATGTAACCTGGTAGCCATTGTATATTATAAGTTTGGATTGGATTTATTGCTTTATTCGGTGTTGGTGGATTTAGTGAAGTTTAAACCTAAGAAAATGTAGTTCAACCTATTTTTTCACACACCCAGTCTTCTATAGAACGCTGATTCTAAACTTTGTTTTGGAAAATATTTATATTCGACATTATACTTCTTCTATTACTTTATATACATTTCTCTAGACCACTTCGCTGACAACTACACAGCAAAATCATCGGGACGACTACTGTCAGCAGAAGAATTTACATAGAACCTTCGGACATAACTCGGTGGGTAATGACGGTTGGGCAAACACCAACTACAAGATCTCACTTTTAAACTGGAGAAGAAGGTTCAAAGTTAACATAGAAAAATATGGCTTGTGTAAAGGTATGTTAGCTACGAGCGACACTCTTAACATCTATATGATGGCTCGAAAATGGACGATGGAGTTGGTGCGGGAATATATTATCCGGAGTTAGGCATAAGGCAACCTTTTTAGTTGCCGGAAACCTGCAGTATATTTCAAGCTGAGATCTTTGCTATTGCGAAAGCCACGGAGCTATCCTTTACTGCATCAAAGACAACATCTACTTGTATGTAGAGAGCCAAGCAGGCAATCAATACAGTAATCTCGTATTGTATATCGGCTCGAAGTGTTTTGGGAAGCAGGGCAGCAGTGGAAAGTGTTGCCAGAATCAAGCAACTTCACTTCTACTGAGTGCCAGGACACCAAGGCATCGTAGGTAATGAAAAATTGGACGAGATTGCCAAGAATGTTGTGCGGCTAACTTCCGCAAACGTGATTAACATTGAGAAATGCATTGTCTATACGCCGATCTTGACATAAGCAAGGTAAAGAAAATGGGTCCAAAATGGCAAAATTCATGTGCAAAACGGTAGGTCGGAAAAACACAAAATTCCTATTGTCACTCAATAGAAGAGACTGTAGGAATATGATCTGATTGCTAACTGGTCACTGTCTGGTGGTGACACAAGCCCGCAGGATGGGGCTTTCAAATCGAAAAGACTGCAGGAAATGTCTATAGCAAAGCTCCAGGGAAACTATGGAGAACCTTGTGCACTTGTTCCGCATTGGCAAGCCTAGGCTGTAAGCATCTGGGGTATGATACACGGGAAGAGGTATCGATAGTGAGGTCGTAGAATCTGCTAAAACTCGCGTCAAGTGCAGGTATTCTAAAGGATAATTACTCCTCATGAAGCTAGTAACTGAGTTCCATTCAAAGCACCAGATTAGTCTAACCTCACCTCACCTATTGAAGACATCGGTTTGTTTAGATATTTGTTCAACTCTGACATCTCCAAATACAAAACGCTTTAGTAGTTTAATTTTTTTTTAATTAAAAATCTGACTTCAAGTGACTTGACTTTTTCATTATATATAGATTCTAATTTTTTTTCGTCATAGTTCCGAGTATCAAAAATGTTAAAAAAATTAAAATTTTGAGTTATCACGTTTTCGATTCTTTTTACACAAAATATGCTAAATGAAGTAATTTTTATAAGCTATTTCATTATTATATATATATATATACATATATTCGCATATTTTTTTTATTACGATTTGGATTGTCTCCATTCGTTTCCATCATACTGTACCCCCAACTTTCGCTCACTCATGCCTTCTATATTTCCTTTTATGCTCGTAGCTACTTTTTGTGCAACTCCATATCTCCTTGCTGACCATCTTAATCACTTTGCGCACTGTTCATTCATCCACATCATCAATTTCCTCGCCTCAAGTACGCGGGCGCACACAAATCTACGCTGCCATCAACAACACCCAACCACCGAACCAGACGACGTACCAGTCGGGGCAGCAAAGCCAAAAGTCTGCCAGGAATTGCAGCAGTTGCACGAATATCCGACTCCAACTGAAACCAGCTGCCCAACCAAGCATTCATGCAAACGCTGCGCTGCCGCTCGCTTTCATCACAGTTATTGTAGCGGCGATCCATCCGTTCGATTACGGTTCATGGCAGAATGAATTTCGGGTGGACAAGCAAAAGCGATGGCTTAAATAAATTTATAATGGTAAATGCTGATTGCTATATGTGTGTTGGTCTGCGTGTCTGTTTGTCTTATCAGATGCACAATACGGCGAAGCTACTCGCTAGCAGCGATTTGATGCGCTGACCGGCAGCCTTTTAACTGCTTAGATACTGAACAGTGCTTGGCAGTGGCGAGTGGTTTGAGAGCGCAAAAAGTAAATGAAGTGAATTAGGAGTGGAGTGTAGTAGCAAAAGTGTGGTGGCCATATGACCTTTATGGCAGCCAAAAAGCGCGCCCACCACCACCCGCACCACGCGCCACACAGCCATGGCGAATTTAAGCAGCAAAATGCTTGTTCTGTTTGCTGTATTTGTTGCATGCAATGCATTCTTATTTGCCTTAACTATCTGTCTGCTAAAATAACCATTTCTTTGTCTCACCCTTCAAGCGTCTACACCATTTCCTCCTCCTATTTCTTCTCTTTGCAATCTTCGTGCAAACGCATTTCCTTTGAATGCTTCATATTAAAAATGAATAAAAGCCGAAATTCAAAAGATATCCACGCTTGCGATAAAAACGGCAAGAAATATAGCAAAAATAGAAAAAAAAAAATGCGAAAACAACAATAAATACTCAGTAGAGAAATCAACATGCGCTACTCCCCAAAGCAAGTTCACTGTCTCAACCAGCTAGCGAGCAGAGTGAAAAAATTTAATGGTTTTCGTAGATTTCAATAATAGATTTAAGGTTCGAGTTCAAGCTCACAAGACCATTAAATTGTTTTTCGTTTTTCCACTCGTCGCTTGCCTTTGTATCATATTATTTCCTTTTAGCACTTCTCCCGTAATAGACACACCCTGCAATAAGGCATTCAATAGTAGCGTTGTTGCGCTCCTTAAGGGAATTGCTATTTGTTCCATATTGACTTGGCATATTGCTCTCTGTTCACTCATCATTCGAGTTGGAGATATGTTTTCAGTTAGATGCTGGCTAAGGAAGAGGTCTCACAACTCACAATGGTAGCCATTATAAAAATGTTCTACAAAACACCTAGATTCCTCTTAACTCGTCCAAATTTCGTTGACTCGTTCGAGCATTTTGACTGATGACTGACGAATAACACGCGTGATGTTTTGCTCCAATGCCTGAATTGAAGCGGAACTTTCCGCACACACTTTACATACCCCACAGAAAAAGATCTATCGGTGTCATATTAAACGATCTTCGTGACCAAACGACCGGCCCAAAACGTGAAATTATCTGTTCGCCGAGGTGTTCTCTCAATAAACCCATTGAGCCAAAAATGGGCCTGATCGCTGAACAAAATTTGACTCGAAAATGTCGGATCTCCTTGGAACTTTTTCAGAAGCCCATAGGTCGAAGTGATGTCGCTTCAGTGAGTAAAATGTGCCAAGTCATTCCATACGTCAGTCCAAGTAGGTGCGAACGGCGCCGAATCGTCTCTCCACGGTCTTCAAGTACCCTCTCAGCTACGGCTGTTCTCTTTTCATCACTGCGCACTGGACTTAGCTGGGTCCCAAGACGGGTGATGGCGTTATAAATAGTATGCTCAGAAGGCTGATTATGTTCGTCATAAGTTGAGCCATTTACTCTTTAATTCTTAAAAGGGTCTCGATCTGGAAAAAAAGCTTATGACAGCCAAAGCCGAAAAGCAAGAGCTGGCTTATCTACATAGGTGCTCTGCACATAAAACGTTGTAAGAAAACTTGTGGACAATCCATCGAACAATATTTTAACCCTCTATTTCCTGTCTTATCAGAGATATTTTTTTCTTTCACATCAATAAAGTGCAACTCTGCTCTATGCTCATCACTTTTCGACTGTTTTTCAGACTGTTTTTTTTTTGTTCTCACTTCCGAGTAATCGAGAGTGCTTGTGAGTATTTAAGTACAATGCAATTTGCAATAAATAAAAATTATAGTGACACTCTAAACGAATGAAGCTAATAAGTTAAACTACAGACCAATCATAGCCGGATAGAAAGTTAGTAGGCAAAGAAAATGCTAAAGGGAAGTAGGTGTGCGTGGAGTGATAGTGTCGCAAGCAATGCCAGTGGTAAATGAGTGTATTTATCAAAGTCGCGTAAGAGCATGAGAGACATATAATACTACATATACATATATGTGTGTATAATATATTATACACTTTAAGTTAACATTTGGAATGAAGAAGTCATTAGGAAAAGTACCTACAAATAATCTAAAAAGTTATAAATTGTTGAAACTCCTTAACAGATTTTACTTTACGGATTTGTATATAATTCTTAACTGATTTATAAAAAATTGTAATGTCTTTTAATGCCTTTCAAACATAAATTGAGATCAAAGTGTTCTTAAAATTTATATGCTGTGTCCTAGAGTCTTAATCCTTTGCTCAGTGACACGGTCTTGAACCCAAAATACCGTCCTCATACATTAAATTACATAGCTATTTTAGAGTTTTGCTTACATTTTTTAAGTTCAAGCATATCCGAACTCACTTATCTAGTTGTCTAAGCTTCCTGTAAACTAACTCGCATATTTCCTACAGGGTGTGCACCTATTCTCACGCTTTGCTTTCAAGTTGTTAGTTCACTAAAGTAGTTATATACTGAAAATAATGTTTTCCGCAAGGATAAACGAATAAGGATATCTCTTTCGTTGGAGTAGAATTACAGTTGTTAAGAGCGTCAACGCATAAAAGAAAGTGAACGACGAAGATGCCGATTAACAGTTCAAGATAGCGGCGTAAATGGTTAAATGAAAAGTGCAAACAGAGGAAACGGTAATATTGGTGGACATTTTTTTGGTCGACCGTTGAAAGCAAACGGAAAATGAGCCAAACGAAAGCTTCAGTTAAAGAAACTAATAGTCAAAAAAGAATATAGAAAATAAAAAGGAGAAAATGGTAAACAAGAAATTTAATGCAAGGAAAAAATCTATAACACCCTTCGCAGGTGCTTTTATTTAGCATACAAGTGTATAAAAAGATCTTTAAATTGATTTTGAACGGTCAGTTTGAATGATAGCTGTATGCGATAGTGATCGTTTTTGCACAATTTTAGGGGTGGGTTTGGGCTCTCTCATGCGCGGCTGTCTTCTTACTTTCACTCGGGGTGCTTTTTACGTGGTGGGTCCCAAACCCAGCGCACAATCCTGGGGAGGTGATGTTTCGCCTTCTCACCTTAGCTCGCTTTAAAACGGATGTTTTTTGGCTACCCAGATAATCCGGAGAAGATCACTGGAAGTCGTGAGCTGCTTGACCTATATGAAAAAGAATCGTTTCTTGTCACTCCCAAGTGAATGACGCTCAGAAGACTTTCCTCACTTGCGTGAACTTCTACACATGGGCTCCATCTCCCATCCAATCTTGAAACCGACTTCAACACCAACAACAATGTCAAGCTGGGAAATCCAACGCAGAATATCTCTTGCCAACAGATGCTAGTTCAGACTAAGTAGGCAAAGTCCCCTCTCGACGAACACTTCAAGTCACTAATCATCAACGTCCTGCTATATGGAGCTGAGGCATGGCGAGAGAAAGGTTCTGCGGCAGATTTATGGTTCGTTGGGCATTGGCAAAGGCGAATACCGCAGTCGATAGAACGATGAGCTGTACGAGATATACGACAAAATTGACATAATTCAGCAAATTAAGAGACAGCGGCTACGATGACTAGGTCAAGTCGTCCGTATGGATTAAAACACTCCAGCTCTGAAAGAATTCGACGCAGTACCCGCCAGGTAAAGCAGAGGAAGAGAAAGACCTCCACTCCGCTTTCGGCCTTTCAGTTTATATGCGAGCTATATGTTAAAGTGATATGATATCAGCGATTCCGGCAAACGAGAAGCTTATTGGTGAGAAAAGAACATGTGCAGAACTTCTGGAACTGAGTTCTTATAATAATAAAACTTTATTCGTAATTTTAGAATTCATAATTTATTCTTTAAAATCTATTTCGTCTCCTTAAAGTAACCTCTTTTGGCCCCAGTACACTTGTGCCACATATAAACTAGAGCTTTCTTACGTTAATATTGCTTCAAAGCAGTTTTACGTACGCAAATATACCGTTAAATAGCCAACTCTTTCACCGGTCACTTAGACTTAATGTCTGGCAAGGTCAACAGCTGGTACCTGTCGGCCATAACAGTTTATCTTGTAACAACAATAACAAAAGCTCCAACCCATAACTATTAAAGCAAGAAGGAGTTAAGACTACACACACTCTAAGAGAATGTCAAATATCGATCACCTGCTGTGCGGTTAAGCCTCAACATTTACAGTTTGACAGAAGAATTTGCATGAAAGTGCTGATTCAAGACAAAGTGCTTGTCAACTTAACGCTTAAACTTAAATTAATGCATTGTGAGTGAGTGTAGTTTTTAAAAGACGTTCTGCCAAGTCAAACACATTTTTTGCGTAAAGCTGTGCAAAACTCGGTTGGAGGCCACAACGATCAAAAAAAACTAAGCTGCAGAATTTAGCAAATAGAAAAAATGCAATTTTATGTTTTGTGTAAGTTTCTGTTTTCGTCCACTTCTTTAAAAGCTAAGGCTGCTCGTAAAATTTTAAGGCGAATCAAATGAGTACAAGTAAATGGCTGGTGCGAAAATATTTGTTGAACAGTTTCACAAGAAGTGTTTTAAACATGTGAAATGTGGACAACTAGCGTTATAGAAACTATTTTTAAATATCCTCACTATCTCTCTTTCAAACAATTCTCACTTCCTATATATTCAAGTTCATTTGCTACTTAAACTCATTGTACATAATACTTACTTATACATATATCCAGTTCCATTCCTTTTTATTCTTATCAGCATTCATTTTGCCCCATCTTTTCCCTGCTTAGTGACCTTAACAGCAAGAAAATAAAACTATTGCACATTTAAATTTACGCTAACAACTTCCTCAATTTAACTGCTAGACGTTATGTACCCTGGTCATAGAGAAGTGGGAAAAACTAAATTCGCACAAATACAACTTTAAGTATTGTCTGTTACAGCAATTCTACTGAGTTGTAAACGTTAATCGATGCTTAAGAGCCTGAAAATATGCTACCATTATATTGAAAACGCCAGAATTACTTGGACAGCAATAAAAGTAAACATAATAAAGAACAGCAAATGTTTCTATTACTTTAAATTACATGAATTGCGAAACTTTGCAAGTCTTTAAATTAAGCAGGAAAGGCGAAAAAATAGGAAATAAGAGTTCTGGGTTTTGTTTTGATTACTTTATCTACAAATTTTATATACTTGATAAAACAAATAACAAGTTTATCGATTTTTATTTTTTAAAGAAATAACGATGAAAAAACGACACATTAAAAACCACTCATATGAAAAAAAAAATTGAGTTTTGGTTATAAAATGGTTATATATTGGTTATTATGTCTGGTTATAAAATGGTTATATATTAGTTATTATGTCTGACAACGATTTTCGATTTTTAAGTAATGATATATAGAAGACAAAAGTATACATTGAAAATCTTAAAAAGCCCTAAAAATGTTTTAAAATTGTTTTGCAATATAATTTCTTTATGGAAATGAAAACTAACTTGTGACAAAAAGCACCCTGAAATTCCCCGGATAAATGATATTTCAAGAAAATGTTGTCCGTTTGAATGATTTTAGTGGATATTTTCATATGAGTCGCGTTTTTGCTTGACTCGTTTCGATAAAGCAGAATGTTTGTTTAAAGAGAGCACCATAAATATGACTCTTTGGACATGCTTGATCGTTCGAATTCCGATCCCACATTCATAGTAAACATTATAACTGCCGATGAGATATGGGTTTATGAGTTTGATATGCAAACAAGTCAACAATCTTCGGAATAGAGGAAAAAGAACAAGCCGAAACCAAAAAAACCACACAAAAGCCGCTCAAAAATCAAATTGATGCTCATTGTTTTTTCGACATTCGTGGTTTGGTGCATCATGAACGGTCGGACGGTCATTAAGGAGATCTCTTTGGCCGTATTGAGGCGTTTGGTGAGAACATCCGTCGAAAGTGGTCGAAAGTGGCCGAAATTGTGGTACTACAATTCATAGATTTTACACGGTGATGCATTGCCATCTAATCGAGTCACGATTGTGACCGAATTTTAAGCCAAAGACGCTAAAAATACTATTGATCAACCACCGAATTCACCGGATTTGGCCCTGTATGATTTCTTCTTGTTCGCCGAATTGAAATTTCCGCTCCATGGATCAGGGTTTCAGTCGATCGAATAGATAAAACAAAATCCGCTGAACGAGCTGAAGGCCGTCCCAAAAAGTGCTTTTAAAATGTGTTTCGAGGACTTGGAAAATCGTTAGTATAAGTGTATTATATCTTGTGGGGACTACTTTGAAGGAAAATATATATATTTTATATATATATAAATATATATAATATATATAAATATTAATGAAGAATTAAATAATTTGCGTTTTATTTGTAATTTCCATCTACCTTTTTATATAGCACGTTTCTTAAGGGGGTATTCTAGTCTAGAAGCATGAATTTCAGGTAATTTTTAAAGTGTCGTAAAAAAAGGCAATTAATATTTTTTTACTAGTTACTTATTAATTTTAGAAGAGTAGAGAAAAAAATTAAAAACTAAAACAAGTAAAAAATTTCAAAAATTATGAGCTGACGAAGTGGGGGGTCTCTAAAAATTTCCACGTGACCTTACCCATGATTTCAACCCTCCTAGTTATCTGAAACCAAAAGGGAAAAAAGATTATTAATCTATAATAATGTCGCAATGGCCGGAACTACGGAAAAGTGGGGAAAAAAATTTTCACAAAATGGCGACTGCCTAAAAAAAAGTTTTTTTGGATCACTTTTTCTGACAATTTCGAATTTTTAAAAAATAATAAAAATAAAAATTTGGGGATGGGGCTAGTTCCAACCATAGACAAACCTATAAAGAAAACTGTATAAAAATTTCAAGTAAATCGGTCCAGTAGAACCTCAGAAATCGTGGGCATCGTTCCAAAAAAGTCAGTTTTGAGAAAAACGCGTTTAAAGTTTAGCGTTGTACTTCCAAGCGATCTGAAACGCCTTTACAAATTATTGTGCCACTTCGAAAATATTCACATAAGTGCGATAGTATTAGTCCGGTCTTTACAATTTCTAATAATAATTTTTGAATTTTTTGTTTTTCGCTGTGTTTTCTGCTTTCCAAAATAACTCATTTACGCCTCATCGAATCGCCGTTAACCGCATATTTTTGTCAATTTTCAAAATCAATCAACTTTAATTTTAGCAAATTTTTCATTTATATTATATTATTTTTGATTAAATATGCACACATAAATTAAGGCCTGTAAAGCGTTAAATTGCTTAATCATGTTTATTTAGGTTCAATATTTTGCAACCACAAGCTGAACAACGAAAGAGTAACACATTTAATATATGTATGCAAAGCATGCAAATATTATGCGGCCCGTCGGCGCTGAGCGACAGCAAAATAGGCAAATTAAAAGTAAAGCCACAAAAGCATGAACACCAAATTACATATGCAAACAAATGGCGAAACAGTGTAAAAATGGCAGAAATACGCCAATTTTAGCTTTCGCATAAATAAAAGCAACAAACAAAATGCTGAAATGAGAGGAGAGGCGGATGATTTTGCGTGAAATTAACAACATTTATGTATAAAGTGCTTGGCAGAATATTGTTGAAAATTTTCTATATAGTTAATAATATAATTAATTAATAATATATTAACTGCATATTGAACACAATAATAATTACAGAGCTTGGTTGCAATGCAAGACGAACTGACAGCATTCACGAGATTTTTTTATAAAAATTGAGCGCCGTAAAATTAGCTTGAGGCAACTGTAAATGTTGTAAACAGTTTTACTGTGCATCTCTTTCTAATTTTACATGCGCTTTTATCTCTCTCTCATAATCTCAGCTTATAGCCTTAATTTCGCTTTTATAGCGTTGGTCCGTTATTTCTTTCTGCACGCCGTTTCTTGCTGTGTAATAACATTTCCGTTAAGGGACAGTGTGCCAGCGAAATTATTTGCTTTTCTTTGCGGTTTTTGGCCAACAGTACCATGTGACGTTAGCAGACGTTAGATAATCGCAATCTATGAATACTAATAATAATAAACATGAAATTATTTGCTTGTTCTTGCAACATTTGTGCTTGTGGGCCTTTATTGTTTTTGTAGGCTGTATTAGTGCTTTATTTACATTCCTTTTGTATTTGCGCATATTGTCTACATTTTTGTGCCACATATTCGCTTGTTTTTACAACCGTTTGACCTTTTTGTGGCACAAATTTGGGTCGTGAATATAAAAATATATTTGGTTTTTGTCTTCTCTATAAAACTATAATTTCTATTAGTCGGCTTTGGATTTACTTCGAACATTTATTAGGATATTTATTATAGCTAATATTGCATATTTGTATATAACATTGTTTATATTACTTATTTTTTATTAAAGTAGTGACCTTTAACTATATTTTCTTAGATAATTTGGTTCTTTACATATTTTGGAATTTTAATACAAGAACAAAATTTTTAAGATTTATTTCGATTTTTTAGAAAAATTTAGAACTTAAAGTGGCAACAAAATCTACCATTTTTTATAACAATAACAGGTTGCATTGAAGCTTCAAAACATCTGTGGCCTACATTTAGGCTTTTATTAGCAAAGTCATGCACCACGTTTTTGGTTTCAAATAAAGAGATTAATTCTTGGATTCACGTTCAAATATAAACAAGGCTTATAACGAGATAATATGACAGCTAAAATTTAGATGGCTTGACTCTTCTCCTACAGAAAGCAATGGACTCTTACTGCTATACCGGATATAAAGCGTGTATAAACCGTATATATGGTATCGGCATACTATCGTATATTCAAAGTCCAACTAAGCTAATTTTAACTATGATATTATTTATAAGTAACAAAATAATGCTGTTTTTGTCAGCAACCCTACTTTTATTTTATTTTTTTTTTTGAAAAATGTTCTTCAAAGATGTGTTAAGGGGGTATTCTAGTCTAGAAGCATGAATTTCAGGAAATTTTTAAAGTGTCGTAAAAAAAGGCAATTAATATTTTTACCATTCATTTTTTTTTAGTTATTTACTAATTTTGAAGAGTACAGAAGAAAAATTAAAAACTAAAAACAGTAAAAAATTTCAAAAATTATGAGTTGACGAAGTGGGTGGTCTCTAAAAATTTCCACGTGATCATGCCCACGATTTCAATCCTCCTAGTTATCTGAACCCAAAAAAAAAAAGATTATTAATCTAGAATAATGTCGCAATGGCCGGAACTACGGTAGAGTGGGGAAAAAAATTTTCACAAAATGGCGACTGCCTAAGAAAAAAGTTTTTTTGGATCACTTTTTCTGACTATTTCTAATTTTTTAAAAATAATAAAAATAAAAATTTTGGGATGGGGCTAGTTACAACTATAGATAAGCCTATAAAGAAGACTCTACAAAAATTTCAAGAAAATCGGTCCAGTAGAACCTGAGAAATCGTGGGCATCGTTCCGAAAAAGTCAGTTTTGAGAAAAACGCGATTAAAGTTTCCCTAATGTCTTTTGTTTGATTAGTTCCGGCCGAACCAGTTTGGATGCCGGGTCAGAAAAATGCCTATATCTCCGAAAACAATTTGAATTTTTAAAAATCCTCTTGTACAAATATTTTTGAATAGTTAAACTTTGAAAATATAAAAAAAAGAATTTCGATTTTTTTAAATTTCTAGACTATAATACCCCCTTAAACCTCATATTAAAAAAGAAATCAAAAATTGCTAAAAGTACCTATTTTTTTTTTTGGTTTAATGTAACGTAATAAGTAATGGTTTTACATATCATTCAAATTGCAGCTAGTGAAAAATTCACATAAACTATCCACTAAATAGTCGAAACAAAGCCTAATGATTTGGTTGGATAGGTGAGACAGTTCTTAAGTTATAAAGTTACAACGAAAAGTGGCATTATTTTTTATATATATAGATAAGAGTGATACCTTCCTTGGCCACACTTGTTTTTATCGGCTGAAAAGTAGTATATGCTTGCACTTGCTTGATTCTGAAGTTGCGATTGCGTAGGTAAACGGCAACTAGGTCAGTTAGATACTGCGGAAAGAGAAGTCTTAATTTATGAAACGCCTGGGAACAGTCAAGAAATACAGCTGTGCAAATGTGCTTTCCTTCCATCGCATTTTCAATTATGGTTCTTAATCGATGAAATTGATCGATTCTATAATATTGAGATCTAAATTTATATTGATAAATTGGTATAAAGCAATTTTCTTCAATTATGTTCTGAAGTCCTCGTATAATTACAGCTTCAAGTAGCTTGGACAAAACAGGCAACAGCGAGTTTGGCAATAGACGGGGCCTCATGTGCGCTTTCTCAGGTTTTTGTACCATAATGATTTCAGTTACCTTCAATGACAATAGGACGTATCTGATATGAAAAACGTTCATTATCGATATAAGATTAGTTAATGCTACTCGAGTTAGATTTTTTAGTGCATCGGCAGTCACCAAGTCGAGTGACTTTTTTGGCTTAAAACTAGTTTTGTTGGTATTTTTCAGTTCTTTATCTGTTGCTGGTTGGATTCCAACTACATTTTGTGCTGTTTTCAGCTGCGGTAAAATACCTTGGAACACAAAAGGACTAAACATTTTGGTTAGTTTCTCTGAACAAAAAATTCCGCTTTCTTTACGTCGCTTTCTGCACAGGATCCGTTTGGCTTTCTGAGAGGTGTATTCGTCAATATTGGTTTCCTAATATTTTTTACAGCTTTGCAAAGGGAATAATCTGTATTTTTATTTGGCTTTGAATTCTGAATATAATTAGAAAAGTTTTGATTTATAACTATATTTTTTTTTGTGCTGAGAAGATTAGTTAAGTTGTCTATTTCTATATTATTATTATTTATATTTTATATTGAGATAGACCTACGATAAAGTTTATTTCCTAAGTGTCCACTTGTGGGTTCGTTATATTGACATCTATCACGTGATTTTTTTAGCGCTCGAATGTTTTAGAACTTTATTAAAATATTATTTCAACAATTTCAGTGGAACAGACTGAATTGTCTTTCGAATACTGCTTGTCCTTGTCGGCAACGCAGAACCCAACTAAATCTATTGATGCGGAATAATAGTTGTTGAAGACAAGTAACACAAGCTCAAATTCACTTTAAAAATTATATAAAAATGTTATTAGTTTATATAGTAAACGCTTACTGAATTCAGCAAAATCGATTTCGAAAAAAAATTGGAAATTGATAGCGCTGCTACTGACATTATTGCCTGTAATATTTCCTCAATGCAACTTTTACTTTTTCGTGTAAAAAAATCCCTCCTTTACCTTAGATACATAAATGTATAAATACTAGTGCTTACATGAGTTATGCACTTTTTTTCTCATTTTCCGAAAAAATATAAAAAAAATTGCCAAAACCAATTAGGCCTAATTACTTAGCTGTAATTTATTGGTCACTTTAATAGGCGGCAATTGCCATTTCCGTTAATGTTGTAAATGTTTAATGCATATTACACATATATAAAACATATTTATGTACATAATATTTCCTGTAATTTGCAGCTTTCGAATTTTCACACTTTTATTGTTTGCCATTTGCATAAATGCAATTATAAATTTCGTAAAAAACACACAAATTTTAATGAAAATTTAATGGCTAATTGGCTATTTGCCAACCGAAAGGCAAATAATAAAAAATAAATAAATAAACACAAAGTTTACAATGCTTTTAAGTTACAAAAAATGTTCAAAAAAAAAAATAATAATAATTTTTTTAATAAGAAGTGTATTTTGGGGCATACTGTAACAAAAGCGGGCATGAATGATTTAAAGCCTAGAATTTGCCTCAAAAGAAGAAAAAATTGCTCAAGTTCATGCTTTAGGCCTGAAATTAATGCCACTTTGTCCCTTCACAGTCTCTACGCAGCCGCTACACTGACCGTTCTCATCATAAATATTAATTAAGCACTACAACAAGGGCCATAGAAACAACAAAAACTCGCATGCGCATGAATAGTCAAGTAGTCAACAATTGAATTTCCTAATCTGACCGAACTTAGCACTAATTATGTAATGCGTAGAAGAATTTTGGCAAAGGGCGAAATAAGTAGAACACATGCTTAAAAGGCGAGGCTCAGTAAACGAAGAACCCTGAATAGGCGGTTCGTACAACAAGCCACATAAAATTTCTACGCATGTGATTAAGTGAATGAAAGTGCCTTGTTGTTGCTAATAGCAATACATAATACTATTTTCAAATATACCAAAGCAAAGATACGAGCTAAGGCTCCCGACTATAACCACGCCAAACTACTTGTGGAGTTCGGAAGCAAGTTTTATTTGTTTAATAATTACGGCTAAGGTCTAAATCAACCCCCTTCGCCATATTAACTCCTTCGTCTTAAACCTCAAGTTCATTTTCTATACTTTAAGGGGGTATTCTAGTCTAGAAATTAAAAAAAAATCGATTTTTTTTAATTTTCAAAGTTTAACTATTCAAGAATATGTGTACAAAAGGATTTTTCAAAATTCAAATTATTTTCGGAGATATAGGCATTTTTCTGACCCGGCATCAAAGCTGGTTCGGCCGGAACGCGAAATTTTAATCGCGTTTTCCTCAAAACTGACTTTTTCGGAACGACACCCACGATTTCTCAGGTCCTACTGGACCGATTTACTTGAAATTTTTATAGAGTCTTCCTTATAGGCTTGTCTATGGTTGCAACTAGCTCCATTCCCAAATTTTTATTTTTATTATATTTATAAAATTCGAAATAGTCAGAAAAGGTGATCCAAAAAAAAATTTTTTTTTAGGCAGTCGCCAAATTTTTTCCCAACTTTTCCGTAGCTCCGGCCATTGCGACATTATTCTAGATTAATAATCTTTTTTTTTTGGTTTCAGATAACTAGGAGGGTTGAAATCATGGGTATGGTCACGTGGAAATTTTTAGAGACCCCCCATTTCGTCAGCTCATAATTTTAGAAATTTTTTTTTTTTTTTTAGTTTTTAATTTTTTTCTCTACTCTTCTAAAATTAATAAATAACTAATAAAAAAATGGATAGTAAAAATATTAATTCCGTTTGTTACTACACTTTAAAAATTACCTGAAATTCATGCTTCTAGACTAGAATACCCCCTTAAAATAAACACTCAGCTCAGGCAATATTTCCCGTGACGGCATTATTTGAGGTAGAATAGCTATTTTTTTTTTTTTTTTTGACGTTTTAGTGTTTATTTAGTCTCTTTTCTAGAACGTTCCGTGCCACTTTCTATAAGAGCAAACAGTCGAAACATCTTTCTAAGATCAGTTCCCATATGTAAATATCCCTAAATATTACCGGGTTTAATAATGATACAGATTATATGATTTCGAAGTGCCGTTTCGACAAGAATTTGAGCTAGCTCAAACCTGAGAGGGGATTTGGGTTTGCATTCGCATTAAAGGTTCTCACTCAAGAACTGAAGTTATTGTACCACCTTAAGCGTCATGAGCTTGCTGATTTCGCCTTGAAAAATATACAAATTATTCATGAACTATCATTGCATTCGCCTTGACAGTTGTCAGTTTGGTGTGGTTTCTGGTCTGGTGGAAACATAGGTCCATAGTTATTTTGAAATGAAGCTGGTGACACCTGGTTACTGTCAATGGAGACCAGTGTAGATAGATTATAACCAACTTTTTATGGTCGCAAGTGGAAGAAGTTGACCTTGACAATATCGGGTTCCAACAAGACAGGGCTGTATGGCATAGCACGTTCAACAACCGAATTATTAAGAAAAAAGTTCAGTGGTTTGATTATTTCAAGAAATTGTGACATTGAATGATCTCCAAGAAGTTGTGCTTTAACACCATTAGACCAATTCTTGTGGGGTTATCTGAAGTCATTGGACTTCAGCGAGAAACCAGACAATGTTGAACATGCATGAATAGCATGATACGACTTGATTTATCACAAAAAATACTCAAAAATTGGGTTAATCGAAAAATTTCCTGCAAAAAATGTCCTGGAGACGTTTTTTAAGAAAATCATTCTTATTGGAAAACCTTGTACAGAAACAAACATGTTAACTACTTAAAACGAGCCAAAAGGCATTAATCCAAGTTACAAACCCAATGAAGCAAGGCATCTTATAAACTTATTTATATATAGTAAGTATTATATAATATATAAGACCAATTGACGCAAACATTTTTGCTATGGATATTAATTCATAAAAATACTTGTATGTATGTATGAGACGTAAGTATTGATGTATGTGTACTCATAAGTGCCGGATTTTGCTTATTGATATTCCCTATATACTACAAAGAGAAAAAAATTAATTACAGCTTGCATACATACATACATACTTACATACATATATACATCCATTCATACACACATACACAGGCACCTGTCTTCCAATAGCCATCATCATCAAGTGAATATCTCTTACCTCATCCGCTTTCATGCCGTATTTTGGTTAAAAGCAATTCACCAGTCAACGATTAGAGCTATTGCTTTTGCTTTATTGGAGAGAAAAAAAATACCAACTACAACAAAATCACAGCATAAGAACCCAAACTATGGGGCGCCAAATTGGCAGCTGCTGCAAACTTCACCGTAAGTCAGTTGTTGTTGTGTGTTGCTCGTACTTCAAGTCATCGCCAATTGGGGATTTCGACTTTCGTTTAGCGTAATGGGCTTACCCAAAACAAAAAACCAAATCGCATACCAGCTGTGCTTGCCGCTACTTCTCATTGCTAGTTCGTGATGCTTAAAGCAGCAGGCTTTTTTTGTTGTTTCTCTTTGTTTTATCTAAAAATTTGGTGGAAACAATATTCAATGGCGTTATAACCGGTAGGCTATTGAGGCGAGTAAACAAAATATTGACTACTGCTGCTACCGACAGCGACTGCCTAGACCCAGCAAAGCACTCCTTTCAAAGCCGTTAAACTGAACGGCGTGTTCATTGTTGTTGTTGCTTCCTTTTTCTATGTTTTACCAACTATTGTGCTCATTTCCTTTTATGTTTTGGTAGTGTATATTTGTGTTGTTGTTGCTATCGTTTATTTTTTGCATTTTATTGCTGACTATTGTTTGCATCTGTGAGTCGGTTTCATATTATTTTTTCCCCCAAAAGTGTAGTAGATGGGACAGAATGGATCATAGTTGAAAGCTCATTTTGTGTATTTATTGTTTTAGGTATTTTACGGCTTAACCATTCATAAAACATGGAGAAATAATATCTCTTCAAAGATTAGGTGTCCATACCTACCTTATACCTCATTAGCGCTTTCATACATATTTATTCAATAGTATTTAAGCAAAAACACTAATTGTTTACCGAAAAATTATTGTAATTTATATTTAAAATTAAAATGCAACATCTTCTATTTGGAAGAATTTGCTGTCTCAAATAAAAACAAGAAAAACGTTAACTTCGTTTGCCAGAAGCTACAATACCCTTCTCAGTTTGTATAGCGGGTGTGCGCTGTATACTATATACTCGTATATGTAGATTTATTCGATCTGAACAATTTCTTCGGAGATTGCACCATTGGCTTCGTATATAACGTATGCCAAATTTCGAGAATATGTCTCATCTTCATTTGATTGTTTCGCTGCTATATTCTATAGTGATCCAATATCGAGGGTTCCGACAAATGGTTTTTGGAGAAAAAATGAGAAAATTTCAAATCACTATTTCAAGTAGTGAAGGACTAATTCGCATATGGGTCATTCCATCAATTGGTGACATGGTTTTGTACCCGTGGTTCTCCGATTTTGACCAAACTTTAGAATATCATAATATAGACCAATAGAAGAATATCTGTTAACTTTTTAGTGGTCAAAGTTGCTCCATTGTTTTTTGGCGCGAACTTTAAATTGAGATCAAACAAAAAATGACTTTTTCTTTTATTTTTTTAGCGACCTCAAAATTGAGTTTTTAAGTTATCCAATTTTATGTAAAAAAATCTCAGCTTTCTGATAAAAATATTTTCAAAATCCAAAAAAAATTTCAAAATCCAAAAAAAAAAACATTTCTTTCCAAAAACCCGTTTTTTGTGCTTTTCCCCCAACTATTTTTCAAAATTGACCTTTCCATTCGATTCCTCGTTAAATTTTACGTAAGAATCAGTGTTCAAAAATATGGGACTCTGATCCCATGAACAGCAAAAAAAATTCAAAGTTGTCGCTCAAAATCCAAAAAAACATTATTTTCCCAAACAAATTCTTCTCCTGGTGTTTCAAACGGAGTGGAGGTTTCCCTCTTCCACTATTTCCCAGAGAGTACGGCATCGAGTACTTTCAGAGCTGGCGTGCTTTCATGCATAGCCAACAGAACGGTTGTATCTTAATTAGCTGAACTATGTCAATATTATCTTATATATGATACTGCTCATTGTTCCATCGAATGCGATACTAGCCGTTGCCAATGCGCAAAAGACCTTAAATTTTCCACAGAACCTTTCTCTTGACAACTCGAAACGTCGACTGAGCAGATGTCATCTCCAGCAGCAGTTTGAAGAAGTAACGCGTTAAAGAGTCACCTTGTCTGAAACCTCGTTTGGTTTCGAACGACTAGGTGGGTTCCTTCCCGATCCTGACGGAGTTTTTGATATTTCTCAACCTCAGTTTACACAGCGGTATTAGTTTTTTGGGGATACCAAATTCAGACATCGCGGTATAAAGGAGCTCCTTTTCGTGCCGTCGAAAACAGCTTTGAAATCGACGAAGAGGTGGTGAGTGTCGATCCTTTTTTTCTCGAATTTTCAATGAATATCTGGTCGGTTGTTGATTTTTCAAGACAATTATCACACTGATATGGCCCAATCAGTTTTGTAATTCCTTAAGCTCATTTAAGCATTTTTGCTTGTTTAAATTTTATCGTTTAGCATTGAAACATTTTGTGCTTAAATACCGTCAAAATTGGTCCAAAAGTATTCCATTTACATTTTGCCATATATGTATGCATTACACAATTGTAATATTTATGTTGCCCCCCCGTATTTCAAACCTTTTCGCCGCCAATTTACACTTAAAATCGATTTATTTATGACAAGCCCTTTGAAATTGCTCTCAAGCATTGATTCATTGATTTTTCTGCTCTACATTTCGCCTATTGCATCGCGCGTTAACAATTACTGCTGTTGTTGCTGTGCCATGTATATGTTACTGTGGTTTTGGCAATGATTGCCAATGTTTTAATTAAATCCAAACAAAAACCAGCACACTCACAAACCGCACAGCATCGCCAAGCTCATCAAGGGGTTGCCGTGGTTAAATGACAGTGGCGCAACCATTCGCTGAAGAATATTGTTAATTTAATTTATTATTAAATCATTTTTTGTTAGAGAAATTTTGCATGTTTTGTATAAAAAGTAGAGAGATGGATCGATAGATTGATGATGTCTGGTGTCATTTCGAAAAATTTGTCCAACTTTGGAGATTTAGTTGTTTTCAACAGACCCACTAACTTGAAGCTTACAGTTAATACCATAGTTAAGAAACGTCATACTATTTTTAGATCTTCCTTGGAATCTAGCTTCAAGTTCAATGCCTCATAATGTGATTTTTTAGTAGTTTTACATATTATGAGACTTCGTTTCGATAATGCATGCACTAAGTTGCTTAATTCCTCTTCACACTGCATTAAGGGGGTATTCTAGTCTAGAAGCATGAATTTCAGGTAATTTTTAAAGTGTCGTAAAAAAAGGCAATTAATATTTTTACTATCCATTCCAACCATAGACAGGTCTATAAAGAAGACTCTATAAAAATTTCAAGTAAATCGGTCCAGTAGAACTTGAGAAATCGTGGGCATCGTTCCGAGAAGTCAGTTTTGAGAAAAACATGTATAAAGTTTCGCGTTCCGGCCGAACCAGTTTGGATGCCGGGTCAGAAAAATGCCTATATCTCCGAAAATAATTTAAATTTTGAAAAATCCTCTGTACACATATTCTCGAGTAGTTAAACTTTGAAAATATATACAAAAAAATTTCGATTTTTTTAAATTTCTAGACTGAAATACCCCTAATAAGTTGGACTTTTATATTTCTTGCTCAATCGTTCTAACCTGAACATTTATTCTATATAATAGTTCCAAATTCTATGAAGACTCAATTTTAATAGTTTAAAATAAGTTTGTTTCTTGCGCAAAGACTAAACAGGCTTCCAATTTGGAAACTTAGTTCCTGTTCTACGCCCACTAAGCTTTGAATATTTTATTCATACTAATTCCACCTTTGTATATACTTTTCTTACTTCCTGCTCAAAATTTAATAACTGTACGATTTACTTATTGTTAAAGTTCCAGAAACTCAGTCATTTTTATTCTACTAAAACAATACTCAATTCCGATACCTTGAAAAGACTTCAATTGAATCATCAATTCTATATCCGAGCTTCTTGTTATAAACGAACCATGTTGGAACTTTGAAAAATTTCAAGATCATGTAGTGCAGATCTTGTCTTCAAAGCATGTGCTTGGACCAAACCAATAGCCAATCACTCCTCCAAAGTCTTTAAGACGGGAACAGCCCATCCAAAAATTTATCTAGTTACAAGAAGGTAAACTATGTGCTATCTATACTATTGGGTTAGTTCTCCTTTCTCCAGAATGGATATGGAAGCGAAGCAAATCGGCCTAGTGGTGGACTAAGGCAAGACGAAATATCTGCTGTCCTCAAACAAACAGTCGAACTCTCCAGCTTTGAAAGTATTCAACGTAAAACCTGCCGGGGGAAGTAAAGGAAGAGGAAGACCTCCACTCCGTTGAAAACACCAGGAGGAGGAGGACCTGACTTCGCTTGAAATCTTCAAAAGGCGTCACATTGCAAGAAAAAGAAACCAGCGCGTTATTGTGAACTCGGCTAGGTAAAGAAGAAGGTTATATTATGTGGGTTGTGGTAGGTCAGATTGTTTTCCTTCTCGTCTAATACAAGGCGTAGGTCAGACGGCTTGGAGTTGTAGTAAAAGCAAATTTTCTTACTTTAGACTTAAATTGCCAGTGTTCCCAATTATTTTTGATAAGCTTTCTTCGGAAAGGAACACTGTAAAAAAATGGAAAAAATCAGCTGAAAGCGCATAATGAGAGAACCGCAAAATATGAAACTATTTTCAGAAGCCAATATAACCGAATATTTGCGTGTAGTAGAAAAAACTCTTTGACCCACTGTACTACAGCAACCCTGCAACGCTTTAAATGGTGTTAGCAAACGCCTACTGAGGATGCGGCGCGCCGAAGGGCAATAATCATAGTGTGTTGTGGCTAAGTGGGTGTTCGAAAGATAATTAACAACAAATATTTAGCGCTAAATGTCAAAAGCATGAAACCACTGGAACCGAACATTTTACAACACCACCACCACTAACAACAACAACAAAGAAGTGTACAAGATACTACAACCCAAATGAGTGTGAGCCGCACGTAACAACAACAAAAAGCAATTAAAAAACGAAAGTGAAACGAAAACCACAGCAAATAGGAAAAAGTAAGGCGTTTGCAATAACAAAAACAACACGGGCAAGCTGGCTGCGGACCATGCGCGTCAAGCGCACTAAATTAACAAGAGTTTTCGCAGCAGCCAGGGCAGCCAGGGCAACCAAAGTGTTGCCACATATGGAATATGGAGTATATATATAGTTAGATACACGTATGTACATATGTGTGGATGCATGTAAGTGTATGCTTTTGAAGGTGTGTGTGCAACGTTGCATGTCCGATATGCCAAACGCTAGTGCCTCATGTGGCCTGCCCGCCCGCGCTTGTAGCATGACCACCGAATGTGGCGCAAAGTTTTGAAGAAAGGGTGTGCTGTGGACAGACGTACTTTGTTGTTGCATTTTTACATTATATTGTTGTTGTTGTAGCTGTTAGCGTTGGATTTGCATTGTTTTGCGGCACAGCATGTGGCAAACATGGGCACAAACACTTGCTGTGTGGCAACAATGCATGTAGATTTGCTAATACTTATAAATACATATGTGTGTATAGGAATCTGTGTTGATGTGTGTGTGTGTGCGCGGGGTTAAAGTTGTCGTTAAACAATGAAGGCGCACAGCGTAGCTGACAAACATTAGCGGATAATTAAACCACCCACACAACACAATGCTGCGGCAACAAAAAACCATAACCACAACAGCAGCAACAACAACAATAACAACAACAAAATCAAAAGCGTTGAAATGAAGAGCGCGCACCTATAATGCAGCCCAGCAGGCGCAACGTCAAAGCAAAACAAAAGCTACGCCACCTAAAACGTACAAAACCAGACCAGCGTATCATTAAAGTAACAACAACAACAACAACTAGTAACACACACCTATGCTCTCAACGCTTATAACTATCATTTTAATTTGACCCGCCAGTCATATTTGGCGCGCGTTGTTGTATTAACATTGATTAAAACCATAACAACAACACTGGCGACATCACCACATTACATGAAGCCAAGTACGCTGTGCTATGCCGAGCTGTGTTGCGTGTGGCGTCCACAGCCAAGCCTTGCTAAGCTACTGCAACACACTGCTGTGGCAACACCATAGGTGGTCGCTTCATCGCGGTCGTTGTTACCAGTTACAGCGACGCTGTATGTGTGTGTGTCAGTCAAACAGCAGCCACCAACTGATTTGATAGTCATGTGACTAGTTGACTGCCTGAGCAAAGATTATCAGATATTTAACTAGCATTTTTGTTGTTACCTTTGCCACTACTACTTACGTTGTTGTATTTAATGTATGTTTTTGTTGTTATTGTAAATGCTGCCACTCACTTGCATTTCGAGCTGACGATACAAGTCAAATTTGTTGTACAACTTTGTTGTTAACGCACGCGTGGCTTTAAATGGGGTACACGTGTATTTGACGATGTTCAGACATGTGTTCGGTAGGTGTAAGACTCGCACGAAGTTTTGTTCGCACAATTTTAAACTACAATAAAGAAGCTAACTTGAGTCTTCGTAAGTGAGTATTGGTTCAAAATTAGCATTATAGTTGCGGCAAAGCATAAGAGAGTGATGGATGAGTTGGTAATCGGTAATTGTTGATAACGGAACCATGGCATATGTATTTATATAACAATTTCTTCAGAGTTCCACTCTCACCAATGTTGTCTTAGAGCAGTTAGCCTTTTGTGCAACTATTGTTCCTGAAAAGCTTTCAGCACTGTGAAAGCATTTACACTAAGAGCTTTTAGTTCGATGAAAGCTTCTAAAATTCACAATTTAGAATTATCATGCAAATGAAGTGGATAATCTCATTTTTGCTTGCTGAAACGCTTTCAGCGCTGTGAAAGCTTTTACATTTAGAGCTTTTAGTTCAATGAAAACTTCAAAAATTCAAAATTTCGAAGTATTAAGCATATGAAGTGGATAATCCCATATTTTTTCCTGAAAAGCTTTCAGCACTGCGAAAGCTTTTACACTTAGAGCTTTTAGTTCTATGAAAGCTTCAAAAATTCACAATATAGAATTATCATGCATATGAAGTGAATAATCCCATTTTTTGCTAGCTGAAAGGCTTTTAAAACTGTGAAAGCTTTTACACTTAGAGCTTTTAGTTCGATGAAGCATCAAAAATTCACAATAATTCTATTTTTGCTTGCTGAAAGTCTTGCAGCGTTGTGAAAGCTTTTACAAATAGAGCTTTTAGTTTGATGAAAGCTTCAAAAAATCACAATTTTGAAATATTAAGAAGTGAAAAATCCTATTTTTCACTTACCTTGCGATTATTGTTCGATTCGCTAACTTTAAGCTCATCAACAGCACTAAAGCTCAGCTTATTAATCTCTACTTTTTCTTCGAGTGCTCATTTCAAATCATCATTTTATCAGTTGTGTTGTTCGAATTTACAGAAATTTATTATAGTTTTGGAGGCTTTTTCCAATTTGCAGATTTTTTAGGGAATTTCCGCGAAAGGTTCGTACTAGATGGTATATTTAAGTCTTCAGTTATGTACCGTTCCATCATACGGAATGTAATTTATTTCGCTTCGAATATCGCCAGCCGGGGTCATAAACTCTAATTCATTACATTAGTGAGGTTTCGTCCTCGGTGAAGTTTAATGCTTTCAGGTATGACAACTTGGTCAAATCCTCGTTGGAACTCAAGAAGTCCCTGTATCTTTATGTATATTCCACACTACCACTTCACATTTACCTAGCCGAGCGTTAGGTCTCAGATATGGATCTTATTATGAATAACTACTAACACTAGTATTTTTACACTCACTTCAGAAGAGCATCGATTATATTGGTGAAATAAATGCTTTTTAAGGCTCTCCGATAATATCACTTTCAATTTCTAATATCTCAGTCTGCTATGTCTTCTTTGTATTCAATGCCGTACCTACTTCTCCTTCGGAATACATTACCTTATAGCCATGCCAAATTAGATCACTGTCCAGAATACTAAAGATTCTGAAACCACTGAGTTAGTACTCGTCATATTTCCTAACTTGGACATATTTGTACATATGTATTTGTTAATACCTAAAACCCGTTCCTTGGAAAGAAACCCTCTAAAATTAAATGATCTTGCTTTGAATGCTTGTAATCGTTTAACAAATTTCCAATCTTTATTGAACAACTCTTTTCACCAAATAGCCATGCTATTTTCGAAATACATTATTTCTCAATTTTTCTTTCTTTCATGACTCGCTTCATGGCTAGCGTTTCATTCATTCCAACTAATCAGCTTAAAATTAAGTACTTAAGTTTAGGCAGCTGAGCTTTCACTGCGGCATCATTAATTCTATTAAAGCCATAAGCAAGCAAGCAAAAGCGTTAAATGAAAACAAAATACGCACCAAAAACAAGGGAAAACTAAACAAAGTTTGAGAAAGAGAAGAATTTTTTTTTTAAGATTACGCTCAAATTCCAATGTGTTATGTAAGGCTGTTTGTTTGTTTATTTACCCTTTTTAAAGCACAACTGACGTTATTTTCTCTTTTATTTTCAGGTATGTGTGCTGCTCAAAGCTACTCGTATGAAAACAAATTGGTTCATTATAAATTTGAGGTTATTTAACACGATTACAGCAAGTAAGTTTAGGTACTAGTGTTGTAGGGCATACAAAGAAAGCAACTGCTGAAATATTTCGACTTTTCTTTTACCGCAACAAATGTTCTGTTAACATATACATAATGTATGTATATATGTACATATATTAAAGTATATATATTGTATATACATATGTATGTCGAACTGAGTCATGATTTTTCGGTCCGTCCGTCTGCATATACGCGAGTTCCACAGTTTTTGAGATATCGATCTAAAATTGAACTTACAGCTTTTTCTACCAAAGAAGCTGCTCATTTATCAGAACCCCCAGTCCATTTTAGTTAAAAGCTGTCATTCGAACTTAATAATCAAATTCTATATCATAGGTTTAACATATTCAAATCATTTCCAGTATAGGTTAAATATTTTTCAATATAAACAATTTATTCACATGATTTCCGCTCCTATAATAATTTTTTTCAATCTGGAAATTTCTGACTTTGGTACCAATACCGAGAATTTTAAGTTCACAAGATGTTTTTTTTTTTATTTTTATTAAACCACATTATTCACAACATTTTTCGTTCCATTAATTTTTTTCTCAATCCCGAAATTTCGGGATTAGTTTCAATATTTTAAATATAAACATTTTATTTGCATGATTTTTCGTTCCCTTAATATTTTTCCTCAATCCCGAAAATTCGGGATTAGGTTAAATATTTTTATATATAAATTTATTATTACATTTTTCGTTCCTTTAATATTTTCTCGCAATCCCTAAATTTATGACTTCGGTAGCAATCCCGAGAATTTTAAGATCAAAAGTTTTTTTTTTTTAATTTTTATTAAAACACAATATTCACAACGTCTTTCGTTCCTTTAATTTTTTCTCATTCCCGAAATTTCGGGATTAGTTTCAATGTTTTAAATATAAGCATTTTATTTGCATGATTTTTCGTTCCTTTAATATTTTCCCTCAATCCCGAAAATTCGGGATTATGTTAAATATTTCTATATATAAATTTTTTATTACATTTTTCGTTTTTTTAATATTTTCTCGCAATCCCGAAATTTCGGGATTTTGTTTTTGTCAAATTTGTGCCTAAGTTGGTTTTGCGATCTAATAAGAGCTCATTTGAATTTTCAGCATTACCTTAACAGCCACATAAACACATGTATACAAACATTATTTATATACACACATATATATGTATGTATGTATATACATATGTACATGCATATGTATGGATATGTATGTATGTATAAATAATTTTACGACAACTTGCTTGGCACTCAAGCACTTGCCACTTAAGAGATAATTAAAAGTATACCGACTTATCTTACATACTTTTAATGTCTGCTTGTAAAAGCAGGAAACGAAAAACCCGAAATTGATAACACACCGACATACACAAAGCCGCCACATGCCACCAGCTAGTCTTGGGCTACCAGCGCCACTAAAATGTGGCAACCGAACTAATAAAAAATTAAAAGCTGCATTTTTTTTTTTCCAGTCGTTATATGCACCTACAAAGGCTGCAGAAAGAATTTCATTTGTTTATTGACATTTTAATGTTCACCAATTTGATAGAGCAAATAATAATAAAAGCACAAAGATGCTCGTGCCAATAGCAAGCCGTCGCTAGTAAAATGTTGCTGACGAATTCGTAATTAAATGCGCCAATACTTCGTTTTTATTGGTGTATGCGCGGCACTTCGTTTCTTTGTAGGCCGAACAATGCAGGTTTTTAGTGTAATAAATGTAGCGGTATATAACTGTGTATGTGTGTGTGTATATTTACGTGATTTGTCATCATTTTGACAGTGGCACGGCAGCATTTTCCACTTTTAGCTCGCTGTAGACGCTAATTCTCCTGGTGAGAGGATGTGTAGGTGCATTTGAATTGTGCATGTGTGTGTGTGTGGACATGCGTATCACTACACAATCAATTCAACTTAATTGAGTCGTTTTAATGTATTCGTTAATGGTCAACAATAATCGTAAATCTTCTCGTACATTAATCATGTCATCACAACCGAGCAGCAGAGAGTATGCCAGAGTAAGGGCAACATTGGGTATGAAATGAGTTGTAACTAAAGCAAACATGTGGGAGTTTTTATTTAGTTGCAGCATGGAAGCTGTGCATTGAATTTAAAAAGGTTTCTGATGCGCTTACTATGGATTTACCCAGCAAGTTAATAATTAAGATTGAGTTATTTAAATGCAAGTCAATTATGAAAGCCCGGAAAATCAAGCTGGAAAAGTGTTAAGAAAGAAAAGGAGTTAGTCAAAACAAGGAGATCCTTTAGATGAATCCGAAGCGGCGTTAATACCATGTCCACTGCGAACGATCAAACGAGAGTTTTCTACTCACTTCGAACAAATAGCTTAGAGCAGCAAGACAACGAAGCAGATATAGCCAAGGACTTATTACTTACAGATATTAAAAATGAGTTTGTCCTATAACAATATTTGCCGCATATGCAAGCTGGAAAGGATTAAAGAAACAGTTCTAACACAAACTAGAGCCCGAATACTTCAAACACATCAAGCACCAAACTTTGAATGGCTGTCCACAAAACGCATAGCATCAAAAGTAGTATCATTGAGCGCACCAAATGGTTTGAATACAAAGAGGTTCGACTGTAGTGCATCCAAATGGCACATCCAGCGCTAATTGAGCCCGAAAGGGCAACACTCCACCTACTTACCCTTCACAACTCCAAAAGTTTCTATACAAGAAGAAGAAGATATGTAGTGTCAAATATAAATTTTTCCATATAAGAATATTATTTTAATCGAGTAGTTGGTATGACAGCAACATACATACTACATATACACTACAGGGTCCGATCGGAACAATTTCTGCGGAGATAATAAAGTTGCCATGCCAAATTTCGTGATAACCTAGTTTCGAAAGATATCGAAGGGTTCTCACAGCATAGAAAAAATTGTTATATTCTCACATAGTCATAATACGTTCTTCTAGCCCATAGTGATAATAATGAAGAAGGCAAAAAGTGAGATTAATTTCGATCTTCTCACTGCAATCCGATACTCTAAGATCTCTATGATATTCAAGCTTGATACATTCAGGCAACACATCACGTACTCAAAATAAATAATTTTTAAAAGAAAATCGGTTGAATCGCGTAAAAGGAGAATACATTTTTAGCTGCTGGACATCTGGTAATAGTAGCCGGATAATACAGATAATTAAAAGAATACACATAGATTTTGTCATAAGGAATGCCGAAGACTAACTAAGATCAACTATGTAGGTTAGGTTAGATGGCTAAACAAAGATCGCAAGTGCACTGGAATATGTATCACTTTGTGATGCCATAGAAAAGCAGAACAACTGTGTTCAAACAATAAATTAACAAAACGCTGCAATAGTCGGGAAGTATGGAGTTGATAGAAAGCTCCCTATAGTAGACGCCTCCACTTTCAAGTAGACCCCTCCAAGCCACGGATGGGTATAGTAGACCCCTCCAAGCTTTCACCCCTCCGTGAAAAAACTCACTGCCCCTCTCCTCCAACAGCTTCTTCCCACCCATAGCTCCCTTGTCGATATATGAGTAGAGAAGAAGCCGCAAGAGTTCGGTTTAGCGACTCCGTCATCCAAGTGATCCAGTAAGAAGTCAAAGTGAGTGAGGATTTCCGAGTATTCAAACTATGCAAGTCTTAAATAATATTGCTAGAGTCTTCATTCATTAAATTCAGTAAGAAATCGATTTTTGCAGCAAATTGTTGCAGTTTTGTGAAAATGTGTGCTACTAGAGCTTTAATGCTTCAAGCTCTTCAAGAATATATAGCGTGTTCCATATTCGTTTACATATTTCTGTGCGCATACATATGTATATGTGTACATAGTCGTATGTACCGTTATGCACTTGTGTTTGGCTACGTAAGTGTGTCAACGTTTTAGTTGGCCTGTCGATTACGAGCAAATCACTCGTTGATGCAAACAATAGCAAAAGCTGAAGTGCAAACAGACTTGCCAGCTCACATAAGCAAATACTAACACATATGTGTAGCTGTGTATGTATGTATGTAAACTATTTGCTTAGCACTACAAACAGTATGCAAGGAAGAATATCTTCCTGGCAGAAAATAGAGTTCAAAGAAATGTATGTATATATATGATTGTGTTTATAACTATGCATATGTATATATGTAGTTAAATATATACTATATATAACATACGCAACATTGAAAGCTGCATTCGAATATACATACATAAAAGCTTCCACATTGCACTTACACATGCCACTATTTGCTTAGAAGCTCTGGCAGCTGGCACCTAAGTAAATGGATTTGTATGTATTAAAATGCCAATACTGTGTATTTATTTAGTGCTACATAAATGTAGTTGTGTGTGTGTGTGTGTGTAGTATGTGCGTAAACTCATCTATATACACTTGCCTGCCCATTGAAGCGCTAACAATGAGTTCAGCGTCACTTCACTTTGACAAGCAATTCGCTAAAAATCATTTCCTAAGCGGCTGAAGTGACAGCGCTCAGCGGTTTGAGTGGCTGACAGCATTATTGGCATGCAAGTTGTTGTAACTGTATAACGTGTTATTGATTTGTTTAAATATTTTCATATTCTGCGTACTCTACATAAGCGCTGCCATTTCAAAATGATCAATTTCAGTGAGTCCTTTTCTGTTTGCAACATAATATTTCAATTCTATACTTATTAACTAAGGGTAACATTAGTCGGTTGAATGATCAGTTGTTTATTTATTTTAGAAAAATCAGTGTTGCTGCAACATGTCAAACAGGTTGTGCTCGTGAGTCCTAGTTCATGCGACTTTGATTACCCAAACCGCGCCGGACTGTTTTATAGGTGAGGAGCCGAAGTGACGGGGATGTCGAAACCGATACCCAATTCTGTCCCGAGTGATAGTGCTGCTCCCGGGGGGAACGAAACCGTCGCTATCGAATTTTGCAATACCAATAACTCAATAGAAATATTTACAAGTAATAGGATGGAGGAAGTAAAAACGAAAAAAAGTTATGTTGAACTTTTCTACTCTAATTGCTATTCGAAAAATACTGAAGCCAAACTTAGTTCTAGTTTTAATTTCTATTTTATATCGCTCGGGCGTAAATTGGAAAATTGCTAGCGATTCTGCGTAATACTTCTAAATCTGAAAAAAACTATATTATCAACATTTCGATTTCAACAAACCAACTTACCGAACATGCTGAATATAAAACACCATATTTATTTCTTTGTTCGTACTTTTTTTCAAGATTTTGTTTTTCCCAGAATTACATAACTTCTAAGTCAAACAAATTCTGTCCTTTTTACATTACATTTCAAAACCAGAAAGTTTCATTCACGATCGTCCACTTTCAATACCAGTCCCCCAGCCCCAATATTGACTCCATCCTTGAACATAGTCAATTTCGCTTTTATATTGCCCTTTGGTAACTGAGTGGGCCATGTGTCGGTCTTTAAACTTAAATTTTTAAAGTAATATTCACCTTTCGGCAGGGGACACAAACCATCTTCAGGTATATAAGGAAAATCGGTGTTCTCACCATGTACAAAAGACGGTTGTGCTACTTTAGCGAAATAGGTTTTGAGACCCTCGCAAAAGGGCATACGCGGGACGCCCATGGGCAAAGGCTTAAAATTATTATCACCTGGTTGAGAATGGAAAGTTTCTACACTCAGCATAAAGTGTTCGTTGTCCATATCTACCAAAAACTTCAAAGTTCCATTCAAGGTACGTTGACGACCGATAACTTTCATTTTATCCGCATAAAATAGAGTATCCTGCAGACCATCGTAATGCTCGAAACGCTCATTTTTCACCGTGTAACGTCCTGCCTGAAATAGTTGTGGATATTTTATGAGTGTTCCTTCTTATCTTTATACAATTACTTTTCATTTACCTCCGCAAATCTCATGCACACAAAAAATACCGTTATAATGATGCCCACGTAGAACTTCATTCTACAACGTTTGCGATTTAGTCGTGCGAATACTCGGATATATCTGTTATTCCAGTACTATTCCTGGAGTCTGCATTGGTTGCGTGTCATTTATAGGATTTTCGAAATGTTGTAAACATCTCAGATAATACCTGAACACGTTGGAACATACTAAAATTATATATCGTTTTTATTAAGAGATATAAATCTAAATTCATAACACTGAAGCTAGTTATAGTGTGCAAAGTTTTCTGTCCCGTGTTCGAAGCCGGAAACAAAAACACTATCAAGAGATCTTTTCAAAGTTTTTTGTTTATTCCGACCTAGTAACTCTTTCCTTGAATATTCAAACATTTTCAACGAATGCTGTATTGTGAAAAGCCAAATTTTGATTAGCTGTTCATGACAAGTATCGTTAATGCTTTACAAATAATACGAAACTGAACGCAAGCCCTTATCATCGAAAATTAATCTACCAAAGTCTAATAGGCTAGATCAGTTTTGCAGATTATGACAGGCTAAAAATTATAGTGCCAAATTTGCCAACGATTATTTGTAGGCATTCTCAACCAACCTTCAAAATCTTTATTAAATTTTTTATTTATTTTTTTCTAAAATATATTGTAAATCAATCAAATTCTCTCTGTTTTACGTTATTCCTCCAAACATAGAGCTTCACTGACGATCTTCCACTTTCATCTGCAGTGACCATGCTCCAACATTAATTCCGTTTTTGAAAAAAGTCATTTTGGTTTTTAAAATGCCATTTGGTACCTGAGTGGGCCACGGATCGGTGTTCAATATTAAATTTTTGAAATAATATTCACCTTTCGGCAGGGGACACAAACCCTCTTCAGGTATGTAAGGAAAATCGGTATTCTCACCTTGCACTAAAGACGGTTGCACTATTTTCACGAAATAGGTTTTGAAACCCTCGCAAATACGTATACGCGGCACACCCATGGGTAACGGCTTCAACCGATCATCGCCATGTTGAGCGGAGAACATTTCGACACTAAGCATAAATTCTTCGTCGCCCATATCTTCCAAAAATCTCAGAGTGCCATTTATGGCACGTTGACGACCGATAACTTTCATGTTATCTGCATAAAATAGAGTCTTCTGAAGACCATCGTAATGCTCGAAACGCTCATTTGTAACCATGTAAGTTTGTTCAGCCTAAAATAGTTTTGGAGATTTTATGACTGGTATTTTATTATCCACATAAAATTACTTTTCAGTTACCTCCGCAAATTTTTTCCAAATACAAGATACCGTTATAAGAATGCCCACGTAAAACTTCATACTGCAACATATGCGATTTATTCGTGCGAAGACACCTATCTGTGATTTCAGAACTATTGTTCAAGTTTATCATTGGTTGCGTCTCATTTATAGGATTTTCGCACTGTTGTAAAAGGCGCTGATAAGATCTGAACATGGTGGAACATGCTAAATTTATAGAATGTTTTAATTTTTGAGATATAAATCTAAATTCATAACAATGAAGCCGGATAAAGGGTGCGCTACAACGGCACGAAATATTCAAAGCAGAAAATAAAAACCGATTTTTTGTTTGAGTTTTTGTATGTTCTGAACTCGAAACCCATTTGTTTAAAAATTGAAAAATCGGTGAACGCTAGATTTCGAATAAGACAAAGAAGTAGAGACTCCGGCAATCCATAGTCATCAAGAATTTATCTTATAAGCATTAATTGTCTAGATGGCGTTGTCTGGCTTAAGATTGCCCCTCAACATTTTTGATTTATATCGAACGATTTATGATTTATGACTTTACATCTGATCTGAGGACAACGCAGATCTTATGTGCAGCAGTGTGTGTTGTAAGTAATTTTGTAGCTGGTATCGAGGACCAATAAAAGTGGTATATTAGGGTTGGAAAATATCTCCCTTCCAACATTTTGTCTTTGAATTGCGCGGCTATGTATTAAGCGTACATTTTTGAAAGGTCTTGACATAACCTACAAAACGACGCTGCGTATGATTAGTTTGGATATTCCGTTCAACAGTTATATATGTGTCAACATGGGGTACACTAACGCTGAAATTCCACCATGCATAAGCCAGCCGACGGAAGACCTGTGAACACGAGCACCGATCAAATCATGGAGAACATCGAGTTAGACCGGCATGTGGCATCTCGTGACATCGCCCAGAAGATGGGAGTTACTCACCAAACCATTTCAAAACATCTACTGAAGGCTGGATACAAAAAAGCTTGATGTTTGGGTGCCGCATAATTTGACGCAAACAAGCCTTCTGAACAGAATTAACGTCTGCGATATGCTACTGAAACGGAACGAACGCGATCCATTTTTGAAGTGTATGGTGACTGGCGACGAAAAATAGATCACATACGACAATATCAAGCGAAAACGGTCGTGGTCGAAGGCCAGTGAATCATCCCAAACAGTGGCCAAGCCGGGATTGACGGCCAGGAAGGTTTTGCTGTGTGTTTGATGGGATTGGAAAAGAATCATCCACTTTGAGCTGCTCACACATGTCCAGACGCTTAATTCTACCATCTCCTGCGAACAACTGGCCTGAAGCAGGCGATCGACCAGAAGCGTCCAAAATTGGCCAACAGGATGGGTGTAGTGTTCCACCAGGACACCAGGACAACGCCAGACCACACACATCGTTGATGACTTGTCAGAAGCTACGGGAGATCGGATCGGTTTTATCACACCCGCCATATAGCCCGAACGTAGCGCCAAGTGATTACCACCTGTTCCTGTCCATAGCGAACATTCCTGTTGGTGTAAAGTTGAACTCAAAAGAGGCTTGTGAAAAGTGCTGTCCGAGTTCTTCACAAATAAGGAGGGTCGGCTTCCACGAGGGAGGTATTATATAGTTGTTGTCTAAATGGAAACAGATTATCGAACGAAACGGCGCATATTTGAACTAAATTCGAACACTGTAACACTTTTTATAAAGCATTGAATAAAGAGCAAAAAAGCGGAAGGGAAATATTTGGCAATCTTATATCAACAAACCAACCAACCGAACATGCAAAATATGAAAATACCAAAAAGTTTAAAATTTTCTTTGTTCGTATTATTTTTTTTTTTGTGTTTTTTTTCCATAACTAAGTTGTTAACAAACAAATTCTGTCTTTTTTACATTACTTTTTCAAAACCATAAAGTTTCATTCACGATCTTCCACTCTCATTACCAGTGCCCCTGCTCCAATATTGACCCCGTCCTTGAAAAACGTCATTTTCGCTTTTACATTGCCCCTTGGTATATGAGTGGGCCATGTGTCGGTCTTTAAACTTAAATTTTTAAAGTAATATTCACCTTTCGGCATGGGACACAAACCCTCTTCAGGTATATAAGGAAAATCGGTGTTCTCACCATGTACAAAAGACGGTTCCGCTACTTTAGCGAAATAGGTTTTGAAAGCGTCGCAAAGAGGCATACGCGTGATGCCTATTGGTATGAGCTTAAAATTATCATCACCTGGTTGAGAATGAAAAATTTCTACACTCAGCGTAAAGTGTTCGTTGTCCATATCCACCGAAAACTTCAAAGTGCCATTCAAGTTTCGTTGACGACCAATAACTCTAGCGTTATTGGCATAAAATAGAGTCTCCTGCACACCATCGTAATGCTCGAAATGCTCACTTATCACCATGTAACTTTGCTCAGCCTAAAATAGTTTTGGATATTTTATGAGTGTTCCTTTTTATCCATATCAAATTGCTTTTCGTTTACCTCCGCAAATCTCATGCACACAAAAAATACCGTTATAATGATGCCCACGTAGAACTTCATTCTGCAACGTTTGCGATTTAGTCGTGCGAATACTCCTACAGTACTATTGCTGGAGTCTGTCATAGGTTGCGTGTCATTTATAGGATTTTCGAAATGTTGTAAACATCTCAGATAATTCCTGAACGAGTTGAAACAAACTAAAATTATATATCGTTTTTATTAAGAGATGTAAATCTAAATTCATAACACTGAAGCTAGTTCTGTGTTCGAAGCCGGAAGCATAAACACTATCAAGAGATTTTTTCAAAGTTTTTTGTTTACTCCGACTTAGTAACTCTTCCTTTGAATATCAAACATTCTCACCGAATGCTGTATTTTTAAAAAGCCAAACTTTGATTAACTGTTTATGACAAGTTCCTATAACGCAACTTTTATGTAAGCTTGTTTAGCCTGAAATAGTTTCGGATACTTAATGAGTGTTCCTTTTTATCCCTATACAATTACTTTTCAGTTACCTCCGCAAATTTTTTCCAAATACAAGATACCGTTATAAGGATGCCCACGTAGAACTTCATTCTGTAACATAAGCGATTAAGACGTGCGGAGACACCTGTGATCTGTGATTTCAGAACTATTGTTCAAGTTTATCATTGGTTGCGTCTCATTTATAGGATTTTCGCACTGTTGTAAAGAGCGCTGATAGGATCTGAACATGGTGGAACATGCTAAATTTATAGACTAATTTCATTATTGAGATATACATCTAAATTCATAATAATGCAGAGGGATATAGGGTGCGCTAAAACGGCGCTAAGTTTTTTGAAGTGTCTGTGTTTGAAGCCGAACATATATAGAGACTATCTAAAGATTTTTGTTTATTCTGACCCAGAAACCCATTTATAATTAATAGTCTAAGGCTTGATTTTCCAGATGACATTATCTGGCTTAAGATTTTCTCCTAAAAATTATAGATTTATATCGAACGAGCAAAGAACGACTTCACACAAGGTAGCTAAAGACAACACAGATCCAGAGTGCTGTAATGTGTGTTGTCAGTAATTTTGTACCTGGTATCGAGGACCAATAATATTAGTATACTTCTGTGATTTAAAGTTCACAAAATAGTGTCGAAATGGGTCAGCTAATTATGAGTCGTCCGAGTTTGTATTCCAGTATTTAGATAAATAGACGAGGATTGCACCACGCCAATGAGTATATTGTGCCCTCAACGTTCTTATAATGGTACAGAGTACAATAAGGGGTCGATGAAGTGTAAATCTATATATTGTGTAGTCGAAAAAGTCTTTTCGTATTTCTAAACAAACTTCAAGTAATTTTTTTTTTTTTACATTTAAATTCAACCAATTAGACAGGTATATTTCAAAATGAGTAATGAAAACAACCAAATCAGAATTCTCTTTTAAAACTATTAGGCATATGTGCTTATAGCAGGTACTCCGCAGCTAGGAACTCTGATATTTCACCACGAGGTATTTCAAATTTGAAAATTTCAGCACAATTTCTTCAGGTATCTGTTAGTTTGATGTTGGAAAACATTGTTTTTAGGATTGAATCAGAAATCTAAGAAAGAAATATGTGCTTTCCAAGGATTTCCTTATATGCATTGATATTTTCAAATGTATTCCGAAGAGGTGTTGGAAACAAAATCCAGAAATTAAAAATATTCCACGACTTGCGGAAATTATTTTCGACGACACAATTTCGATTAAAAATATGTAGACTATATTCCAGTGGTTGTTCCGATGGCATTAACTCATATAGCGTGCTCCTGCTGTAGTTATCTTCAACTAAATGAAGATCTCAGCCCTTAAGTTTTATTTTCTTCAGCAGTCTTATGAACATGTCTGCTTACAAGCTACGCCAAAAATGTTCATAAAAAAAGGCCGCCAATCACCCATACAGATCTTTTATTAACTAATGAGATAAAAAAAAACTATATTTATTATAACAGAAATAACTGTAAACTTTTGCGAATACATTTTATTATTAAGAATTATTGCAATTAACCAAGCACAACAAAATTCCTGCATACAAGATTTTCCAGCTCGCTCATTTCTCACTCCCGATCTTCGACTCTTATTATCACATAACCACCGCCAACATCAACTTCATCCTTGAAAAATGTTAATTTTGCTTTCAAGAGACCACGTGGTATCTGATTTGGCCAAGTGTCTGTTTTCATATCCAAATCCTTCACAAAATATTGACCCTTCGGTATCGGACACAAACCGTCTTCGGGCACATGCGGAAAGTCGGTATTTTTACCCTGAACCAAAGACGGTTGCAACAATTTCGTATACAATTCTTTGACGCCCTCACAAACAGGAGTACGTGGCACGCCCATTGGCAATTGCTTATATTGACCATCGCCTTGTGGTGAGGAGAAAATTTCTATCTGAAATTTGAAATGCTCACTGGACATGTCTTCGGCGAGTGTCACACTACCGTTGATATAACGCTGACGTCCAACAACTTTCAAATCGCTCAAATCAAAGGCTGTCTCTTTTAAGCCCTTGAAAGGCTCTAAACGTTCATTCTTAACGGTGTATGGTTGATCGGCCTGAAATAATACGAAATATGTAAAAAAGTGAATTAGAAATCAGGAGGTATATTTGTACCTTCGAAAAACCGCTCAGCACACAAATTACAAACAAAATTGCGCTCTCGTAGAACTGCATGCTGAGTGAGAACTTCATTTGTACTCGTGGTGTTTTATTGCTTTCCGTAAAATTGTGAATATGTTCATTGCTCACATGGTATTTATAGAGTCGCTGTTAGTGACCAAATCGCTGATAATACAGAAAACATGAAAATTGCGTTTGAAATCGTGTTTTACATGTAATTGAGTTTAAAAAATTTATATTACAGCTTTTACAGTTATCTGTCATCTGTGTAGAAATAGCAAAATGTCATCAGCCAGCCTCATTCATGATTCGTTGAAGCGAGACAAAAAATTCAAGTGACATGTTAAACAACTTAAAACAGTGCACAAAGCGGGTTATGACCATCAAAATATAAAAATATCAAATTCAAATTAAAATACTTTAATTTTTTGGTTCACGTGTGCAATCAGCGCTTTTTAATAAAACAAAGGAATTTTGGTTTATATCAGATTGGCTACGAACTTTGTAGTACCGATATTATATATTTATAAAAGTATGTGTATAATTTCATATATTATATATATATAATGATATATACATATCTATTTCAGTTCAGTGCAGTTTGGATCTTCAACAACGAGTCTAAAGCCAAAAACAGACCGTCATTTTTTAAATACCTTTCACTGTCCCAAACAATTAATACTACGAGTCATTACAGTCTCATTACTTAGTAGTCAAATCTCGTATACTAACTAAGTGTAAGAATCAGGCTAAAAAGCTACTCCATTGTACAGCCTTTGTGAAACTGAGGTTAAAACATGTCGGCAGTCTTATCTTCGGAGAATCAGGAGACATTACCCATTCACCATTAGCCGTTTCAACAAATTTGTGATAAGCTCAAAGCGGTTTGTCGATTTGTGAGGGTCTTTTGATCTATTATGTAGGAATGTAAGGTACCACAACGGATCTTAGATGGTGGAAGCTCTCCAAGTATAATCCTTGCTGGGATCGACCTCTTTCCTAACATAAGTGTAACCATCCGGTTTTATCTACCATGTTTAGAGATAATCTTTCTCCTTCTCTCGCTGCAAAAGTCCACTCGTCCGATGTTATTTTCGCTCTTCATCTGGCAAAGTTAACAACAAACCTGTGGAAGATGGTAGCTTCTCTGTTTATTTCTGTAGCTCGAATTATTTTTACCAGTAATAGAATGAAGAAGTCACATGATAGAGAGTCTCCTTGTTTGAAATCTCTCATGGTATCGAGCGGCTCGGAGAGGTTCTGCCCGAAGAGGTGGTGTGTGGTGGCGTTTCTTTCACGGGTCTTTTCTAAGATCTGGCCTATGGTGAAAATTCGGTCGATAGTTTGTTGACGGTGGGCTACAGTCTTTCACTCACTACGCTCAATAAAATCTTATATGTAATGTTAAACAGGCTTATCCCACGATATTTAGTGCTGATTGTGATGTCCACCTTTTCTTGATGAGTCTTTTGCCTTCTCAGCTTCAGAAAATAATTAAGTTTGGTATTTTTTTTATGTATGTTCTAGCCGCTTTCCTTACCTATTTATTTAATGCACTCACACTATTCTCTTCGCTCTCCTTTTTATTGTACTGTGCTGCTTTCTTGACTGTTTTGCGCCTGTCAGTGAAGCTGTCATTTTTGACATTCTGCGCTAATGCGCGCTTGCAACCCAAAAACAATTCATGCGGACGCCCCTTGTCTTGCAGTCAAACGCTATTTGACATCATCTCCTCTCTCGAACACACTTGCCGTCCAAATTAAGGCAGATAAATGGTGTTGTGCACTCCTTTTCATACGAAGCCCAGCCTCACAACGTTGCCGAGGTTGCCGCTAAATTGGGTTAGTAGTGAGTGATGATTCTTGGCGTTGCTAAACAATATAAGCATGTTCGGCGAGCGTTTGTCGGTTGGGTTGTAAAGTTAGCGGTGAGTTTAATTTCTAGACACATAACGGCGGCTGGCGGCATACAAGGACAGCGCGGTTCAGCGAGTAGGTTTACGTATATATATAGTATATTGCATAACAGGTATATATTTATATTATATCTGCTTGTATTCATGTTCGTAAGTAATTTCCCGCACTATACTAGCTTCAGATGACGCAGAGTTGATATGTTAATGCAAATGCCGTGACTAAGATGGAATCATTAATCTTTACTAAGCGATTTGGAGATATGTGGATGTATATGTATACGTGCTGGCTCTCTGTGAACCTTGCTTCTTCTCCTGTACAGACAATCAGGATATGACATGAGTGTATCATTAATTGTAAAGGAAATTGCCATCAACACGCAGTAGTCTCAATAGCTATTTGACAACTTCCTCGATATACAGGAAATTTAATAGATGGAATTCGAAGCGAAATTGCTAGATAAACGTTTTTCGTGAAAATTCGACATTATTGTTCAACTTAGTGATACAGCGATTAAAGCATTATTCCAACTAGACTAATTTTGAAGTAGGTTTACATAATCTTTTATTTATTTACAAACTCTATTTCCTCATATTTTTAGGCATAGAGTTACACCGTTAAGAGAAAAATATAAAGAAGTGTGGGGGATCCCCTCGTCAGTCCTTACTTTCAGTTTTTTGTGAGGAATCATATGGTATGGTGTGTGGTGTGATTGTGGCACTTGAGTGTGGTACTCTCATGATAAGTGTATATTGTGGATTGTAAGTGGTGATATGGTGAGTGTGGTGAAGATTGTGTATCAGTGTTGTGAGTCTGAGTCGCTGTTGTGTGCTAGTGTAGTGTGTATGTTGTGGTCGGGCGATGATGCTCATTAATCTACAATTTTATAAAGATAACTCACATATTGCGTGTTATATAGGTTCCGAAATCAGTCAGAAATTCGAAAATCTTTGTATTAGGTATACGAGGATATTAAGGGAAATGATTCAACCAATTTTTTACAAACATACATACTATTACCAAGAAATTATTCTCTCTTGATTTCATTACATAAAATATCATATTTCATACACTAATCGATATTTTCGGGAAAAAGTAAGCCATAGGCCCTGGGGTCCACATTTGCGTTATCAAGGTGCCTGAAATTTGTGGTCTGCTTTTAATAAATTTTAGATCTGAGATGGCATACTCCAAAGATACAATTCGTACAAGGTTTTATCCCGATATATTAATTGGTGCAGAATTTGTATAGGGGAAAGGTGGAATTCGAAGCTGTGTTATATGGGAAGTAGGCGTCGGTTTCATTCGATTTCGCACATTTTCCCACTGTAACTGGACAGTGTTTAAATAACCTATAGAATTGGCCCTGTAGGTCCGGAAATTTACGATACCGCCTAAATGTCCAATTTCGATTCATGTTACTATTAAGCCCACTTGTGTCAACCATGGTGAACAAAACTTTTATACTCTATGGCAAGGTGTTGCAAGAGTGTGAGAATGCCACTTTTATTTATCATAATTACTCTTTTTTTCAACCAATTAACTTTATAAAAATAACTCCCTTAATAATTTAAAAAATATATATATTTGTATACATTTCATAGACCAATCAATCACTTATCCTCTCAACGTATTCCCAATAAGTCAACTTTCCATTTTATTTTATTATTTTAGTAAGTTTTTCTTTTTTCCTATCGATCATTTAAGCTATGCCACCTCCCTCGGAAGCGCCACCTGTCTTATACAAAAATTGCAAAATTTTACATTCAAGTTGTGAAACGAAAATTCTTGGGGGTAATGGCCATTATTGACAAGAGAATCACTCAAGAAGCCAAAAACAAAAAAAAAAAAAAAAAACAACATTTTGTATGAAAGAAAAATATTTTACACACACAAAAGAAAGGTTTAAAATATACAAACATTAAAAAAGTACTCAGAATAAAGAAAAAAGCAAACAAATTAATAAATAAACTTTGACGAACAAAATAAGTAGACAACAAATAATAAAGAACTATATATAGAATTATTTTATATAAAAAGTAAACTTGCAGCTTTATTTCTTGAAAAGGTATCGCTGAAAACGTGGTAGTTTAAAGCGAACTCCCCGTCTTGCTGTTAGTGTGGCTAGGATCGCGTTGCATAATATTGCGAAGCAGGTGTGGAAGAAAGTTGCATAAAAAAATGAGCTAAAGCATAGTGGAGATATACAAACTGCAGATTGGTTAGTATATTTAACAATTTACATAAGCAGATGCATGTGTATTAGGGTGTTCTTTATTTTCCAAAGTTTACTATTCTTATTTTTAATGCCCGCTGAATTTTTCGTGCATTCCCCAAAAAATGCTTAGGTTGGAGCAAACTCTTTAACTTTTATCTAAAGCGTCTCTTAAATACCTTTCTTTTTCCAAACAAACAAATAATTGGCATTCCGTGATATTTTTAATTAAGCAAATAAATCTATAACTTTGCGAAAGTATTTATTTAATACAGACTTATTGCAATATCTCTTTAATACAAATGTATACAATTGATCAATACATCCTGTGTTGCTTATACGACATGGTGAACTCTTCGAATATGGTGCATATGATGCATAAATTTAGGGGGTTACATGGGTTTCCTCTAGTAAGAAACAGCATTTTTTCCACAATTTTTTTCTCATATAAAAAATTAAATATTTTGTTAGAATTTTGTATTGTTACAAACATATAGTACATGTTGACAAAGAAATTTTGACATTTTTGGAAAAAATATTTTCAACTCGGCCATTTCGACGCCATTTCCGCTGAGCCCTCGGAAAAAAATGCACCTAAGTTGGCAGGATAGCAGCTTAGAGGATCATATAAAGTGAAAAAATACGTGTTTTGAGTAAAACCTTAACGTAGAACTTAGACGAAGGGAAAAAAAACTGAAAATTATATTTTTGGCAGACATTTTAATAGAAAAATTTAAATTTTCAGTGCAAAAATTAACTTTTGAAATGACGGGCACACATACATTAATATACAGATGTATTTTCTTTTTTATTCAAAAAAAAAAAAATATATATATATACATATATGTAAATGTATGCGCGTTTATGTCTAAATGTTAACAAAACCGCAAAGCGGCGAAGTAAGTGTTCGGTGATTGCATTGGTTTTTCTATTGTTAAAGGTTTTGCGGCTGTCAGCTGCTGGTTGCATGCGGCATGCTTGCGACCTAGGAGTGCAAGGATGCAAGGGTAACACCAGCAAAATGCAATACAATTCCAATGAACAGTAGTGTGATGAGCGAGAATTTAAAAACTGGTTTTAGTGGAGAAGGAAACCAAATTGAAGCAGCGTGTGGAGCAGAAAGCTAAGAATTATGCCGTGGAATGTCAGAAAGTGTGGTAAGAAGTAGAATAATAGAGAAAGGGTTTCGCTTAGTGCGTGTGAACTGGTGAAGGGTGATGTGGTGCATGTTACGAAACCAAACTGCAGTTATGTAAAGGAGTTTTGTGTGTTTATATGTTGGGTGCACAGCAGTCAACTGATTTCTACTGTTTCGCAGAATTTATGTAAATTCAATCGAAAAGCGTAGCCGTGCTTTACTTCTACTTTTTTTTGCAGATAACTGGGTGTGAAATAAATGTTTGTTTGTGTGTAATAAATGTTTGTTTGTGTGTAATAAATGTTTGTATGCGTGCATATCAGCTGTATGGCAGACGTAAAACGAAATGTTGAAAGTTGTTGGTAAAAGCGGGCTTTAGAGGTGGCAAGCAATTGAAATACCTAGAAAGAGTAAAGTAAAAAAATGGTGGTGTCTTAAAAAACGTTAGCGACAACAAAAAATTGATAGATCTTGGTTTTTTCACCTTTTTTAATAAACTTATTTCAAAACTGTTAGAGATTTTTTAAAATAATTTTTAACATGACCCAGGAAGTCGGCAGAGGTACTCCGCAAGGTGGGGTGCTATCTCCGCCTCTATGAACATTAGTGGTGAATTAGCTATGAAAGAACTTGGAAGGCAAGACCCCTAAGATAGTGGCATATGAGGAAGATATTGCCATTTTAGTAACAGTCCAGAATTGGGCATCGCAAGCGGGTCTAGAGTTGAACCCGGAGAAAACGGATCTGCAAGAAAGCTCAAAATTCCTCTATGGAGATTCCTTTCGATAAATGAGAGACAAACGGTGCAGTGGTATGGTGGATAGGCGTACGGAAATCTACTACCGGTAGCCAATGAAAAGGGTTTGCAAACACGCCACGCTATGCATAACGGGAGCTTTAAGAACAACTCCAATGGCGGCTCTTGAACTGGTACTAATACTGCGCGGACTCATCCTTCTAAACGTCTATACGGATGGCTCGAAAATGAACTATGAAGTTGATGCGCGAATATACTGTTCAGAGTTAGACATAAGACAAACTTTTGAGTTGGCAGTCCACTGCAATATATTTCCGGCTGAGGTCTTTGCTATTGCGTAAGCCGCAGAGCTGGCCTCTAATGCACCTGCAGGCATTTCCAGAGCCAACACCTTCATAGACAGCCAAGCAGCAATCAAGGCAGTAACCTCATACGCATATAGGTAAGAAGTGTCTTGGGAAGCAGGGCAACAGTGGAAAGTGTAGTCAGAAGTCTATTTCTGATTCTAATTCTACTGGTTGCCAGGCCAGAAAGGCATCGATGGCAATAAAGGTGCACTAAATTGCCAAGAATACTGCTAACAACTGAAGACTGAAAAGAGCATGTTAAAAAAATCAAAACCCGATGGTTCCTGATAGTTATTTCTATTTTTTCAATAAAAAATCGGATTATGCTCAGTATGGTATTTTTCCCAAAAATGGGGAAAAAATTGTTTGTATCTTTCCTTGTCAAAAGTTTCCCTGCTTTAAAATTTCTGACACAAGCAATTCAATACAAAATAAATTCTTTCAAGCAAACAGCTTAAATCTTGCTGTATTCTTACAGGCAAGCTCACAAGGTTGCATTTGAATGGAGATTACTTGTACTTGTTTCCATTATTGTGAATATATTTCTTGCAGGAGTCCTGCCATGCAGCTCCTTTAATGCCAGTGAGCAATGCAATTTGCGTAAAGTGCTCGGCTGTAACTGTGTTAGTGAGTGCATATGAATGGACTGGTTTTTATTGCATGCACCTCTTTTATCACGCCTTATCCGTGAACCTCACGAGACGTACAATTCGCCCGTCGTTGCGGCAAAGTGCAGTGCATGGAACCTTACCGAATTCACTGGCTAGATATTAAGCGCATGACTGCTAACTGACTACAAGGAGAAAATGTTCGGTTCAATGGTAAAAAGTTATGCGCAAGCTTGCGAAGAAAGGAGTTGTAAGTGATGGCAAGAAGTATAATATTTTGTGCATTTTTTGCTTGCACTTTTGCGGCGGTTGCAGCTCGATTTCAGCGGCACACCGCACACACTGCCATTTGCATAACGCCGGCACGCACGCCTAACACCGTTAGTTTTTCGTTTTCTTACGAAATGCCAGCAAAGAGGAAAAAGTGCAGCCGAACTGTTAAGGAGTTGCAAGTACTTTCTTGCACGCTTTTATTTTCGGTTTTTTGTGTGGCTTTTATACAAATTGAAAATTTCGGCGCTTTCAACTGGCGGCAGGACTTTCAACTCCACACAAACCACAAAAGCAAAAAATACTAAAAATGCATTCAAATGTGTGGCAATCAGTGGTACTAGTGGCAAGTTTAAATAAAAACGCTGCTGTCTTACTCCCTTTTTCAATCTGCGTGCGGTTTTTTAAGAAGCGTACGCCTTTTCTTTCTATCAGCGCCGCGTAGCGCAAACGCTCTTCAGTCCTATGCCTCAAGAACTTATAATTAAATTTAATTATAAGTTTTCCGCTGCAAGTGCGGCGTGTATAGCGTGTATGTGCAACGGTGCACCAGTGAACTCATTCAAATTTGCAAGCCTTTTGCAGTAGTTTTGCACTGCGCCCTACTCACTCGGCGCTCTTACGGCGTTTTTTCGTGTGCAGTTTGAGTTTTGCATTCGTCAGCGTTGCTATTTTGTATTAGTTTTTTTTTTTTTTGTGTGCGTGTGAGTATGTAAATGTGGAAAAGGAATTTGCGAAGTGTCAAAGTGGGTGAAGTGAATTTTTGCAAATGACAGCTAATTTACTAATGGTTCATATTGATAGTTCAGCATAAGGCCTTGCATGTATTTGATAAATAAATTAATTTATTTAAAAATTTCAAAAATATTGCAACTTTAGAGGCATGTTTGGTAATGTCAAGTCAGATTTAAAAATTCAGTTATAAGCTTAGGTATTAAATCATTGGAATAGGGTCCTGAAAATTTCGTAATTCGAAATTTTTTAATACAATTCGAAATTCGATATAGAAGCATTGGAAATATTTGGAGAAAATGTAAGTACGGGTGTTTGATGAGCAATATTAAACATCTATACAATATACTATACATTTCTAAATTGCTTCAAATTCAAAAATTTAACAATTTTAGTGGCATAGTCATTACTTTTCGGGTCGGCTTCACAGAATTTACTGAGAGCACCTTCAACGCTCTACCCATTCCTACGGACGTATGCGTTGGCGAACGTCAATTCCGCAAGGTGATCGCAGCAGCTACCGCTCGCTTCATCCCGGCTGGAAGAATAGCGGAAATCCGCCCCAACTTCCCAGCCGAAGCAGCCGTTTTAGCTAACGAGCGCGACACCTTACGCCATGCCGATCCCGGGGATCACCGAATAAGGGATCTCAATTTGGAGATTCGTCGTATGGCAAACCATCATAAACGAACGATAGATGGATAGAGCACCTGAAGTCCTGCAACCTCTCCACCGGTGTGAGTAAGTTTTGGGCTATTGTCAAAGCATTGTTTAATCCGAAGAGACATGACGACCGAGTTGAAGTCCAATTTAATGGTCATGCTTCTTCGGACCCGAAGAAATACGCGAGCTAGTTTAGCCGGCATCTTGCACTGCACCTTTCGGTAGACAAAGCCAAGAGATATGTTGCGACGGCTGCGCAAAATGCCAAACGACTGCGCGCCACTTACTTTCTCCGATGAGAAGGTTCAGAATGTCATCAATAAAGCAAACTTCTCTTAATCCATTGGCTCTGGTGGAATTAACGTGCTAATGCTAAAGCATCTAAGCTCCACGGGAGTAAGTTATCTCACCAACGTCCTCAACCTGTCACTGACCACTCTTCAAATACCCGATGTGTTGAAAATCGGAAGAGTGGTCCCATTACTGAAACCTGGGAAACCCGCCAGCAAAGTGGAATCTTATTGTCCGAGAACTCTCCTCTCCCCAGTAGTGAAAACACTTGAGGCCTTACTACTCCCGACCTTCACTCATCACCTGAGCCTAGCCAGCCACCAGCATGGATTCCGAAAAGTGCACAGCACCAACGCAGCCCTTAGCGTCATAAACGCTCAGATACTTCGTGGCCTCAACCAGAAACCATCCTCTAAGAAAACGATACTCGTAGCGTTGGACTTGTCAAAAGCTTTTGACACAGTCAACCACACAGCGCTACAGCAGGACATTTAGAAAACTACGCTTCCTAAAGGACTGAAGAGGTAGACCATGAACTACCTGAACGGTCGTCAGTCATCCGTACTATTTCGAGGTGAAGCATATAAACTGAGAAGAATTAAACAAGGGGGTTCCATAGGGTGGCGCCCTCTCCCCGCTACTGTTTAACTTCTACATCTCGAAATTCCCGCAACCAGCAAATGGGATTTCCACAACCTTGTACGCAGATGATTGCTCGATATTGACGTCGGGCAATGGAATCGATGGCATGTGTTCGAAAGTAAACAACTACATCTCCGACCTTCTCGTTTCCTCAATGCACGGTACCTCACACTTTTCCCCACCAAATCCACAGCAACCATTTTTACGAACTAGACGAAGGAGTATAGACTTGAACTTAATATTGCAGTCGATGGGGTCAAAATTCCGACTATCAATAACCTTAAGATTTTAGGTGTAACCTTTGATAGTCTATGCTTTTTCTCTCCCCATACGACCGCGATTATCGCCAAGGTACAGAGCCGCAACAAAATACTCAAGTCGCTAGCCGGCAGCACATGGGGAAAAGACAAAGAAACGTTGTTGGAAACTTACAAGGCAATCGGCCGGCCGGTCCTTAACTACGCAGCACAAATATGGTCGCCTGGATGCAGTGGTACACAGATGAGGAAACTTCAGACCTGCAAAAATACTGCACTCTGGACCACGACGAGATGCCTTTTGATGTCTCCCATAGAACATCTTCACAGTGAGACGCTTATGCTCCCAGTAAAGGAGCATAATGAATTCCTCTCCAAGCAGTTCCTGCTGGGATGTTTTCGTAAAAATCACCCTTGCAGCCATCTGCTTGGAGCGGAACCGCCTCCTGGGAGCATCAAAAGGTCTTTCCTCGACTACGTCGACGACGTCGTACAGTACGCCGACCGGACTTCGGATGCAACTGACTTTCGACAGGTACTGATCGCCATTCACAGTGGAGCTTTCAACACCTTCACCGACTCCTTTCCCGTGAATGGTGTTCTTGGAGTCAAATCACCATCTATTGCAGACGAAGAGCTCCAGTTGCCGCGAGAAACGCGCATGACGCTAGCGCAACACCGTTCTGGATATTGTAGCAGGTTAAACTCCAACTTATCCAGAATAGACTCTGACATACCCAATGTATGTCCTGCATGCAACGAGTCTCCACATGATAATTACCGCCTCTTTGCTTGCCCTACACACCCCACTCATCTAACACCCTCCTCCCTTTGGTCCGACCCCGTCGAAGCAGCACGTTTCCTGGGACTCCCGTTAGATGACGTCGACACAACGCAAATAACCCTTACCATCCTAACGGGTCCTTGGCAAGTAGTGATTCAGTTCCCCGAAACCTTGGCGAACAAGCGACATCGCACTGGAACAAAATCACAATAGAAGCCTGCTTGAACCTAATAAGCAGCAAGCCTACCAGAATAAGAGCTCTTCTGCAAGCAAGGGGTGGCTATACGAAATATTGAGATCAAACTCAAATTAATGATCGAATGGCTTTATCTTTGTTTTGTTTCATATCTTTAGGAACAAAATGTCAACTATGTTTTTACGTTAGTACCTTTTTAGTACATACCCAATAGACTCCAATCACTCGAAAAATAATGAAAATTCAGAAATGCTTTGCAAAGCGTACTTAGTAAGATCCCTTACTTACTGCAGCTTGCCAAAACAGCATTTACGAAATTCACAAAAAGGCTGCATTAATTTTGTACAAATCGGCGCCATCAGGCCAGCTGTGCAACAAATCCACAAAATACGCCAAATTCGCATTTCCAAATGCCAAAATGCGTGTGTGTTTGTGTGCTTATCATCTTTGCCGGCATAATGATGCGCATTCATCACAGAGTCCAGTGACTGCGCTCGCTGCCACATATCCCCGAACCGCACACCATTTACTGCGCCAGTAAGGCGCTCCAACTACGTACAACAAGCCCTCTAAGCAATTGCGTGTGTGCATGTGTGCGTCGCGACCCCAATCAATTAAATTTCAGCGTGGTCGCTTTTCAAATGAGCCACAAAGGAGCAAGTGCACCATTTCCTCAATAACAGCATTTGTGCGATTGCGCTTAAATGTGTTTGTATGTTCGTACATATATGGATACATATGCACATATGTATGTAGATGCCACGAAATTCTAATGCATGCCACCAAAATTGGTTGCGCGCGCGTACGCTTGCGGTAAGCGCTCTCGTGCATTTTGTGGGCACACAAAATTTTTGCCAATTTTTCTTGCAACTTGTTATTGTAAAGTTTGTGTTTCCGTTATTTCCTTTTTTTTTTGCGTTTTTCTGTTGTTGCTTTTGTTGCCATTGCTGTTAGCTACAAATGTGTTTATGAGCGCGCATTGCTATCTGGCTTGTTGTTGTTGTTGTGTTTGTGCAAACAAATGCGTCGCAATTACACACTTTTGCTTGGCCAGCAATCATTTGGCCGCCACACATGCACACACACTCACTCTCACACCACCGCGCCACCGCACGCTCATTGCAATGTCCATTGGTCCACCTGCGTGCCCCGAATGTTCTCTTTCGTCGCTCGTTCGTTTGGTATTTTGTGTGGCAACGGCTTTCATTTATTTCGCTTTTCTCAACCTCTGCAGCGTGGCATACAATTCACGGCACGATTGGTGCATGTTGCAAACAAATTACGTTTTCTAGCATGTGCCACATGTGTGTGAGTGCGAGTGTGTGCTGTGCCAAATCAGGTGGGAATTGCCAAATCGTGAGCAAAACTTTAAAATCTCTTTGCATGTATACACACCTATGTGTGTGTGTGTGCGTATGTGGCAAGTCCATTTGTAGCCAACAAAAGCTAACAAAATTTTGTGTGTGCCGGCTTAAATGCCCAGCAGCGTTATTTGTGTGGCACAATAAATGCGCGCGTGAGCATTTGTGGCAATGCGGCAAGTGCGCCATCAAATTAAGTACGGACAAAGCAAACCGCCAAACAGTTGGCAACTTATCGGATTGAGCGGTGATGGTGGCTGTGTTGCCTGTCGGTGCCCAAACATCCGAACATCCATGGCCGCGCCTAACTGCAAGACAATTAAAATTAATTTGCATTGCGCCACAGGAAATTCGCTTGTAGGCTTTCTTTCTTTTTCAATGCCTGCCACATTCATAGTAAAACACAACATATGCATATTCATATTCATACATATAGATATATATTTATATATACTATATACAATTACAAGCGATTTATATCAAGCGCCTCGTTTCACTAATGCAGAAGGTGCGTAGCCATCCTGCCGAAATTGCCTGCGTCCCCATAAAGCACCTCCGCCTCTTAAATGCCCGCCTGTAAACACCCAACGCAATTCTCTCCTTCGTGTTTGCTCTTCGTCGCTTCACTCCAAATGAGCACAACAATTTTGCGCTTAAAATATATTCAATTTCCTTTCACCACCCACATGCGCTTTCACGCGATCCTGAGCGATGTAGTTATATACATATATCCATATATAGTACATATAATACATATACCCAAACTTTCTGATAGGCGCTGCTTGATGACTACAACCGTCAATTTTGAAAGCAGCGCTCCGCCATTTTAGCTGCCTTCCTTCCTGATTTTTTCTTTTGTTACTTTTTGGGCTTCAAATATGTATGTTGATGAAATTTAATGTGGCGCAGATGAGCTTGCGTCTCTTTTTGAATTTGATTCCTTTAATGTACTATGTGAACGTTAAATTTAAATAAGTTGTAAAAATATCCAAAAATTTAAGAAAAATACTAAAAAAAGTTAATTTCGGTTCTATAAGCTTCTTCTCTAGTGGAGTAGACACCGCTTAAGTGGTGAATACGAAATCAACGAATAAGTGGTGTGATTCGATCTTTTTTCGCGGATCTTTTCCAAGATTTGGCGCATGGTGAATATCTGGTCGGTGGTTGATTTACCAGGTCTAAAGCCACACTGATAAGGTCCAATCAGTTATTGATGGCGGTCTTTAATCTCTCACACAATACGCTCAATATAACCTTATATGCGATGTTGAGAAGGCTTATCCGACGGTAGTTGGCGCAGATTGTGGGATCTTCCTTTTTGTGGATTGAGCAGAGCACACTTACATTCCAATCGTCGTTCATGCTTTCGTCCGACCATATTCTATTAAGAAGCTAATGTATCTTACTTATTAGTTCCTCGTCGTCGTATTTGTAAAGTTTTGTTGATCTTCATGCGGGTAATTGCTATTCGAACTTCTTCATGGTCGGGAAATGGCACGTCCGCTCCATCGTCATCGATTGGGGAATCGGGTTCACCATCGCCTGATGTTATACTTTCACTACCTTTCAACAGGCTGCAGAAGTGTTCTCTTCATAACTTCAGTATGCTCTGGGCAGCAGTCACTAGATCACCTCTGGGGGTTCTATAAGAATATGCTCCGGTATTGAAACGTTAGTCACCTTCCTTTCGTATAGTTTTCGGGCATTACCCCTATCGGTCAGCTTGTTAAGCTCTTCATACTTATGAATTCGACCTCTCACTTTTTTTGTGCAATGCATTTCGCTTTCGGCACCTATCCCATCCAGCACGGAAGTGGTCGTTTCTGACATTGTGAGCTAGGCAGTCTGTTTTCACTTCACGGCACTTTTAATTGTACTCGCTATTCTTTTACATTTTCCGAAATCAATGGTTTCGTTTGCAGTTGTACGTAAGGAGCCTGAAATGCCGTCCCACAGTTCCCTTATACCGAGTTGTTTACGAGTGCTCTCAGTGAGCAGGAGTGCAAGTCGAGTAGATAATCGTTCGTCTGTTGTGTCTATTGTGACTGCAACTTCTCGACGTCCAACCTTCCTGTGGTTTTGCTACACAGAAGCGAGTGCGTATCTTGGCTGCAATAAAATATTGGTTCAAGTCAATGTTACCACCTCGGGCGTACGCACGTCTAAATCTCTGGAGACCTGTCTTCCAACTATCACAACATCATCGATCTGCTGGCTTTTTGCTTCGGAGACAGCCGGGTAGCTTGATGAACTTTTCTATGCTAGAATCTAGTACTACAAATAACCAAAGTCCCCGGCGAAGTCGATCGGCCACAACCCATTTTGGAATGTTTCATCGTGGAGGCTGAATTTACGAACCGTTGTGACAAAGACACCTTCTTGGCCCACCTTGGCGATGAATTCGCCAAGCACGATTTTGACAGCTTTCATTTGTGAGCTCTAAGCCCTTATAGAAGACATCTTTGGTCACATCGTCCTTCTCTTCCGTCGGGCGTAGGCGCTAACCAACGATATGTTGAAAAACCTAGCTTTACTACGGATTGTGGTTAGATTTTCATCCACCGTGGTGAATGGCAGTACTCGCCGTCGCAGTATCTCTCCCACCTTGATTTCCACACCGTGTTTGTCCTTTCTATGGCCACATTAGTGAGGATCTACTCGCCTCTGTTCTTGTTCCGTCCATCACATCTCTTGGACGGCGGTGATGTCTACCTTTACTCCAACGAGAACATCAGACAGCCTTCGCAATTAAGGGGCCAGACATTCCAGCTGCCTGTCCTTAAACCGTAATCCTAAGTGTGTTTCCAGTGGTCTTCATCAAAAGGGGGATCTATCGTCAGAGGCATTTTTGATCTTTTTACTGTGTGTGCTGATTTACGCGGAGAGTTTGTTTTCTCACTTTAGCTCGCTTTCAAAAGGATGTTTTTCGGCTACCCAGATCTAACACCGGAAGTCGTGAGCTGCTTGAGCCATATAGAAAGTTATTGTTACTGGCCACTCCCAAGTGAATCACGCTCAGAGAGCCTTCCTCACTTGCGTAAATTTCTTCACATGACTTCATTCTCCTATATATACTTACAGTTATAACTTCAATAAACCCGTCCCAGAATTCCCACACTTCAACCGCCTACACAAAACCACACCAACACGGTTAAATAAGTCAATATTGCGAGGAAGCCGGCTCTTGTGCCACACCACTTTAGGGCAAGCAACTAACGGTTTATATAAGTATAAGGACACACATATCATCGTACGTACAAATTTCCAACCGAGGCGCATGAAATATTCCCAAGTGTATCATGTGTCATACGCGTACGTGTTGCGACATAAGCCACTGCTGCCACCGGCAAAAGCAACTACAGCAAAGCAAAGCAGAATCATAACTAAAGCAGAGAAACAAAAAATCACTTAATAAACGGTAATAAATAAAAGTTGAAAAAACATAAACAAGAATCATTGAAAGCAATCTTGTAGCGGCGTGTTGCCTATTTGTTGTTGGTTCGACAATTACTTAAGCGGCTTCCGAATGTCGAACGCCGCCACCAGCCGCAAAACAGGCAAAGAGAGTCATAATGCCAGCCAAAGCTCAGCGTGCCGTGTGCAACCTGATATCGCAATAAATGCGGGGTAACAACAACAACAAACAGAAATTGGAAAAAAACAGCTTACCGTTTGCCGTCTTGATGTTGCACACACATGCAACCGTTGCTTTAACTGTTTGTAAACACATAAATAGGAAGCATTCCGCCGCATGGGCACGTCGCTGCCGACGGATCGGATTTACCATTGAGTTTCTCAGGCGCTGATTTATAAATGTCAACAGTGACGTTATCGTTAAATTAGATGGAAAATGTGAAGTCGTAATAGTGCGGGAATGTGCGCTCTGAAAAACCAAACGCGCCATAAAAATGAGGAGGACATGAAGCAAGCAGAAAGCATAGATTGATCTGCAGGCGTGTTGTGTGCCCCGCCGGCGTACGCACTTGAACAGTTTGATTAGCCGGTTGGCAAACAGTTGAAAACACGCTTAGAACAAGTTTTTCCAACACAAAACGGAAGAAAAAAATGTGAAATATTGGCGCATCAGGCGGAAAAGAGGCCAATCAAAAGCCGCAAAACAAGAACAAGCAAGAGTTCATGAGCCGGTTTGCTTTGCTTGGAAAATGTGCGTGGCTCTAAGGAAGGGTAAACGAACAAGCGTACACAGCGCAAACGAGCCGAAAGAAATTCTAATAAAGTTTCGATCAAATAGGAAGAGATGAGCAAATAAAACGTTTCTAAAACACACATATGAATGGACCGAACTCGACCAAATAGCAGCCACAAATAATTGCCAAACTGCGCCGAAATACTTTAACTTACAACAGCACAAACAAAAGCGGAGACAAGCAGACGAGACGAGTTGCCTGAGTACCGGAAACGGAAGCATTGTGTTCTGCAGACACGGCCAATCACCGCCGAGAGCGGCGGCTGCGTCACTACAAAGTCAGGCAATCGAAATTAAACAGAAGTTTGAATTAGGAAGAAAGAAAAAAATGGAAAAACAGCAGCTGAAATCAAAACCAGACGCAAAGTTCGGTTGTCGAACAATAAAAATTGACAGCTCAAATGGCAATGCCAGCGTCGAAATGCGGAAACTTTGCCGACTGTTGTCTGTGTGGCATTCGCACGGGCAGCGATATTTGCGTCTCTATGGGTGTATCCTTGGAAAATGCAAAAGGCGGGCTTTGGAACTAATAATAAAATTGCTTGTGGCCATACTTTGAGCTTTCATATGTGAAAACTCTCGTACTGTGCTTCACTTGTTAGGAGAGTATTTAACCCAGCGTTATTTAAGAGACGTTTGAAATTTTTTTGAAGGTTAGTTACATAGATTAATTTGAGGCTATCATTTAATTTTGCTTGATTTCCAAAGTATAGGCGTTTTGACAATAGTGGATATAAGTCCGCCTTAATTAAAGCTAACTAATTCTATCCCAAAAAGTATACTTTATTAAGAAAAACCATATTAAAAGGAAGCTTCAGACTTTCAGAAAATATTCACAGCTAAAATTTTGAAGAGAAGTAGCTTGATAGATAAAACAAGATCCTTATATGGATGGCATTCTCCGGAATAGCCTCGAGAGCCGAAATGCATGCAGCTTGGATCCTCTCAGTCGTATTAAAATACTTACTTTCCGTCGGCTTTTTCAGGCAAGGAAACAAAAAAGTAAGTAAGCAGAAGGGCGGCTACGGAAGCGTTAGGTTAGGTACCTGTTCACAAGAAAGGCGGTGTGAGCCTGAGCGTCGTGGTGCAACTTTCAATCAGCTGCGGCTCGCGTATCTCTGCTTTAACGAACGCTGTATTTTCGACTTGCACCACTCACAGAAACACGTCGCGCGAAAATGTTTGTCCTGACTGTCCAGGTGTTCGGTGACAGCTGACTGAGCCGCTTGTTCGTTAGCTAGGAACGCCCTCTACCGAATCCAGTCGAACCACGCACGCTCCGAATTACAGTAGCGGCGGAAGAAAATCAGTCTTATTACTTAGGCAGACGGGCAGTCAGACAGACGGATAAACAGACAAACGGACATGGCTCAATTGACTCAGCTCGTCATGCTGATCATTTCTTCTTCTTTATTGGCGCAGACACCGCTTACGCGGTTATAGCCGAGTTAACAACAGCGCATTAGCCGTTCCTCCTCTTCGCTACTTCGCACTAGTTGGAGATTTCAAATGAAGACAGGTCCTTCTTCACTTGGTTTTTCCAATGTAGTGAAGTTCTTCCTCTTTCTCTGCTTCGCCTGGCGAGTACTGTGTCGAATACCTTCAGAAGTGGAGTGTTTTTGTCCATTTCGACGACATGACGACATGAAGCCGCTGTCTTTTAGTTCGCTAAACTATGCCAATGTCGTCGTATATCTCTTACAGCTCATGGTTTCAGCGAATGTGATAATCGCCGTTGCCATTGCGCAAAGAACCATAAATCTTTCGCAGAAGATTTGCTTCGCTTCCTTATCCATTCTGGCGAAAGCAGAACTAACGGCGCGGTTGCTGAGGTAATGATCTTGATATAATCGGCGTATGCCAGCAGTTGTACACTCATATAGAAGATGATACCTTCTCTATTTAACGAATTCTTTTCGTACTGACAAAAATAGCTGTTTTTATTCTCTTTTCATGGATCTTTTCCCAGATTTGGCGCATTTTGAATATCTGATCAGTTGTTGATTTTCCAGGCCTTTGTGCTTTAACATTTCACACAGTATGCTCGACAGAACCTTATGTGTGATGTTGAGGAGGCTTATTCCACATTAGATGGCGCTTATTGTGGGGTCTCCCTTGCACTCCACTTTAATCGTAGAGCATGGTTTCGTCCGAAAATATTCTACAAAGAAGCTGGTGCATACTCCTTTTCCGTTCTTCACCGCAGTATTTGAATGGCTCGACCAGCAATACAACGGCTCCGCCGCTTTGTTGTTCTTCAGATGGGCAATTGCTATTCGAACTTTTACATAGTCGGGTAATAGAACGATTGCTTCATAGTCATTCTGATTATTTAGATATTTACTTTGTAGAGTCTTCAACGTCTTTTAGGTTTTAGAAACATTGTAACAAACTTTATATATCCCGTTCAGTGCATAAAAGGCCAAAATGTAGGCAGCAAAACATGCAAAGCTTCTGAACACATTTCTAAACTGGAAATGTTACATACATAATGTGTAAAATTCCTGTTTTTCATACATTTCCTCCAAATCAGCTGAATTAACCAATTGTTTTTTGTCCTCATTCAAAATCTTAAGTCCTCCTCATTGCTATTGCTGGGTTCGATGCAAAAATCTGCTAATCTCTGCTGACATACACATACATACGCTTCTTCGCATCTATTTGAGAAAACAATAAAAACCTTTTTAAGTCGCCAGCACTCGGAAACGACTTTTGCCTGTGGCCACTGAATGGCTGCTGGAGTTTTCGGCGGTGATTGGAATCCTGTGGCGCACCAAACACAGTAACAAGCTTTATTTGCGGTCAGTGTTGAAACAGAAAAAAATTCCAATATTGCACAATTCAATGGCAATTGTAAAAACGCCTGTTCATGATTGTAAAAGGAAATTTTCGCATTCTCGCCGCTTGTTATGCCGCGAATATTGGATTTCCATTGTCAGCTGCTTCTTGAAAAACGCATCGATTGGGAAGTGTAGGAAAAAATTCAATTTTTAATAGAAAAAGGACTACTTTTTTTTACAATTTTTATTGCTCTAAGGCAAGTACTCAACAGTGACAATAACTGTAAAATCGCGTTGTTGGCGGAGAATGTGCTAAAAAAGATATTTCGGCGCATGAAATGGTATATCAATTTCAATTTCGTTTATATGACACGCGCAGTTACGCTCACGCCCAAAACTGATAGTGAGAGGGAATTGAATTTTAGTGTACTCCTTTAAGCAGCTACGCGAATATAATTTTTATGCTAGGAAAGAGTCGTTTTTTTCTAAACTATAGGCATGAAAAGAAAAATACACGCTTTCTCCTCAACAAAGTTGCGCTAATCAACACCATTTACACCTGAACCGCCGCGCTGAAGTAATAAAGTGATGTCTAAAAAAAGAAAAAAAAAACTTGCCACTAGAACTTGTCACTTATAATCAAACTAATGAAGTGTGCCAACGCCAAATAAACGAAAATACCAAAAATTATTCAAATAAAAAGTAACCTAGGCTACATGCATCACGCTGCCACGCTGACACACCGAAAAAACGCCACACAAACAGAATTAAATCTATCAAAAAAGCCATAAAAATCACTTTAACAATGTCATAAAATGGCTGTGTAGGCAAACAAAAACAAAACCAACAGTGGTGACAAAGCAGCAAATTTACGACAGAAATCGAAAGACACGCACAGAAGCTACGGCAGCAGTGGCGAGAGTGTGAAGCAGCACAGCGATGTGCTCGGACCAGTTGCAAGTATTTTTATGGCATACTATAAATTGCTTTCTAAATAGACTATAAAAACGTTTTAACAAATGAAAATATTGAATCGAATTCCAGTGTGGACGAAACGTGCTCGCCGGCAAAGCAGCAAGGCGTGATGGGGACAGTTTGAAGAAAGCGTAAAAAAAAAACAATAAGATTGTGCTTTAACATAATATTTAAAGTTGCCAGTGTTGGTAATTAAAGATTTGGTTTTTTTTTTCAAATTTAGTTGAAGTAAAAAACTCTCAAGGTCACGTGCTATTTTCTACAAAAGCTATGCCAGAAAAGTCAGAAGGCAAATGTTATATTTAGACGATTACTCCTGAGATGAGGAGATTATTCCTCAGAGAAGAAAAAAAGTTTATAATTAAATAGTCATCTAATCAGGTTAAGAACTTTGGGTCCACGGGGATAAATTTAGTTTCCGCAGAGAATCCACCGCAGATCATAGTGAAGCTGACAAAGTAATGAGTAATTTAAGTACAATCAAGTAACTGAGGCCTTACTCGATAGGAAACCCAAAACGAAACAGGACAGTTAAAAAGGATATTTCGAATAATCTAAAGATAATAATCAAGTCGGTAATCGAACGCAATAACTTATGGAAAGAAGCGAAGGTTATGCAATAAGGCACACTAGTTGAGTAAAGGCCGGCCCAATAGTAATACGATCGACGAAATATCGAAACTAGAAAACAGCCTATGCATAGAAGCCATAACTAAGGTATGTCGTCTGAGATTATTTAGCTAAAAGTAAAATATTTTAGTACTCAATTTTCAGAAAAAGTTTTAATTTAGAAATTTGGATTTATACAAGAGCTCAAGACCTCAGCACAGAAGCTTCATGGATGATGTTTCAGTGCATTTTTATTTTAGGGAAAGAATGTTCTCTAGCAGAAAGAGACAGCAGTATTAGACGAAATCTAAAGAGCTCGAGCAATTAATTTGAAGTGAATTATTATTGAATGGTCAGGCTTGGAATGGCTGAAAGCTTTTTTTTTCAAAAAGTGTGTAACTAAGTTTGAACTGAAGTAGTGATTAATAAATGCAATCATTCTTACAATAGCCATTACCTGCTGACGACAGCCTTACCCCACGACGCTCAAAAGCACAGCAGATCAAATGAATGTGTTGACTGTTGCCGTACTTTGAGTCCAGCATTCGGGTTTTAATCACAACCATCACGATACTCCGCGAGGGGCCAGTCCGCAAGAGCAGGTTGGAGCAGGCTCTCCGTGGTACCAGAATAAAATCCCGGTTTAGACTACTACCAGTTGAGCTTCCCTAATGCTCTGGACTGGTGACCATGGATGGATCCCATCAGATAGGTGTCTCTGATGCAAAAATAGTTTCGGACAAGGATATATTTGTTGACATTCTTCCTAATTCTTTATAATTCTTTAATTAAAGCCATGCATTTTCTATACCACGTCCTTTTCTGAATCCATACTGTCTATCCGACCACTTACTCCGCGTTAACTCCTGAAGCCGTTCCACCATAACTCTTTCCAGCATGTCACTATCGAGACTCATAACTTCGAAGCCTTAGATAACTTCGTCTATCTTGGAACCAGCATTAACACTCACAACAATATCAACCTCTGAAAACACTCCGGCTCTGAGAGTGTTCGACGCAGTACCCGCCGGTGGAAGCAAATGAGAAAGAAAGAGACCTCCACTGCGTTGGAAAGACAAGGACCTGCCTACCCTTGAAATCTCCAACTGGCACCAAACAGTGAAAAGAAGAACGACTGGCGCGCGGTCGTAAACTCGGCAATAATGGCGTAATCGGTGTCTTCGCCAATAAAGAAGAAGAACCCAAAATTTGAATTTTTGATGTTTGTTGATTTTTCTTTATCGCTGAAACTACAATCAAATTACAAAGAAAAAAAGAATAAATAAATACATTTAAAGATCTAAATATACCCCACAATAACAAAACAAATTAAGAGCCTGCATGTTACGGTGTTAATCCTTTTCGTTTTGTGTACTTTACACCAGCGTCTGGTTCAAGAAGTTGCGTTTGTCACAGAGTACATGCTATAAATACCTGTGTATTGTAAGAATGATCTGACTTCCACCAGTCTTGCCACCTGACCCTTGTACTAAAGCATGCCACACACAATTTCAATTTAGAGCGTAAATTTTGATATTTGAAGTTGTCAACGGTAATGCTCTCGTCTATGCGTACGCCAGTCATAAGTCTGCTCCGCAAGACAGCAAAAGCTAGTAGGGGCTGCCGTAAAAGCAACTAGGGAGCCGTAAGTCAGCGCCATGGCGCTAATAATTCACGCCGCATAACCGCCACACTTTGTTGCTCAGCTTAGTTAAGCTGTCGGCGTTCACGAGCGTTGTGGCGCAACGGCGCTAGCTAATACTCAGTTCCCCCTTTAACTTGAGCACACGTGCCAGAGCTCGTGTGATTTGAGGTCTCATTGAGGTGTGTGCGATTGTGTCGCCTATCCATTGACTGCAGACATGGTGGTAGCATGTTTTATTTAAGTATCATGATGCTGAGGAAAATTATTTAGTTCTGCATCATAGTTCAGATGGAAACATACATATGGAAACATTTTGAGGTGATGTTTTTTAAATAGTTCTTGCTACTTTTTTTTCTTTTCTGAGAGTTTTATTAAATTTGGATATTCACTTTTACGTTATATTTCATTGTTAGCGCTCTATCTTTTCACTAAGAGTCTATAGCTGTGGCTAAAATTAGTTTGGTTCGATTTCCCATACTTGACCCTGACTAATCATTTTACTTTAACTCAAAACCATAAACTAATATAAGAATGATTTTTATCAAATATTCTTTGTTGTCTGACTGTCGCTAGTACTAAAAAGAGCAGTTAGCTTTATTTTATTCAGCAAATGGAGGGTAAAGGCGGTTTAAGAAATGATTTCACTTGAAATTGTAAGATCATTAAATTATAGAAAATTACTAACAGACTGAAGCCACATATGAAAATCGTACCATACGTAATGGAAAAAATTATAATTCACCAAGGCTTTAATAATTGTATCTCAAAGACCTGTATAAAATTTCATGAAGACCAGTTGAGTAGTTCCCGCGAAATCTTGCCAACAGACTTCAAAAACACAACACGTTTTAAAACGGCGCACTTAGCCTAGTTAGCCTCGAGTACACAAGTTCCAAGGCTGTAACAACTTGAAAATGTAGGACAATATCTTTGAGGTATTGAAGAATAAGACAATAAAAAATTCGATTTCTTTAAACCCATAAACCCATGTAATCTCTTAAGAAACATTCTAAATGCCCTGAAAGCAATATATCTCAACAGAATTTTCTTCTTGAAAATTAGCCTACTTCCTACTACTTTAAGAATAGTTATTTATAGAAAATAAAGATTTCAATCTGTCATTCGTGGATTCGAGCTGTTCAGAACTATTCAAGAATATGGTAAAAATGGGCGTGGTCGGGTTTGTCGTATTGAAGTTTCGGAAATTGTTGGTTTCAGTTTCAATATGAAGGAAAAGTTAAAGCTAAATAGCAATCGTTTTGAAAGGTAAGGTTAACTAAATTTATATTAACCTGCAATTTGTATCCAAATTAGTTGATCTAGACATCCGTCACACTCAGAGAGTTTAGGCTCCTAAAAAAACACGTGCCTGAACACTCGGAAATCCTCATTCATTTCAGTCGCCAAACCGAACTCTGGCGGCTCCTTCTCTGCTCATATACCTGCCAGGGAGTTGTGGGTGGGAAGAAGGGTTATGGGATGAATCAAAGCTTGGGGGAAACGTTGATGGAGGGGTCTACTGTCAGGAGCTCTCTACCAACTCCAGTTTAAGGCTTTCTCAATATTGAAGTGTCTGCTAGGCCGAGGTTGCATTCATTAAGGTAACAGTAGATTTACTGCTCCAGACTGCAGCCTCCTTCAGAGAAGTGACTATCCACTCAAATAGCATAGCGGCGATACTACCCTTGAACTCATTAGCAGTGCATTAAGGTTAAGGAATGCCTAACCTCAAGCAACTTTGTGACAAGACTGGTATGAGTGCCAGGCCACAGCGGCGTCCACTCAGTAAGGCTGGGAATCCTATCAGACGACATCTGCAGAAGCTGTATGGGAGAAGATGAGGTGGAAACAACTCAACACTTCTTTATTGACTGTTCCGTGTTTGGTAGATCAAGATTTAGCACTTGGAAGTGCATACCGCCGAACTGGGTTGAAATGAATCGCCTGTTGTATTGGCTATATGATCTCACAAAGGACTACATATAGTAGACCACGTGCAATCTTTGATCAACCATCTAACCTAACCTAACTTTTATGTTCTTAAGTTACCAATACAAATTTTATCGAAGAACTTTTTTTTAAAAGAGGAACATTCCGATTGGTCTTACATAAATAGGAGAACAAAAAGATTTTCGTTATGGCTTTTACTCAAAATCGAAGGCTTTTTTATTTCAAATATTTTTTCTGCGGAATCAAGTGCTTTGTATGGAAAGATTTTTCATTTAAAGAGATATTTTCAGGAAATTTAACCTGAGATGTTCTCTTGTTTTCCTTTCAATTCTAAAACTTGCAACAAAACAAATTTCTATGAAATTAAAATTTATGACATAACGGCACTTACACATAATCACATTTGTAGAGGCACATTTACGATCTTCCTTCTATTCATTTGGGGACAAACCCTATTTGCGCATATGTGCTACACGGCTGCCGTACGCTCGCGTTGCACGTTCATAACCGCTCTTTGCCACACTCATGCACCACACCCAAAGCTCCCTAAGGCCGGTGTCGCGACAACGCTACTAAAGGATCCATTAATACTGAAAAAAAAGAAACGGAAAATAAAAGATAAAAAAGGAAAATGATGCGAAAAAAGCAAATTGAAAGAAGCGCATGAAAAATAAGGCAAGCAAAGCGCTGCGCATGCAACGATGATGTGCTGGAATTCTTTTTATGTGCGCGTGCCATTGTTGCAGCAGCACTGCGTGCAACTATAAAAGTGCAATGCCATCAGCGCGGTATCAGCGCGCAATGACGCTGCGCGCCATAGCATTTATGTACAGTTATTTGCCACAAATAGTTAGACAGCGGCAGCAAAGTGTATGCACAAATAGACATAAGTACGTGTAGCAGACGCTTAAATGCGCTATTTTTGCCACATTATACATGCACTTAAGTACATACTACGTGGCGATGTGGCAGCATCAACGGCTACCGGCGAGCGGGGAAGATAAAAACATTAAATGCATATCTGCTTATTGCTGTAAGTATGTGCATGTGGCAGTGCGGGGCAGCAACATTTTTTGCACATGTTGCATGTTGCACAGTCATACACATATGTGTATGTTTGTTGCGATATTTGGTATTTAGTAGGCACACCTCAGGCAGCGTGCGCTTGCCACACACACACACACACCCAATAAATGCAGTCACCACGGTTGGCGCTCCCACACACGCCAGCCGGTGTTCTTGCCTGCGTCCATGTTGCACAAACGCACACATGCCGTTTGCGGCGTTGCAAGCAAGCACTTTCATTGGCTTTCCTTGGGTGCCAGACTATTTTACTCACATTTATGTTTTGTAATTTTCATCACTGCCGCATTTTATGGCATTACGACGCCACCGTGTTGACAATGTTGCAACTTCCAAGTAACGCGCACATTCATCTCTCCACTCACATTCGTATTTATCGGTATTGTTCGTGCACTTATTCAATATTTTGCTTTGTTGCACTCGCTTGTTGTTCGTGTTGTTGCCGGTGTGGGTGTGTGCGCTTGTGCAATGAATTGGTTAAACATGTTGCAAGCATTTTCAATACACGCAACTTGCCGCAGACAGTTAATTTAAACTGATTTCATGTTGATAGCGAGAATATTGCAATGTCTGATTGCCGCTTGCCACGTTTGTCAGCGTGAAAGCATTTGTTATGATGACAGTGCTCGCGCACATGCACACATGCACACTTACGCACGTGAACATGAAAGTCGAGTGTGCGAAATTAATGCAGGAAATGCATTTAATATCTTACCGTTAGGAGTGTCTGCACTTTATGGCCGCAACTAATGTGGCGTTTTCTATTGAAATGGGTCACACGCGCGCCGATGCGGGTGCGTGGAGGTACAGGGTGCGCCAATTGTACTTAGAGTTGTGTTTTGTATGGTGTGGCCTAGGTAGATTAAACTTAAAGTTTTTCATAATTTTCTACTTCAAATAGAAGAAAAAAAATTTCCAAAAACAAAAAAAAATTGTGGGGAAAGCTTGTCTTATAGAAAAAAAGATAATGATAATTTCCAACTTTGTTCCATGTTGTTACAAATCTGACATAGATAATTACGGGGAACCTCAGGATGAATATAATTCAGTTTAATTGGATAGTTCCAAATTTTTTCAGAAGAAAGCAGCATTTTATCCGTATGTGGAAAAGCTATAAACTGACCACAAGTGTGCTAGATTTCAAGCTGCGTAATAGACATTATATTGACTATCACTTCCGAAACCCTCATTAATTATTACTATTTTTGTTTGTCATGAGATTTACTTTCCTTGCGAGAAAGCGAGCTACAGAAAATTTTTACCCTGAAACCTCTTAGCTTGATTTTTGTACTCTCACAACCCAGAGCATAATAGTTTAATTCATCTAAGGGCTGTTTGTATCATTTAAAACTAGTCGATATCGATAAAGAGTTATGCTACTGTGCCCAAAAATTAAGGTATTTATTTTCAAAATTCTTTATTTATTCTTCCAAATCAATTTCGTCCCCTTCAAAGTAATCCTCTCCCGATGCAATGCACTTATGCCAACGGATTTTCCAATCTTCGAAACACTGGTTGTAGTCACTTTCCAGGATGGCCTTCAGGTCCGTCTTCGCTGCGGCTTGAATTTCCTCTATCGTATAAAAACGGTATCCCCGGAGCGGTCTTTTGAGCTTGGTGAACAGCCAGAAGTCGCACGACGCCAGATCAGGTGAATACGGTGGTTGCGGAACGATATGGGTTGTGTTTTTGGTGAAATGGTCAGGAATTACTAGGGCTGTATGGGATGGTGCATTATCGTGGTGTAAAAACCAAGAATTGTCTTTCCGCAATTCCGGCCTTTTTAGCCGGATAGTGTTACGTAAACGACGCATGACGTTCAAAAAATATTCCTTGTTGACTGTTTGGCCGGTTGGAAGGAATTCATAATGCACAACACCACGATAATTGAAGAAAACAGTCAACATGACCTTGATTGATGATTTTTGAGCGACTTTGGCGCGATTTTTTTGGTCTCGGCTCTCTTTTGGCACGATATTCGCTCGATTGATCGGTTGTTTCGGGGTCGTAAGCATAGATCCAAGTCTCATCGCCAGTTATAATGCATCTCGTGACACCCTGGTAGTCGGAAAACATCGTCTCACACCTTTCAACGCGACGCCTTTTTTCCAAAAAATTCAATGTTTTCGGTACCAGATTTGAGGCGCTTGAGGCCCAAAACATCCGTCAAAATGGTATTGGCTGAGCCTTTCGATATGCCAACTGCATCAGCAAGGTGTCTAATTGTTAATCGACGTTGTTTCAATACCAAATCTTTGATTTGTTGAACGTGAGCTGGTTGATGGTCGCCCTGGACGCTCTTCGCCTTCGACTCGTTCACGGCCGGCTTGGAACTCACGATACCACTTGTAAACATTTTTTTAGACATAGCCCCATCACCAAGGCTTTCTGCACCATCCTCAACGTATACGCAGCAGAAAATTGATTTCGTAAACAAAATGTAATGCAAATTCTTTGCCCAACAAATTTCGACATCGCAAAAAAACGAATACTCACTTTTAGCAGCTCACAAAACAGTAGTGAATATTTTGACATGAAATTTGATATAAATGTGATTGACAGTACTATCAACCTAAAAAAAAAAATAATTCTCCAAATCCTTCGACGCACGCAGTTTAAATTCAAAACTTTATTTTTTGGACACAGTAGTATACGGATACAAGTCCAAATCCCTTCTCAAAATCCGCCAGGTTGTGGTTTCAGACAGTCCCAATTCTTGGGAAAGGCTTGAAATCGACAAATTGTGGTCTTCAGCACGACTTGTCTGAACGGCAGTAATATTTTCACTACTTCGAGCAGTTTTTTTTTATCTTATTGGTACTTGAACATTATGCAAAGGAAATGTATCTTCGAACTATTCAACCATTCGACGAATAGTGTAGGTGACCGAAACGATACTTAGAAAACCCTATACAAGTAGCCTAAGTAATATTGATTTCCTCTTTTTCAGAGTCGAATTGTAGTGTGGAGCCTGCTCTGCCTAGTATCCACTCTGAATCAGAAATTTCACAGTGTCCTGGAATCCATTACAAGTTTACCGAGAAATAGGAAGTTAATCCCGCTAATTGATATAGGCATTATTTCTCTATACTCTATAAGGCCTTAAGAACCTATCTGTGAATATATATATTTTTTGTTGTAAGCGTCTTCTTTGTCAGAAACAAAGGCTTATTTCATTGCTTCTGCGCTTGGAATACACTGCAGCGATCTGATGATCAGAAGGTGATTCTGGTATCTAATCTTGCTGAAAAGGCACCACCTCCCACTCCATTATTCAATTTTAAACCATCCGTTTAGATATTTATCCATTTTATACCTATTCCACTCCTCTCTGAAAGAGAAAACAATATTGGAGACCAAATTTAAGTTTAATGCTAAAGATATACGAAAATATATGTAGTATTAGAGAGAAGTGGGAACTTGGTAAGTTCTAGGATACTTACCCCTTATTATAAGCTTATGATTAGGAGATTAATCTTAGTCTCAGAGGTAATGAGGGTCTCTAAGCCTATAAACACTAGTCACTCGTTACAAGTCATTTTACACGTTTTGTATCTCTTCGAAGGCATACCGAAAGTCTCTTAAGCCAAAAATGTCGTCGTTATGCTCTTATGCATTAATTACTTTCATAGTTGTGCAGAAACCATCAGCAACCCACACGAAATGCACGTTACACTTTTGCTGTTGTTTTTGTTTTTTGTGTTTGTTGTTGTTTCGTGAGTGTATTTCAAGCACAATAACAATGCTGACAGCATTTAAAGTGTTTCATCTCGAGAACTTGATACGCACAAAATGTCGGTGCTGACGACCTCCCACATTTTTGGCATAGTCGAACGAAGTGCGCTATTTTAAGTGCACGGCCATGAATACAGGGTGGTACAAAAGTGAAAATTTATTTGAAATAGTATTATTTTGTTCTCTTGCACTACCCCCATTAGTAGTTCTCGAAAACACAGTTCCGGGAAAAACGCGTTTAAAGACGGCGCACTTAGCCAAGCTAGCCTCGAGTGTACCAGCTCTCAAGTCTGTATCTCCGAAACTATTACACGGATCATCTTAAAAAGTTAGGACAATATTCCATAAGTGTTGTGTAATTTAATAAGACAAACAAAGTTTTTGAAATCCGTAAACCTTCATTTTGTGGATGGCAACGACCATTAGTAAAACAGACCCTTATATACTTATCTTCTAACAATTTTCTCCTTACAAATAAATTTTAAATAGCTAACAGATTGTAAGTCTGATCGTCAGTCATTTTTATTTCTTCGTAGAGCTTTGTCCATAGTCATGTAGGATTTGAAAACTTAGAGGCCTTTGCTAAAACAGTAAAGATTCCAGCACTTCATCACTCGTCGTCTATAAAATACCACTCAAATATCTGCTTTCCTTCCTCAAGCATACATACATACAACACACATCTCTCCACCCACTTTTTGAATTCCGCCTGAAACTTACCATATCTCACCTGCCACTTGTCGCCTGCCTGCACTTAGCCTGCTTCGCTGACACTCCAATGTTATTACGTCGTCTTGCTGCACTAAATGTCAGCCGCTTGACGCGAATCGCGGCGAACATGTGTCATGTACTGCTTAAATAAAATTGTGCAACATTCGCTTGCACCAACACTGTTGCACCCATTACTTACTATGTATCTTAGCTGCACTCTGCTACGCCGAAGAAAGCCGAGGAGAGCCTAGCTGCCATTTGTGCGCTTGTAGCAATAACCTTGTAGCGTGTTGCATATGGCATGCGCTTAAGTGCGCGTGGAAGCTATTTACGTTTCTGTCAAACAAACTGACAGGACTAAAGACTCAATGGCAGTTTACGGTTTAAAAGCTTGATGCTTGAGGGCCTGTGGTTTAAAGCAGCAACAGCAATAGCAAGAGTAGCCACAAATACTTTAAAGTACGTGCTACTTGTAAGTTTTTTGCTTGCCGCATAGTTCAGCGACTTATTGACTTCAGCTTCAAAAACAATCCAACTTAAGTATGCCGCCTTGTTGCGGCAAGAAATCAGTTCAAGTGTGACTTGTAATCGAATTAAAGGAAGTGTAATATGCGCCAACACCAGCGTCCGACTCTCAAAGCGAGTGCAGCAAGCGCCATGCCATAAATAGTTAAGCGAAGTGGAGATCGGGGCGGAAAAGTAGAAATTTAATCAATACAGCAACTCATTCCCTCATGCAGCCGCACTCCAGAAGCGCGCTACGCGGCATCCCTGTTTCTTGTTCCTTTTCATATCTTTTATACCCACAAATTTCTCGCGCCACGTCGCCTCCTCAACTAACGTCTCCGGTTCTGCTTAATTTTTTTATTGCTTTTACTCATTTCAACTTCGCTCTCTTGCAAAACGGCATCTGTGTTTTGCCTGCTATTGCACGAGTTAAAGTGTAATGATTTCATTTCATTTGCCGTACACACCCCAAAAGTCAAGGCAAACCGGCCGGCATGTACAGCAGCCGTCTGCAGTGAGAACGGTAAATAAAAACGCGCGCTAAAGCAGCACGTCGTGCGCACCCATCATTAAAAATCAACGCGGCTGACTGCGTACTGGCTGCTGCCCGCGTCTCTCTTCACAGTTCAAATGGCGAGACTGCCTGCCACTTCGTGTAGTTCGTTCGATCTCGTGCGCTCGATAAAAGCCAATTTGCTGTAGCGTCCGGTCGTCAACTTTAACTGTGCAACGTCTGCTTTATTTCGCCTGCACTCGACTTCCTGCTTGTTGTCTCCACGAGCCGGTGCTGCTGCTGCTGCTGCGTCTACTTAATTTTTGCCTTGAGTTTTCCTCGAGTTATTGTGGTTTATTTTGCGACTTTCTTGCCTCTCGACGGCTCTGCGAGTGTCGATGAAACCGCGATAAGGCGTGCACACTGAAATTGAGCTGCCGAGTTGAATTGCTTTCCTCGCATTGCTACGTGTTCGTAGCGTAGCTGTAAGTGCTATTTCTTTTACTGCGGGTGCTTCAACATAAGCGCATTAGGGTGGCAACTAATTACGAGAATAAGGATTAACATTAAGCTTCGAAAAACCGTGACCGTGTTGAGTCTAAGCTTTTAAATAATCTTGTATTTTTAAACGAGAAAACTTTCGATAAGAGTTACTCTACGACAGTGTTACCGGATTTGGTAAATATCCATTTTTAACTGCTACTAAAATAGTTCCTCTAGGAACCCCTTAAACCAAGATAGATCGCAGGAGATCTAGCGCTCTTTTTACCCTCAGTAAGGCTAGCCTCTCATTGGTAGTTGGGTTCTTAACAGGCCACTGCCCTGTTGGAGTACATGCGGTAAGAATTGGAATCTTACCGGACGCCGACTGCAGAAGTTGTTTGGAAGAAGATGCGTTAGAAACAAGCCAGCACTTCCTTTTTGACTGTTTCGCGTTTGGGAGGTCAAGACTTTGACACTTCTGGACACATACCTTCAGACATCCTATCGAACTGGCGGGTGTTGAAGTTAAGCGAATTTGTAAATTTGTATTGGCTATAAAGTGTTTTGCCAAGTCCGAACACGGAAGTTCCTTTTTCAATGACTTCGCAAAGGACTACATTATCAGTCCATGTGCGATCTCTGATCAGCCATTTAAACTAACCCAACCTAACCCCTTAAACTGGAAACTCTTCAATTGTCTTCAATCAAAATGTTGGTATCAAAAAATTTATTTGATTTCTTAAGCCTTTGCTATCACTTACCACTCTCGTACAAAAATATTAGTGTACCACCCTAATATTCTTACAAAATACATTCGCAAAATGCGACGCAGAACAGAAATCAAATTATGAAATTCACGACCGTGTCGGACACACAGATTAGAAAGAGATTAAGTTGAGATAATGAAATTGCTTACATGGCTTGTGCGGTGAAGTGGTGTTTGGTCCAGCCAGCCGGGAAATGAGATGAGTTGCAGACGCTTATATGATTAGGCGTGTAGATTTGTTAGCAGTCAGGAAAAGGCAGTTTAAATTCAATGGCATGGCAAACGATGGTATTGACTAACCGACCGCGCTAATCGGGACAATGACAACGCGCTTGGCATAAAGCAACGAGCGGCGTAAGAACGTTTGTCAACTGTTGGTGGAGAAACTTGTAGATTTTCTTGATTGCTGCATGTGGAGTGGAGTTTATACTTATTGCTTTTTCTTAAGTGACGTGTTTTAGAATGTGTGTTTCACGGTTGGTGTGAGTATTTGATTTGATTTACTTTAGTTGTAACTAGTCTTATATTTTATCAAAATTTCATTTCTTACCCTAATCTTTTTTTGTATTAATTATTAAAAAATTAATATTTATATAATAAACTTTATTTTTTTATTACAGTACTTTCAACATCGACTGCTAATTCACGTAAACTAATAACTAAATCCTGAAGTACCCCAAGAGATATACCAAGCCTATGGTAAGTTTATATTGAATGTAAATTATTTACTTGTTTACAATAAGCATTTGCCAATGCCCAAAGGACCACAAATATTTCGGAGAACCTTTCTCTCGAAAACTCGTAACTCCGACTCTCTTTTTCATGCTGTCAAAAGCAGCTTTTAAATCGACGAAGAGGTGATGTGTGTCGATCCTCTTTTCACGGATATTTTCCAAAATTTGGCGGATGGTGAATATCTGGTCAGTTATAGATTTTCCAGGCCTAAAGCCAAATTGATAAGGTCGAATCAATTTGTTGACGGTGGGCTTTCTTTCACGCAATACGCTCCATGGAACCTTATATGCGATATTGAGGAGACTTATACCACGATAGTTGGCCCAGATCGTGATGAATGCTCCTTATCAGTTCTTCGCCGCCGTGTTTGAATAGCTCGGCCGGCAATCCATTCGCCCCCGCCGCTTTGTTGTTCTTCGGACGGGTAATTGCTATTCGAACTTCTTCACGGTCGGCCAATGGACCTCCCACTTCATAGTCATCGATTGCGGAATTGAGTTCACCATATCTTGGTGTTACACTTTCACTGCCATTCAGCAGGCTAGAGAAGTGTTCTCTCCATAATTTTAGTATGCTTTTTGCATCAGTCACTAGATCACCACTGGTGGTTCTAAAAGACTGTGCTCCGGTCTTGAAATCTTCTGTTAGTCGCCGCATATTTTCGTAGAATTTTCGAGCATTACCTCTGTCGGCCAGCTTGTCAAGCTCTTCATACTCACGCATTTCGGCCTCTTTCTTTTTCTGTCTGCAAGTGCGTCTTGCTTCCCGAAAACCAATTGTTTCGTTTGTAGCTGTACGCAAGAAGCTTGAAATACCGTCCTGCAGTTCGCTTTTACCGATTTGCTGATCAATTCTCTCAGAGAGAGTGCAAGTCGATTAGAATATTGTTTGGCTGTGTGTTGTGATTCCAGCTTCTCGACGTTGAACCTTCCTTGTGTTTGTTGACATGCGTTTTTTGCTGCACAGAGGCGGGTGCCTATCTTGACTGCAACAAGATAGTGATCCGAGTCAATGTTAGGACTTCGGAGCGTAAGCACTTCTAAAACACTGGAGACATCTCGTCCGTATATCACAAAATGAACGATCTGTTGGTGGGTTTTCGTTACGGAGACAGCCAGGTATACAATAATTATACATATAACCATATTTCGGGCCTCGCTGAAGTCGAATTTGGGGATGTTTCCTCGTGCAGGCTGAATATATCGACCGCTGTGCTAAAGATATTTTCTTTTTCCACTTTATCTTTCACAGATACGCTCCAAGCGCTCATAGAAGGCATCTCTGGTCACATCATTCTTTTCTTCCTTCGGGGCGGGGAGCAGATATTCGATCTGCATGTGCTTAAATCATAATCCTCAATGCGTTTGCAGTGGTCGTCATCAAAAGTGAGGTTCCTTATCCGAGGCTCTTTTCTTCTTTCCATTGGTAGGGTTTTTTACGTTGCGGATCCCAAACCCCCCCCGTGCAACCATGGATAGGGATGTTTTACCTTTCCACTTTCGCTCATCTTCAACTAGATGCTTTTTTGGACAAGCGTATCTTCTGGGTCTAAGACCGGAAGTCGTTAGCCACTGGAGCCATATGTAAAATAATCATTTCTGGTCACTCCCAAGTGTATGGCGTTCACAGAACTTCCCTCTCCTGCGTAGACTTCAACGCAAGGATCCATTTTCCAAGCTTTGGTAGAACTACATATTTCGATTCCACTCCGTGTGTTGTCAAAAATTTGGAATTCTGCCAATTAATATCTAGTCTTCATTTCAAGCGTAATAGGCACTCGCCTGTCTCATGCAATAGAAGCTTAGCTGGCAGGCTGGTTTTAGTGGCTGACCCTTCCGCCACTTTTCTTTAGTCACCACAGAGCAGTATACTTTACTTGCTTCAGTTCACTATTTATTCCTCTGCCACTGACCTTGAACACCAATTTTGCATTGCCATCAGAACTCAATAAATCATTCGTAAATATCATTAAAATTCAACACAAATTTTCCATTTGCTTAAACGAAAACGCCGACAGGGTTTCACAACGGAGCCAGCCATAAAATCTGAGTCAAGGTTGATAGAGAGCAAAAATTGCGGCGAAATAGTTTGTCAGCTTTCGCTGCACTAACCCCATACACACATATATGTATGTGTGCACACGTATGTGGTGGAAATTGAGTTATTTGCACTTCAGCTGCAAGCGAAAAGTTGAAAATAAAAGGAAATATTCATAATTCGTATGTGAAAAGGGAAAAGTGAATAAAAGTTCGGAAATTTTCGACAACAAAAAGTGGTAAACCAAATTTGAAAAAGAAAAAACTTGCATACAAAGCAAAGCTCATGTGTATTTGTTCAATTTTTGTGTTCTTTTTTTTTAATATTTTTCTAATTTATTTCATTTCGCTTTTTGCTTTGCTCATATTTCATGGCGTGCCCGCAGCGGATTGAAACTTTTGCATGTGGAAATGCAATTTTTAGTGAGTGTCGTCGCAGTAAAGTTGCACAGGCAACTTGAAGTGGCAAGCAGCAACAACAACAATAACACAAAACCAAAAACAAATAATAATACAGTTAACTCAATTGTGGCTATATATTCTAATTCGCGCGCAGCGAACGCTACACGCCAAACGCCAAGCGCCAAGCGCGTCGCACGACAGGAAAACGGCGAAAAACAGCAATTTACTGCTGTTGTTTTTGTTATACTTCCACACGAAATTAACTAAATTTTCTTCAGTATTTCACTTATGTGCGCTAACTATTTGCCTTGGTGAGCAGCCACTCCCACCACACTGCTTGTCAGCCTTACCGGCGCTCGCTTACAGCTCACTTGTCGCAAGCGCTTATAAATTTGTTTGTCATGACTTTTGTCGCATGCCCGTGTGGCAGGAGTTAGCAATTGGCATTTGTATTTGTTTGCCACCTTGCGAGTCACTTTCGTTACAGTTAGTTTTATTGTTGTTGCTTTTTTGATATTTGTTCCTAGATTTTGCATCAGTTGCCACTCTGCACACGCCAGTTGGTGTGTTTCCCCAGTTTTTGCCGAATTTCAACTAAAAGTGGGTTAGTGAGTCTTTGCACGCTCAGGCGTCTGGGCAGCAGTCAACTTTCACTTGTAGTCTTTTTTAATTCTGACAAAACTGTAGCGAAGTATATCTCGAAAATTTTTGCAGTGTGTGAATTTATGTAAATTTTGGTTTAAGTGAACGAGAATACCTTTGAAAAAATTGATTATTTCTATTAAGCATCAAGTTGGCACGTTGTGGATTAAGAACTCAGCGGTAGTAAGTTAACTTTCCTAAAATGTTATAGAAATTTCTTTAAGAATGTTACTGCGCCATATTTTTCATCAGAAGGTCGCGAAATGCTTCGCTTTCCAGGGTTTACTATTATAAGCAACAGGTTTCTTCCTGTGAAAGAACACACGATGCCATTATGTATGGAGCTCGATTTCTTTTGCATGACCACCACCGGCACGCTTGCATAAGTCCAGAAGCTGATCCCAATTTTCGACGGTTTTCAAGCATAAATCGGATGATACGAGGGCTGCTATATATATTTCTAGCCTAATAATGAAAATAGGCATATTTATCAACGAAAATGGTTTTTTTTTCGTTGGATTTGGCTCGTCTTGGAAGACCCACACGGTCGATTGCTGTTTTGTTTCGGGCTCATATAAATCCATGATTCGTCACGAAACGTCTTTTGAAGCACCGCGATCGTATTTTTGCAGCATTTCTTTACACCAATCCACACGAGCCTTTTTTTGAGCGATTGTCAAATTGTGCGGGATCCAACGAGAACAAACCTTTTTTACGGCCAGGTGTTCATGCAATATCGAATGTATGCTAGTGGGAGAAATGTATAGGCATGTCTCTATCTGAAGGTATGTCACATGACGGTCTTGCATTATCAGTTCACGTACGGCATCGATGTTTTCTGGCACAACGGCTGTTTTTGGACGACCTTCACGGAATTCGTCTTTGAGCGAGCGTCGGCCACGATTGAATTCGTTGTACCAGTTTCTCACAGTGCTATAGGATGGTGCTTCATAGCCATACAAAGATTTTAGTTCATCGATGCACTCTTGTCGTGATAATCCACATCGAAAGTTGTGAAAAATGATCGCACGAAAATGTTCACGAGTTAGTTCCATTTTTTGGTCGAGATGAATTTTTAAATTCCCTGTAAATAAAACAATTCACGATTAAATGACAAAACGTTCTGAGTGATGTTATGCTAAGAAATGTCAAACTTTCCAATGGAAATGTCAGATTGCACCTGGCAACACTTAGTGTTGCCTAGTCCAGAAATATATATAGCAACCCACGTACTGCTGCAATTTCACGTTAGATATTCTTACGAAGTTCATCAATCGTCGCAGACTTATTGGCATACACCATAAACTTGACAAAGCCGAACAGGAAATAGTCTAACAGAAACAAATCGCACGACCGAGGCGGCCAATTGACTAGGCCACTTCATGAAATAAAACGTTCACCAAACTTGCTTTCCAATAAATCGATTGAAACATTCGCTGTGTGCCTTGTGACGCCGACCTGTTGGAACCTCATATTGTACAAGTCCATATCATCCAATTCGGGCCAAACATATTCAGTTATCATTGAGCGGTAACGATTCCCATTCACAGTAACGTGCCGGTCTTGATCATCATGGAAGGAGTTCAACACAATGACGCCGCCGGCCCATAAACCCCACCAAACCGTAATTTATTCGGGATGCAATGGTGACTCGTGGAGTATGTGCAGATTGCTGCCAGGCCAGAAAACAAATATTTTGCTTATTGACGAAGCCATTCAGCTAGAAATGAGCCTCATGGCTGAAGATGATTTTTCGATGAAAATCCGGATAATTTTCAAGTTGTTGCCCAGTTCAATTCACGAACATACAACGAATGTGGTGGTCAAGCAACATCAGCTCTTGTGTCAATTGTGTCTTTTCGCAAAATTCGCCAAAACGACGTCACAGAGTTGTCCAACGCATGAAAACGACGTGTGAGAGACTGATTTGGGTCTTCCTCAATTGATGCGCAAGCGACAGCAATATTCTCAACAATACGGACAGTTCTTTATCTCACTGCCACCGGAACATTTTTTACTGGGCCTGTGAGTTCTAGTTTTTCCACTAGACGCTCAATTGCTTATCTGACAGGACGATTATAACGACCATAAATTGGACTCAGAGCTCAGAGAAAATTGAGGTTACTGACTCCGAATTTCGATAGTAAATTTTAATAATTTTGACTCATTGTTGGTTCGTATAACCTTCTACCATGAGATAGCGAATCTTATTGCATACAAATGTCAAAAATGTGGGCAAAAGATGGCGTCGTTTGCTATCCCTATGGGACTACTTTTGTAGCGTCCTTAATAAAAAACCCGTTATATGGCTGGTTTCTTTAATATGAGCGTCATTTATGCCTCTTAACGATGTCTTTTACAGTTTTGAGTTTCAAAGAATCTTCAGAAATGTTCTCAGATACGCAAAACTTGATACTTGTAACTGAAAGCCATCAGGTTCCACCAGTTTATGTGCACTTTGAAATAACTTACTTTGTGCTTCCTTATCTCACTCCCTCTTCCATTTGCTGTGGTAAAAGATAAAAATTTCAGGTAAAATAAATCTCCATTTTAGACCATAAAAGCCGAAAAATGTTATTTCCATTTTGGCAAGCAAATTCGTCGCCTAACCTCTAAGTCCTAAAGCAAAGTAAAGTTCAAGCTTAAGCTACAAAAATTCAAACAGTCACACTTACCGTTACTTACGCAGCTCTGCTAACAATATTTCACTTTTCCGCTAGCTGTCCTACACTTTCGCTCATTCCTTCTTTCTCTCTCGCTCTCATAGCACTGGCCTACACGCATTTTGGTGCCTGAGATTTTATACCTGAATTTAGATGTATTTTGTGAGTTGATACGAGAAAACAAGTCACATTTTCCATATCAGCTCTTGTTCATAAGAAAGAAGAAAAAAAAAAGCATCTAGTAGCGGGAATGTGGTTCATCCCACCTACTATACCGACTACTGTTGCGCACAGAGCTGCACTAAGCCAAAAAAAAATTTTTGTAGGCCGGTGTAGTTTACTCACACGTGTCCATGCTCTACTTTCGAAATTTAGATCATCTTTCTAACTAACTAACACTCCGAAATAAACCCAACCATTGCTGCCGGACTTGCTGTTTCCTTAACTCTCTCACCCACACTGGTAACTCACCTAAACTTTCACCTGATTTTACTAGAATTTTTTATTGTCTGAGCGTATAAAAGTTGCCTGCGTCATCACAACTACCAACATTTCCGTTTTATGACTACTGCCAAGTACAACAACAAGAGAACAACAACACTTCTAAGTTCGCACATTTACTTCCTTTGCATTGTTTGTGTTTTTTTGTTTTTATTTTTACTGTATGCTTCTCAAGCTTTTCAGGTGTCTCTGTGCCGAGTTTGCTTTTCTGTGTGTTTGCTTGTTTGTCATTTTGCCGCTTGTTAGTGTGACTTTCTCATAGCACCTCTTTCTCTCTCTCTACTCGTGGTGCTTCTGCAAATTTTTTGTTGCTCGTAAACTGTCAAATAAGTATGTGTGTGCGTGCAAGTGCTGTTGCTATTGTTGTGGCCCAAGTGTCATCAAAAAGTTTTATGCGAAATTTAAGTGAAAATTTGGCTGCATAACGATGGCATTTTAAAGACTTTCGGGCATTGCCTTTTAGTGTTTGGCGCAAAGTATGTAATCGGCTTTTAGGTGAGTGATTTACGTGTGGTCAACACGAAGTGTGTGCGGGAAGTTATTATGAATTTTCCATTTAGGTGAGGAAAGTTGCTGAAATTTTCGGAAATGCTGAGCTTGGATAGAATTTTGAGATTTTTAAAAAATGTAATTAAATGCGAATACTTTGCTAGAACATCAGCGCAGAAAGTAAGTAGTTCAGCGCAGTAAGGCATGCCATATTTTCGAAAACTTAGAATGCTTTCTGATTTAACATTCTTATGAGAGCTTTTGATATCTGAATCAAAATTTCGAAAACTAAGAATGCTTTCTGATTTAACGTTTTAATGAGATATTTTGATATCTGAATCAGTTAAATATGAATAATATGAGTAGTTAAGCGTTTTTTATGAGCTTCTATTCGGGGGATACCTTAATGTTTTGGCGAACTCTTCAGAGTTAAGGGGGTATTCTACTCTAGAAATCAAATTTTGGGCAGTTTTTTTAATTTTATTTTAAAAACACCAAAAAATATTTTTAGTATCCACTTTGTTACAAAAAATGGCGCATCCTGGTGACATTGATCCTGACTCTCCTGGTGGTCTGAAAAAAAAATCAAAAAAAATTCTTAAACAGTAAGGATGCTGTTATAGTCCCTACCTGAGGGAACACGAAAAAAAAAAAATTTTGAAAAATGGCGACTGCCTGAAAATAAAAATCATTTTTTACGTTTTTTTTTTGAAATTCCTGAATTTTTTTAAAATATTAAAAACAAAAATTTTGACATGATGCTGATAGGAACGATAAAGGATTATATAAAGAAGGTTTACACAAAATTCCAAGTAAATCGGTTGTATATGACTTGAGACAATGCCGTTACCGTGTGGAAAAAAGTAGTTGAGAAAAATGCGTTTAAAGTTTAGGAGACAATTCTAGTGAACACGGACGCCACCTTACAAAATCGGCAGTATCTCCGAAAATAAGTCGAATTTTGAAAAATCCTTCCAAGGTCATATTTTTGAAAGTCTAAACTTTAAATATATGAAAAAAAAAATCGAATTTTTCAAAATTCTGATCATTACTCAACCCTGTACTACCATTTTTCTATGGAACTATATGCCGCAAATTCTTCAAAATAATTTGGTTTTTCATCGTCACGTTCCTCATCAATAGCGCATACAAAAGATATTGTTTAAAACTTATTGATCTGAGCACAAAATTATTTTCAAGTGGTGATTGATATTCTTTTCGGAGCACCTAGACAGATTGTATATTGATTTTAATCAGATATTCTAGTTTAAATTGAGACACTTCTACAGACTATTACTCCATTCAGAAGTCATCTTGACTTTTTGTTCCTGCCATTATTTTGAATTTGATCTTGAAGGGTTACATGGATTTCCTTGGGTAAAAAACAGTCTTTTTTCAACAATTTCTTTCTCACATAAAAAATTAAATATTTTATTAGAGTTTTTTATTGCTACAAACATACACTATTAACAAAGAAATCCTGAAATTTTTGAAAGAAATATTTTCAAACGGCAATGTGACGCCATTTCCTTTAACCTCTCAGCAAAAAAATACGGCTGGATAACTCCTCCATGTGAGAAAATATATAATATGTTTTAGTTAAAACCTTCACTTAGGACGAAAGAAAAACCGAGAAATTTATTTTTTGGCAGACATTTTCACAAAAAAATTAAAATTTTACGACTTTTGTTTTCAAATAGTAGTAATTGAAAAAAATCCTTCGTCCAAGTCTTTAAGAATTGTATCTCAAAAAAACTGTGAAAAATTTCATTAAGATCAGTTGAGTAGTTTTCGAGAAATCTTTCCGAGCGTTTAAAGATGACGCACTTAGCTTAGCTAGCTCCGACTGCACAAGTTCTCAAGGTTCTATCTCCAAAACTATTACTCGAATAAACTTGAAAGTTTAGAACAATAGTTAGAGCTATTGTAGAATCGAATAAGACAATTAAAAAATAGATGTTTTGAAACTTGCAAACCCATGTAACCCTTTAACGAAGAAGACTCGAAATACCTACAAAGGCTTACCTAATTATCCAAGATGAAGTGTATGTTTGTGAACGCGATTGTAAAGTAAATGTTCATGTCTATAAAGCTTTGAAACAAGTATGCATTGTTTTTTTCTTATAAAAATGTTAACGAAAAGCAATTGTCTTGCTCATATTGAGGAGAAAGTGACCCTAACAATTGAGTTCCAGTGTAATATTTAATAGAAACTCAACAGACTCTGAAAAGTTGATTAATCTTTCAATAAGAAATATTTATCTCCAGAATATCTTCATAGCAATAATTCTAACAACTTGAAGTTCCATAAAGTTACTGAAACTATTATCTGTTGGTGCTATAGCTTTTTGAAAACTTTGAGCTGCTGCACATGTCATCTCCAGAGCTTCAAAAAGCTGCTATTTTTTCCAAATTTTTCCACCAAACGAAGAAAGAGGTATTTTTTCAATTCGTTTTTCGAGCAGCGGTCACGAGTCTGCACTGTGGCATAACATTGCTCCATTAATGGTTTTGTATAGAGCCTTCACTACTTGTGTTCTCTCATCAATATAATGGATTGTTGAGTTATTTCTATTTAGCTTAAGGGCTAGGAAGGTAATTGTCAGCATAGATTCAAATTTATATCCCTTAATTTTAGCTTTTGATGCTGGCTTATTATTACCGAAACATGCCTTTACTTCGTTGTATTTGTTTTGGTTCGAGACCAACTTTGTCAGCTGCTGTTTCGATATCAGTGAAGGTTTTGAATAGGGTTTGTACTTTTTTACTGACGATTACAATGTCGTCCGCGTCTCTGAATATTTACGTAACATCACTTTTCAATTTACAGGTGAAGGAAAAATGTTATAATAGAAGTCACTCATAATGAAACAAAATTTGAGTTTTAGTTATAAAATGGTTATTTTTTTTAGATTTTTTAGAGAATACTTGAAAAATATGCTGAAAGAAACAGCTCATCGCAACACTTTAACAGCACACAATTTAATGCTTCAGCAAGCTGACCGATTTCGTTGCTCAGCGCAGCACTGCTAGTGCCTATATGAATTTTACAGCCAACTTTCCAAGTAATTAACCACGTTAGTGTGTTACTAGGTCTAAATTAAGTTGCAAGCATATACATATGTATGAATGTGAATATGTTTGCGTGCGAATATATGAAAATACATATAGTAAATATATACACTAGGGCTATGTACTAACTATATGTACATTGCATTAGAAAATCCGCTTAGAGCTGCGAGCAATTCGCCAAACAAAGTTATGCCTTAATACGTTGCTTTTGGCAAATAAAGCAGTAAAGATCAGTGTAAAACCGGGCAGTGGCAGAAAGTTAACCCTGTGCCGTTGCGGGCTGACTAAAGCCAATAACCGACGTAAGCTGCGCAAAAAGCAACGGCGCGGCAAGAGTTAACTTGGCACGGTCGATTATAAAGGTTGCAAGCGTTGCGGCACCGTTTGGCAAAAAATGCTTGTAGCGCCTGGCAAAGTGAACTTTTTTCAATGCTATCAGCCTTTGCAATCTCTTACGGTTTCTATAGCTTTCTATGTGCAAGCTTTTTCTATTTTTTTACTGCCCATTGTGGCAGATGCCGCGTTTTGCCGCAAACACTCACACTGCTATTATCTGCCAGCATAGACCTCTCCCTACCAGCCAGTGGCGGCGCGACCAAAGGCAGTTTGTTTGTTTATTTCCGTCAAAGAGAGTAAAAAAATCGCCTTGCTGTAAGGCAGGCAATGTGTGCCAAGTAAATGGGAAAAAGGATACAAATTATGAACCAGCGCTGCCTACAAAAAAAGGCTGGAAATATCAGTGACTGCCGCTGTCACTGGCGACTTTGTGGCCACTGACGGGTTAATTTGCAGACAAATTAAAATGGAGTTTTTATTCAGAAATCGCAGGTAAAAATAATGAAAAGTTGGGAGGAAGGAATTTTGAGAGGGAAGAATTTTGAAAGTAACTTCGGTCTAAAAGCCTCTGCTGTTGTATATATATTACTTAGTGTGATAAGGCGATTATGCAATTCCCAGGCATTCATTCGATCCTGTTTATATCCATCGAAATTAGTTAGAAACACTGAAAGCTGCTCGGAATCTAAGAAAATTAAGGATGATGTGAGAGGGTGTATTGGTTTTAACATGCCATATTAAGGGGATAACCTGTTGATAGGTTACTCAACTTATAACTAAAGTATAAAGAATAAATATTATTTTCTTCTTTTTTCGAAAAGGCTGCCAGTTAATTTTCATTTGATTCGTCGTTCACATGTCCAAGAATAGGTTGGTTAAATATACGAGTATAGTTTATTAGGTTATAACAGATAAGTTATTTTTCTTTTAACTAAAGGAGGATTGGTTATCTTCTTTCTTCGAAGGGCAGAACATGTTTAAGTAGTTAGAGTACTATAGTCTTCGAGACCAAAAATTGCCATCGAGGATGCATTTCGTCGGAAAACTTGCAACCAAACCATTCTTCACATACATTCTATAATTTAAAAATATCAAATGAAAAATTCTAAACTTCATTCATTGACAAGTAGAAACTTAAACCATCTCAACGCATTTTTCAACGGCTGCAATAAATTTCGCGCAAAACTCATACAATTAACTCAATCAGGCGTGTCTTTTCCAGCACACTGAGCCGACCAAAAGCCATTCAAGCAACGCAGCATCAAAGTTGTCCGTCTGCACTTGACCCAAAGCGCGCCAAAATCGATGTTGACCCACTTCGATGCGGCATAATTTAAACGAAATGCCAAGAAAAAAGCGCGTGGCCAGCAGGTGTGGTGCGCTGAACTGACGTGGGCTGCAATAAAATTATTACATTTTAATTGGAAAATGATGAAAACGCGCCCTGGAAAATTACGCCAATGCAGCAATCAATGAGACGTAAACGAGTAAAAGCTACTTAAAAAGAATGGCCGAATGAACACTGAAATGTGGCGGGGCAAATGTAGTGAGCCAGAAATAGGTGAAGTGGCGGTGGCAGAGGCTTAAGTGCGCTGACAGATACGGCCGGTGCAGCGCTCGGCGGGAGCAAGAAAATGAATTTGAGCGGTAATGGGTTTTGTGAAGTGCGCCGAGCAGCGCAGTTGGAGCGTGTAATTTTTTTAAATTATTGTCTGATATTTGCAGAAGAAATAATGACTTTGTTAAAGAACGCTTGTCGTGGACACCGCCATACTTATTATGCTTGAGAAAAATTATTGAAGTGCGATTGAATTGCGTGAATTTATGAGCATCATTTGAGTGAAGTGCTTTAAAAGCTCAAAACGCGAGTAAAAAAATTATTTATATAATAAAGATATATTCAGATATTAGTCATGTAGAATATTAAAGTTTTTTTTTATAAATTTCTTTAACGTTTTAATACAAAGCACTGCTGACCTGCAGGCTTTTAGAAAACATGTAAAATCGCAGTGCGGAAGTGCAAGTCCGTTGTTAAGTCAGCAAATTCAGCGTGCAACAGCTAAAATGCCCTTTAAGCATAAAAAATTGGCTGCAATAAATGCAATGGCAGCAAATAGGTGAATGTCACACACACAAACACATATTATATGGGACTGCAGGCTAGACTTGTGGCAGCGCTTACTTACCGCATATTTTTCCACTAGCGCGCTTGGCACGCACGCTGCCGTTATATATGCTGCAATTGTTGTTACTTTTAAACGTTTTCCTTACTTATTTTTTCGTTTTTTCAAATTTTTTAAAATTTTTTTTTTAATTTTTTTTTTTAATTTTTTTTAATTTTTTTTTATTTTTTTTAATTTTTCATTTTTTATTTTTAGAACTTTTAAAAGTTCTTTTCCATAGCCAACTACTCAGTAGGTCCATTTAAAATGTTGGCAACATTTGTGCGCCAGTGTTAGTACGTAACTTAAGTAGATTTATGTTTGCCGTAGTAAGTACTTTAGTTGCCAAAGCAAGCTGTGCAAGAAATGCATATTGCTGCAATTGCAGTTGGCATTACGACAGGCGCCGCTTTTCTACTAAATGTCTTCACCAAGAAGCGCAGCCTGTTTGGCAAAAAAAAAACTAACTCGTAAGTTCAAAGCACACGTCAGCAACTTTCTAAAAAAATGCATTTCTGGTGATGTTGGAGTTCGTACAGTCAAAAAAATTTAATAATTTAAACTCTCTGTAGTGATCTTTGGAGCTTTTGAGCTTTTGTGTGCGACTTGACTAAAAAAGTATTTCTGGCTATGTTGAAGTCCCTAGAATCAAAGAAATTAAGTTATTTAAACTCTCTGTAGTGACCTTTGGTGCTTTTAAGCTTTTGTGTGAAGCTTGATCCTTCTAAAAAATGCATTTCTGGCGATGCTGGAGGTAGTAAAGCCAGAAAAAAAATTAAATTATTTAAACTTTGTATAGCGGTCTTTGGAGCTTTTGAGCTTTTGTGGGAAGATTGACTATACTAAAAACTGCATTCCTGGCGATGTTTGAGTTCACGTAGTCAAAAAAAATTAAATTATTTAAAGCCTATATAGAGTACTATGGAGCTTTTGAGCTTTTGTATGAAACTTGACTATTCTAAAAAATGCATTTTTGGCGATTTAGAAATTCATACAAAAAAAATTAAATTATTTAAACTCTGTATAGCGGTCTTTGGAGCTTTTGTGGGAAGATTGACTATACTAAAAACAGCATTCCTGGCGATGTTGGAGTTCTTGTAGTCAAAAAAAATTAAATTATTTAAAACCTATATAGAGTACTATGGAGCTTTTGAACTTTTGTGTGAAACTTAACGATTCAAAAAAACACCTTTTTGGCGATTTAGAAATTCATACAAAAAAAATTAAATTACTTAAACTCTATATAGCGACCTTTGGAGCTTTTGTGTGAAGCCTGACCATAATAAAAAATTGTATTTCTGGCGGTGTTGAAGTTCATACAAAAATAAAATAAAATATTTAAACTCTCTGTAGTGAACTGCGGAGCTTTTAAACTTTTGTGTAAAGTTGTACGATGTAAGATATTTAAACTCTTGCGTTTTAGTGGATTCGATTCATGTGAATAGCTAACCAAGTCTTAAAACAATATTTTTCAAAATTTTAAAAAGGAGATACATTTTTTGTCGTACAAAATGTAATGCAGTGCGCCCAATAGGCCGATTATGTTGATCATAAGGTGAGCGAAGTTAAGTTTTTGAAAGCTTATTAAGTTAAATTTTAAAGCCCTCAATAAGAAGTCTTCAACTTCAAAATTTTTTGGTGTTGCTATTTTTATAAAAACTCACAACTGAAATAGCTTTTAAGCACAGAGCAAAAAGCTTTATCAATATAGCCGTCATTTTGTAGAAAAGCTTATTTCTTTTAAGATATAAATAGTTATGTATGCAAAACTTGTAGAAATCAACACCTGCTCATAAATATATTTTGAACTAAAGGATTATAAAAGACCACCTTTTCAACATGCTAACAGACTCAGACTTCCACGCAGCCCAGTTGCGGCATACGCTGGCACTTTTTTCTTCGCTTCAGCTTCTCCACATTACCAGCGGCATATGCATGTGTGTATATGTATCGCTCTGCCTGTATAAGTTTTGAGTTTTTTCTTCCTTCAACTTTCTTTTGCATACTTTGCGGCGATTAAAAGTTTCGTTGCATACGTACATACACTCAACACGTGTTGCCGATGGTGCAAGTTTCATTTTTCATCATCTGCCGCGTACCTTCAACTGCACTTTTTTCCATATACACAGCGGTATGAATTTATAAACCAATCACCGCAAGCTCATCCTGTCTACCGGTTTTTATACCTAAAAAGAAAAAAATACCACGCAGCCAGCCACCAGCTATCGACAACGGCACGGTCAACTTTCAGACTTCATTTGATAAATGTGCAACCGCTGAAATTCTCTTAGGATACTGCTTAAAACTTTCGTAGTCTAATCAAGTTAGTACTATGTATCATATATGCAGATGTTACTGTTGTTGCGGCAAACTTGGAGGTGTACATATGTGTAACTATTTTGTAACCAGAAACGGCTTGTTTTCAAAAGTGTATTGTTATTTGAAGTGCCGTTGGTTCATTGAAAGTGATAGAAATAAATGGTGATCCATTTCAAGGTTTCCTACTTTAAAAAAAAAAACTCATTACCATAGTAGATTGTAAGAGATTTGTAAAAGAGAGAAACTGCCAGCATATATAATATGTCTCTTTTGAAACGGAAAAATAAATATTAATGCAATGAGATCCCTGAATATTTTACACGCTTCGGCTTTCAGCACTGAACTAGATTCATTTTAACTTCTACAAAGATCCAAGGTCCAAGCAAGTTTTGGACTTTTATTCAGATTTGTTGCATTTCGAGCTCGGATCAATATTCAGGAAAAGTTTTTGAAGGCGAAGTTATTACGGAGAGTTACTCTTCAGCGATTCGCTTTCAAACACCGGTAGATACGGTCCCCGATCACTAATGGAATCTCTGTATTTTCGAAAAGCACATAACAGGAAGTTCCGAGTCAAACTGGCTTATCAGACTAGCCAGTCAATATCTCTCTTTATTGCCGTTTCGAATTTTTAATTAACTTTCATATATATCACTGATCGAAGACTTATCCTTCTTTATTGGCGTAGACAATGTTTACGCGGTTATAGCCGAGTTTAGAACAGCGCGCCAGTCGTTCTTCATTTCTGCAGTTTGACGCCAATTAGAGATTCCAAGTGTAGGTACGTCCTTCCCCACATGTTCCCTCCAACGGAGTGGAGGTCTTCCTCTTCCTCTGCTTCCCCGGCGGTCACTGCGTCGAATACTTTCAGAGATGAAGTGTTTTCTTCCGTTCGGACCACATGACCTAGCCAGTGTAGCCGCTGTCTTTTAATTCGCTGAACTATGTCAATGGCGTCGTATATCTCGTACAGCTCATCGTTCCATCGACTGTGGTATTTGCCATTGCCATTGCGCAAAGAATCATAAAACTTCCAAGGAAATTTTCTCTTGACGCACACTAGCAGTTGTACACTCTTATAAAAGATTGAGCCTCTCGATTCAGCTCTACAGTTGGAATATTTTCCCCAGCAGTAGTTTGAAAACGTCGCAGGATAGGAAGTCGCCTTGTCTGAAACCTATTTTGATATCGGACGGCTCGGAGAGGTCCTTCCCGATTCTGACAAAGCTTTCGGTATTGATCAATGTCAGTTTGCACAACCTTATTCGTTTTGCGGAGATACGAAGTTCAGGCATAGCGGTATGGTGAATATCTGGTTAGTTGTTGATATTCCAGGCCAAAAGCCACACTGATAAGGTCCAATCATTTTATTTACGGTGAGCTTTATTCTTAGAACCTTATATGCGATATTGAGGAGACATAACCAACAATATGTGACGCAGATTGTGAGGTCTCCCTTTCTGGGGATTGGGCAGAGCACACTTAAATTCCAATCATCGGGTATGCTTTCATCCGACCATATGCTATAAAGAATGCTTCTTATCCGTTTTTTGCCGCCGTGTTTGAATAGCTCGGCCGGCAATCCATCGGTCCAGCCGCTTTGTTGTTCTTCAGACGGGATCAAAAGGTGGGTTTCTCATTCGAAACTGTTGTTTCCTTTTCATTGGGCTCGTTTTTAGGTGGCGGGACACAAATCCAGCGCACTACCCTGAGCTTTCTTATTTTAGTTCGGCTTCACACGGATGTCTTTTGGTTACAAAGAGCATACCTGGACTAAGACCGGAAGTCGTGAGCTGCTTGAGCCATATGTAAAAAAATCGTTTCTGGCCACTTCCAAGCGAATGACGCTCAGAAAACTTTCCTTACTATCCTGTACTTGTACACATGACTTCATACTCTTGATCGAGGACTTTATACCCGAAATATGAACAAGTGACAATATAAAAACTTTATTATATTTATTTACTTATTTTTACAGTGATACAAATAGTAGTATCTACGTATAAGTTGAAAAAATACATCTAGAAATTTTCTTGCTAATAATTTTTCAACACAAAATATATGTATGACCGAAGACCAAGAGCACAAGCAGGACCTAAAAAATGACAGCTGTCGCTGCCACTGCTGCCGTGGTGACATGCAAAGCATTACTTTTTACAACGAGCACGCAGCATATAGATTCAGGGAAATATTTCGAAAATTCAAAGAATTCGATGAAACAACAAGCAAAAGACCAATATCAAAATAAATTCAACAGATTAGCAATGCGATTATTCATGGAAACAAAAGTTAAATTTCAAAGCTATAAACAAACAAATGCAATAAAATCCACTAACAAAAAGCGAGCGAAAAAACTGAGCAAAGTGGGTGATAAATACGCAGCACATTTAATGTCGAAAGCTGCCTGCCGCACACAGCGCGAGCAACGGCGCAGGAAAATTTATTAATTGGCATTTAAATAAGTTGCACGAATTAACATGTTAATAATTTAAAAGTAAGCATTGCAAAGAAATGCCAAAGGCAAGCGACATAATAAATTACCACGAACGCGCGGCTGCGGGCAGTGAGTGGGCGGCGCGTGTAGGCGCTAAAATAGCAAAGCAACACGGCCGCGCGGCAACTTTAAGCATTGGACGCGCGGCCATTCCTCGCTGCGCCGAGTAAGGTTGCCAACAGTTTAAAATTCACTTTGTCATAAAATGCCAAGAATGCTGGCAAGAATTGCCATAAAATATAAATGAGCCAACACACACACACAAGTGTAATGAACACACGTACAGCTGAGCTCGAAATGTATAAATAGTTGGGCGAGTCAGTATAATTTTCGTGCTAAAAACAATTTTCAATTTAATGGGTCATTGGCAGGTGTGCGAGGGAGGCGAGTGCGGGTTGCGGGATTTTTATAGCATATTCATTTAGGTGCAGAAAGTTAGATGTAAACTTGTAGATTGTAGAAATGAAGGTCCTAGAGGAGCCTTTTGTGGAGAAATTTGGTAGTTTAGACAAAATTGAAAAAGCATCGAGTTTTCGGAAAGAAATTATGTATCAAATATTTCGCTTTTTTAGCTATGAAAGTTCTCTGCAAAAGTCATCCATGATTTCTTGGAAATATTCGCGCCAAAACCTTGCAAATATACTCAGCAAGATAAGCTAAATTTCATCTCCTTTTTCTATTTGTATCCCTTGAAGTAGAAATACTATACATATAACGTGTGGGTCATCTAACGTTTTAAATTTGAATTATCTACATTTCGACATTGGAAACTTCAGAAACCATTCGGAAAGTGACAGATATTCAGTAAAACGTCTAAAATTTACGAAATGGGTCGCTATTCACTAGAAGAAAACTGGGGAAAAAAAAAAACCGAGGATGGTCAATTTTAACGAAAAATCATCTTTTCGGACGAGGCTCATTTCCACCTCGATGGTTACGTTAAAAAACAGAATTGTCGCATTTGGGACACAGGACGGCGCTACGTGCCATACAGCAAATGCTACACACAATCTTCTTTTACGCCCTATCTTTAAATTTAAAATTTTATATGGCCCACCCATATATGAGCCCCCTAAAGCACAAGTGGTATAACTCCACTTTTTCTTCTGTCGAGATATTAAAGGGTTTGTTAAAAGTTGTATATAAAAATCAATATTGAACTTTTGGACTACTTTTTTCAATAAAACATCAGAAAAAGGTCTTATTTAACTTAAATTGATGTTTTTGAAACTTTTTGTCCATTAACTCTTGTTTTATAGAGTACCGAAAATTAATTATACCATTTGTGCTGTAAATCTGTTTCGTTTTCTCATCTAATTTTCATGTATTATCAATAAAACTTAAATTTATTTCATTATTGACAGTATAATAAGTGAAAAAATATTTTTTTATCCATCGTCACTTTCTTGAAATTCTTCCTGAAGTGGGCCAACATCTTCACCTGTCTCACTAGTAGCAAGCCCCTCCAAATAATTGTGGTGTACTGGAGGGATGTATGGCAGCAAGTCCATCATATCTTTCCTTTTTTCTTTTGAAATAGGCCGAGCTCTTGTGTACAGCTTACCCTGATCAGTGATGCAAACATAAACCGGTCGTCCTTTTTTTCTGCTGGCTTGAAATCCAATGTTGAAAACGGCATATCTTCAGATAGGATTTCCTTAAAAAGGATTTTAAATGGCTCACTTTTTGTGTAGCGTATCCATTGCATTTTCAGCCACGATACAGCCACGTCAACAATACATGAACCCCATTTTCGTTGAAAGTTCATGGCAACCTAAATTGTATACGTACATATTACGTGTGTAGTAGGCCTGTTGACACACCAATTTCGGGAAAGGCAGGGACTTCTCCAAATCAAAAGAGAATGCATAGTAGCTGTCATTGTTAGCACTTTTTTCAGCATCCGCCTTCATGGAATCGCGAGCTTGTTCTGCCTTCCGTAAATGAAGTTCATGGTCCTGCTTGAGCTTTCTCTTTTCTTCTTCATCTGTTGAGTATTTTACTTTATTAGAAAAAATATCACACTTGACGCAAGTGTCTTTATGTGGGGCGTGAAATTGCAGATTGAACTCGTTATTAAAAGTTCTTCGATATATATGCTCCCTAACAGGCTGAAGTCCTTGGCTTTCAACGTGCTCCTTGTACAGATTGTACATAAGTCGTATATTTAAGTTCTCGGCTAAATATTTCCTATTTGGGTTGTGTTTTCTTGTATAGTGAGATTCGTATGAAGGAAAGCTGAAATGTGGGCTCTTACTTGTGCCATTTGTTCATCGGAGGTTTTGTTACCAGGCACCTTCTTACCCCGTTTATCGTCCCCTGGAGGATAGCCCATTTTGACCTTCTCCAAAGGTCGCGTCATTCTTCCATTTGAGATTTTCAATGTTTCTAAGAAGTACCTCTTGCAAACCTGTTTGGTTTCCCCAGCAACATTATGATAGAACCTATTTGAACTTGTTCGATTCTTCTCAGCGGTGGTTGGCCGACAACGTACCGGTAATATTGGTTTCAAAAGACCACAAATGAATGCATTTTGGGCAGAGAATGTCCTTATTTTCGAAAATGCTTCGAAAATTTTTTTTCGTTCTTCTTCTATTATTTTGTTAAAACACTTTTTGGTGCATTTGCAATCGAGATTGCTAACTTGCTTCTCTGGAATTGGCTTTCCCTTTCTAGTGACGTAAGAGTCTCCCGAATTTCGCTTCCTTTTCCTTTCTTCTCGTTTCCATTCCTTTCTCTGCCTTTTCCGGGCTCTCTTTGGGCTTCCTTCTGCATTTTCCTCTGCTTCACCAGTTTCATGAGGACTGGGTCTCTCTTCCACATCAGCAGCTGCTTCATTGTCCTCTATGGAACCGGGATCATCAACGGCTGAAACCAAAGTTTACGTTCAATTATTTGAGAAAGTATAAGCATTACGACATGAATTAGCATTTTCGATTAAGCACCAAATTGGGTTTTACAACAACAACAAACGAATGAAGAAATTTTGCCATTTTTCAGCTTAACACTTAATTCTTAATTTCACTACTGTTACCTTCATCTGAGTCCATCTAAAGAAATTATTACAAAAAAACACTGAGAATAAGTCTTTCTCCCATGAAATTCACTGCACGAATGGTGAATTTGTCAATTATACCACTTGTGCTGTCAACGAATAGGCGGCAGCATTCACTGCACTAGTAATTTCTGCTTTTTATGAGGTTGCTATGGGAACTAGAAGCTACCACGTTATTGCATTAAATAGGACACATTTTCCTCAATACAGTACCATAGCTATCTCAAAAAAAAAAAAAAAAAAATGGAGTTATACCACTTGTGCTTTAAAGGGCTCATATGTAAATATCCGTCTTTTTTATAATAAAAGGAAGCATCGAAATTCGGAGTGCGGGACTTTAATCTGCTAGCCCTAAACTACTCTCATCTCATGTCACTCTCACGAGACCACTAGACAAAGTATTTTTTCATGGGAGAGGAGAACACATTTAAGTTTCCTATATTGTACGGACTGACTAACTGACGCCTAATCCGTTGTAAATGTCTGAATCTTGCCATAATTAGCATTGCCACTTCACTAGCAGCTTTCCATTTTACAGAGGACTCGCAGATATATTTTCCACCGCGAGACTATCTCTAAGTATGGCTTTCAGCTTTTCCCTTATACTTGAAAAGCTAGGGCAATGATAGAGTTTAGAGTCTTATATACGCTCTGTACACGTCGGACAATATTGACTAAAGTCATGACGATATTTGTATAGGTAGCTTCTAACCTGAGTATTTGGGTCAGGTCAGTAAATCCAGGTCTCCATGTTGTCTGTCTATCCATGTATGTATATCCGAAATCAGTCTGTGGGTCCATCGCCCTTAGCAAAAAATTTGCCTTCGTTGCTGCCACATCACGATGGTTTTATTCTCTCTCATTTCTTTTTGCTGTGATAGACGTCTCTGATAGGTTATATATTCGCGCGGATTCATATCCCTAGAAGCCAATCGGTGATGACTAATATCTTAGCAGCATCATTTGATATGGTTCATAAAGCACTTATCACGCACATTGCTGAAATACAATGCACTATGGAAGTGGATTCCAAGGAAGCTGCTACCAACAAAGATTTCATCTAGCATCCCAGCAAGGATGAATAGAATTTTAGTCTTGAGTTCACTATTCCACCAACTGGTTCTACAACTGTGACTGTGAAATAAACTCACATTCTCCCATGTTAAGCGATATCTTTTCTTCAATTTTGCTGGAGCTTAAAACAAGAATTTTTTTCTGCTTAATCAACGCTAGACTCATGGTAGCAAACCATCGGCGCACACCATTTATATAGTTATTGCATTAGATTCGCAGTACATCCAGATGTTAAGTAATCGCTATCACTATGAGATCATCCGCATATGCGATTGTTTTCATATTCTTTGGTTGATGTATTCTTACCACACCGTCGTACATACATCAGGTTCCATAATAATGGGCCTAAAACCGTGCCTTGCGGTATTCCACTGGAGATAGCGTAGCTCTGAGTGTTCTCGTTCGTATCGAACAACAATTTCTTATTTTGAAAGTAACACATTATAATTTTTACGAGATACTGGGGTGCACTTATTTCGTTTGGCCTTTGATTATACATATTTGGTCATTTTACGTAGTTGAACTCATTCTTATATCCAGGGTTACTAGCTCACAGTATTTTTTTGAAACACCTTACTATTTTTCTGCAATATCAACTATTCTTTTATCGCGTCAATAGCGGATCTCTTTTTTATAAAGCCGTATTGTCTCTCTGCTAAGCCGCTAGCTTTTTGGATTGCTAATTCGAAGCGGTTTCTTACAATTACACTTTACCAATCGTGTCGAGCATGCACCAAAATCAATTTGATGTAAGTTCTTCTGGTGACTTTTTTTTGGGTTTAGGAGTAGACCCAGACGCTATACCTTTCACGGATCGGAGAACACCTCTTCTATTATACCCCATTGTTTATGTTAACAAATATACTGGGTCTTAGAGTTCTTGCTTCTTTAAGAGCTCTTTTTGGTATACCATCTATTCGAGGCACTTTGGAGTATTTGATTTTTTTCGCAAAAGTCAATAGTTTTTCTTCTGTGACTAAAAGGAGTGGCTCTGTAGCTTCGTTTCGTTTAGCCTAGGATATGAGGTCATGTGTCGGAAATAATGCTTCGTCTACACTTCTTATAAATGTGGCGTCCTTAGGTTTCTGCGTCTTACGTTTGAAATTCGACATTTTATTGTTTTTCGACATATGTACATACGTCCCCCAGGAATCTATGTTTGCTTATTCACAGAGCATTTCAAAACAGAATATTTCTATAAATGTCCGTCCGTCTGGCTAGGAATGCGATAGTGAGTTTATGAGGAATCGATCTGAAATTTCGCACATACCTTTTTCTTCCCCAAAAGATGCTCATTTATTGGAACTGCCGATATCGGTCCACTATAGCTTTCACATGGCATGCAAAGTGAACGAAAGAGAATTAAGTCCTTGTATGGAACACTTTCATATTTGACGAGATATCATCTTGAAATATGACACGAATTATTGATCAAGACATTGGTACAATTTCCGATTTCTGACCGGTCAGAATCAAGTTCTTGTATAGAATATATTGTATATGTGTTGGATATTATAGCTTCGGTATGATATTCTTAGTAAAAGACATGTTGTTTAATAGGGCTTTGGCGTATACAGAGGCAGCTTATTATTAAAAATCGACATAGAAATCCACGAGCTCTTCATGCTTTATCCAAATGAAGTGTAAGCAGTGAGTGGATCCATGTTGAGTTTAATTAAAAATAGTATAAAAAAGTGTTTAAACTTTAAAGAATCTAGATCTTCAAATCAAACCCATTTGTTTTATCTTTTCATGTAAAGTACAAAAATGTTGTCTGCACTTGCTACCAATCCTAATGAGACACTGCATACACTAATACTTTACTGTTCCAACAGCTTTCCTAACGAAGAAGTGCACAGCAGACCACCCGGCATGACCTTATACATAGTCTAATCCATCAATTTCCATGCAACATTCTGCATGCCACATTTGAAATGCTGTGAAATACTTCCGTAAATCTACTACACGCTACTAGTACATGTTTATGCTCCTAAAAATCAACCATACAAACATACACGCTTACTTAATGCCAATTTTCCTGGCGAATTTGTAAAAATTAAAATGTTTTTTTTTTATTACTCTCGCTTCACGCGCCATAAAATCAGCGAACAATGACGGCGGCGCATACAAGTTTAACAGTGGCAACAATAGCAACAGCAATAATAATTATAGGCGCACACTGACAAGTAGCAGGCAACATTATTGCCGCTGTCACTGTGCAACGCTCAAGTCATTTATGTTGCAAGCAGAGATATGACAACAAAAGTGGTTGCAGCCTAAACAACAAGTTAAAATGCAAACAAATAAGTTTTTTTTTTAATTTCTTGGTCGCTTGTACCAAACTAACTCACGACTAGACACAATAGACGTCTGCGTTACGCAGACTTTTCACGCGACAAGCGACAAGTTTCCGACGCACTGCACTTGCAACACTTGCCACACACAGCTGAAGTGCCGTTAGCTGGCAAATCAGCAGATGAAAATAGCGAACTATTATACGAAGTTGTCGCATGGCAAAATCTGGTAATTGTTGTTGTTTATCTTTTTTTTATTTTTTACTTTTTTTTTAATTACTTTTTTTTTTTTTGCTTTTCTGTTATATTTAATGCAAATATTTTTGTTCTTGTTGCCTGCCACTTGCGCGCATTCATTTTGTCAGCATCATCATTGTTGCACTTTTCGCCTTACCACCACTCACAGACACACTCTATGAATAGTTTGTGCAAATAATTTGGTCTGGCTCTGGTCGCTGGCTTTTGCGCGCTTTATTGCCTGCTGCTTCGTGGATTTATTTTCTATTTCTGCACTTCTCACCGCGCCCAGGCAATGTCTGCTGCAGGAACATTTTTTAATGTCTACAAAGTTTTTCGATAATCAGCTCATGCATGGCGTTAAATATTTTAATTTTGGCTTATTTTAATGTGTTGAGTAACATTTTTAGATATTTAAGAGATTTTTTTAGTTTTAAACTAACATTTTTTTTACTTTTTTTATTGTTTCAAATAGTGGTTTTAATTTTGAGATTGCAAGCTCTTAATACATATGTGTGTATCATATTGATTTGAAATTTTTGAAAAATGTTCATACACTCACTTTGTATTTTAGACTTTTCTTCCCATTTAAGGGGGGGAGCCTACTTTATAGGCTTAAAAAAATCTTTATTTTTAAGGATTTCTTTAAAAAGGAAAAAAATTTCTGATTCAAATGAAACTTTTAGGATTTATTCTTATATATTTGAAGAGTCTTCTCAATTTTTTTTATTATTATACATAAGATATTCCTCATGTTTGAAGAAATTAACGGAGGCGCCTCGTGTGTGAAATTTCTGTGTGGCGGGCAAGATGCAGGTCGCAATTTGCATATGAAACAAAAAAAACAAAATAAATTTTTAATTTTCAATACTGTAAATCCTCGGTGAACCTAGAAAATTCAAAAAAAGTGAAATTTTCAACAATTTTTCGCAGATTAAAAAAAAAATGCATTTAAAAAACCAAAAAAAAATTTCCTTTAAATCATTTAAAACCCGGATTAATGTTAATTTTCTTAAGGTATTTTAGGTTCACCTAGAAGAGAATTTAATTCTAAATACAACGCTGTTTGATCCGTTTCGATAGGACGTTTACTTTTTTTCCTATCTTGCCCGTCAATTCAGTAAAATCGTAGAAATTAAAAATCGAAAAATCGTTCGCCAAAGTTTTCGCTTTCTGCTTAATCGCTCATATATCTACTAGACGCTCGGTCACTATTTTCCTTCCAGCTTCGAAAATACTTCGAATTTCCATTTCTTACTTTGGGGACATATTCTTAGATATTTTTTAAAGAGATTTAAGTAAAAAAAAATAATACATTTTTTTAAGCTTCTAAAGTAGGCTCCCCCCTTAAGGACAATTATTATCATTAGTATAATTCAACCCAGCCTAAGCTACAGCGAATTTTTATAAGGATTTATTCTGAATACATAAAATATAGCAATATTTCATAAAACTTACAAGAACTGTGAACCAATTTAGTTATTGTGGCTTTCGAAGTACCTAACCTACAACAGATTCTATTATAAATATATTCCCTAGTAATTTCCCTTCGTTTCCAATGCCATTTTTTACAGTGTACTACAAGTATGTATTTAAATAAAACAAATATATATCAATGAAATTTTTTTTCCTGCGAAAGTACATCAATAAATCGATTGTGATACCCGAATTCGCTGTGTGTCTTGTTGCGCCATTCTGTAGGTCCAAATTCATATCATCCAATTCGAGTCAAAAATATTCGGATATCATGGAGCGGTAGAGATTCCCATTCACAGTAACGTGCCGCTCTTAATCATCGCGGAAGAAGTCCGGCGCAATTACGCCGTTGGCCCATAAACCTTACCAAACCGTAATTTATTCGGAATGCAATGGTGACTCATGGAGTACGTGTGGATTGCTGTCTGACCAATAACGCATTATTTGCTTGTTGACGAAGCCATTCAGACAGAAATGAGCCTCATCACTGAAGATTATTTTTCGATGAAAACCCGGATCGTTTTCAAATTTTTGCTCAGCCCAATTCACGAGCATGCAACGATTCTGGTGGACAAGTGGCATCAATTCTTGCGTCAATTTGATCTTGTAAGGATGCAGACTAAGATCTTTTCGCAAATTTTGCCACAATGACGTCACAGAAAATCCCAACACTTGGGAACGACGTGCGTGACGAATGATTTGTGCCTTCTTCAATAGAAAGCACAGGAGCATTTTGTACTATGCCTATGGATTCCGATGACGATTATGATGACCATAAATTGGACGTAATGCTTTTAAAGTTGAGACCACTGACTCCGAATTTCGATAGCAAATTTAAAAAATTTCAACTCTATGGTGGATCGTATATCTTTCCATGATGAAATGGCGAATCTTACTGAAAAGAAATGTTAAAAGAGCGGGAGAAAATATGGCATCCTTTGTTTTCCCTATTTTTCTACTCTTCTAACGTCCCTATTGAAAAACCTGTTATGTCTATCACTAACTTAAATTAGAAGTGGTAACTAGTAGGATAAGCGATTAGCTCTTTTTGACCTCATAACGACACTCTGTTCATACATATGTGAGGTAAATCAGAAAATATGCCTCATATCCCCCCAAAAACGCTCATTTGAATAAGATACAGCTCAGCTTATTTATCTTATATCATCCTGTCTTTTGGAGTATTAACAGTAGAAGTGGTGGTTAGAGCAACATTCGGAAACATATTTTTGGTATGGGTGGAATTTAACTCATCCACTTTGTTAACCTTACATCATAGGCTAATCGACTGAAGAAGAAAAAATTAATATTACTCATCTAAAAATCGGGGGACAAGGAACTAGACCTGAACGTATAGAATTATTCATCAAAGAATTTATCGCTGCATCCAAGCACTTCCTCTGATATCTGAAAATGAATGGATACAGCACTCTAGAAACTCTAAGGTAAAAACTAGTATTTTTTACTAATTTCTCGATGATCCAATTCTGCTCCAAAATCACCAAGCCAATCACAGCACAATTTAGTCACTAAATTGAATGCAGAAATCTACGATTTTCTTCAAAATCAAATAGTCAAGCCAAAAAATCGATTGTCACCAGTTAAAGGTGAAATCGAAAAACCTAATTTTCCACGAAATTGAAAGTTTTCGCTTACATTTGCAATTGAAATGAGGCCACAGCGCTGGAACTCAGCGAATTTGCATTCGGCCTTAATATTGAACGCCGTCCTTAATATTGAGCCAATACTGCTTTTAGCGCAATTCACTTCGCTGCTTGGTGAACTGCTTTTTGCTGCGATTTTTGCTAACTATCACGCTAGGCTGAAGCAGCAACGGCTGAAGCGGCAACGCCGCCAGCTGAGCACCATTTTAGCCAATGTCAATAGACACTTCAAAGCTTTTTGCCACCACTGCCAGTGTTTGCGTCAAAGTGCGCTGTGCAGTTTTCCCTTGGCATTGTTCCGAAGCAATTTCATACCGCTTGCTTCTGGCTGTTGTTGTTTTTCGTTTTTGTTTTTCTCATGTTTGCTCCAGGGTTTAAGGGCTTCTTACGCAGTTAGGCTGCTTGCACTTTCAAAAAAAAAAGAGCGAGCGAAATGCAAACGCCGCAAAGCGCCATTTGGTGGAAAATTGAAAGTGCCGCAGCACGTGTGGCACGTGGCAAATATTAAGGTGCAAAACAAGAACAGCGAAAGCGTTGGTTAGGAAAATGCAAAAGTGTATGCATCTGCGCCAGCACTTCGATTGAGTTGCCTGCCAATCATGCAGTCTGAGTGTGCGTTTGTTATTGTTTTTCGTCACTACTAGATTGCTTGGTTGTTTTTGTACTCGGTGTTTTTTGCGCACTTCAAGGACTTCGCGCTTGGCATTGCATTGCCAACACACATTTGCTTCCTTGCTGCATTTGCTCGCTTTATTTTCTATGTTTTATTTTATTTTCTTCCGTCCCTTTTTCTTAATATTTTTTCTTTTTGCGATTCTCTCCGCTTACTAGACTTAGCACCTGTCAGCTTGCCACTTTCTGCTTTTGTGTTTGTTTGTGTGAATAAAAATTTTGCTATTTTCGCAAATTGCTTCACATCTCGTGACAGCTCGGTTTACACCGTTCGTGTGTGTAGTAAGTGGCTTTTCAACGCCTAAAGGCATGCAGCTCTAGTAATACTGAACTTAGCTGTGAAAATTCTTTCAAATTTGCGTGGAAATATCTTCGGAAAATGCTCAGAAGCATGCAAAGAAAACTAGATATAAGAAAACCAAATGAAATGCTTCAGTGGAGAGACATTTCATCAATAAATTTCTTCTCTAAAGACTGACAAACTGTTGATCCGGAGGAAACAGAAACTTGTCTCTTCACAAGAAGGACGATACATTTGCATACTCTTATTAAGGAGTATTATTTCACTCTCGGATAAAAATCTGGGTCCGTTCCGATTACGTAAACCCGACTGTCATGGGTACGAACTCGGTCAAATATCACGGTGTTAAAAAACTAAACTGAAAAGAACACATTAAGGCAGGATTTCCAGAGCTTTTCGAATCTTGAACTGAGAGAAGAGTCATTGCCCGAAATTAGGGTTTAAGACCCCACAGAAAAGTCATTGCCCCAAATTGAGGTTTACGACCCCATATGGTCTATTAGCTCTGTACAAGCATCATTACTCCATACTTCTGTAGTAATCCATACACGGAATGCAATTTCAAACTAAATGACTAAAATTCGGGCTCTCAGTCCGAAATTGTGGGCATAACAGAAGGTATCAAGTGGGATTCTGCTGTAAGCAGCAAGTGCATAAGCATTCTAGTGGATA